>CM041776.1:401725947-402016170 GCA_023374045.1 Limonium bicolor | reverse complement strand
AAATCCGGAAACACTATACTCTTGGGCTCTTCTCGCCACCAAGCTGCTGAAAATGTATAAGCCACATGTCAAGTCTGAATTATTAGCCCACGGTTCAAAATCTTCTCTTCATTTTCCAGCTGGGGATTACTTCATAGGCACAAAAAACAAGCTTTATCATAATATTCTGTTGGTCGCGTTTGGATAAACTCCTCAAGAGCCAGCCCAAGTGGGTGAGATGTAGGGTTTTCTACTTTGGTATAGAGAAACATTAATTCACGCAGCTTTGTTCAATTATAGTATTAGGTTGTAACTTTCTTTCATTCTTTATTATTAATAGAATAATCTCTCCCTCCTCTAAATTACCTGCGCTAACTCTCTATCTAAAAGCTTTACAATATGTGAAATGTAGGGTTTTCTGCTTTTATGATGTTCATTGTTTAATTATATGCTTTGTGTAAAACCTATACATTTAATATGATTGCCTCGTATGATAATACGTATTCAAATAATCAACATGTACAAAAACATATGATTCACCTCCGTCTTTATCTGATAAATGACCAGAAATGTGCTACTATCTCAGACATGGGTCAGTGGACAGGCGCTTCATGGGAATGGGCATTAATATGGAGAAGACCGTTATTCATCTACGAGAGAGTTCAAGCAGATCAGATGTTCACGCTGCTAAATTCTTCTCCTCCCTCATGCGCTAATACAGAAGATGAACTGAAATGGAAATTAACCAGTGACGGAAGATATACTGCTCGATCTTTTTATGAAGCTATCATCTCCCAGCAGACACACAGTCCTCCTACCTGGTGCAGATCCTACTGGCGTCGCCTAGCACCACCAAGGATTGAATTACTGGTATGGCTAATTCTGCAGAAACGTATACAGACAAAGGATATGCTGTTCACAAGAAACATAATTCCAATCGGACAGATGAGATGTGCTCTTTGCAGTGCATCAATTGAAACAGCAGAGCATATCTTCATTCACTGCAGTTCTTCGAGACAGCTGTGGGCTAGAATTTTAGACTGGTGGGGAGTAATTTTCGTTTTCCCACAATCTCCATCTGAATTGTACCTAGCCTGGCAAGGCATGGCTTATGGGAAACACAGCAGCCTCTGGTCAACTTCCCTGCTTTACACTCTTTGGGCAATATGGAATCAGAGAAACAAAGTGAATTTTGAAGAATCCACCCCTGTTTGGGAAGAAGTAGCAGAATCCGTTAAGAGACTAAGTATAGAGTGGTGCAGAGAGAAGCTTCATATCCCCTCTCACGTCATGCTATCTACACGAAATCTGCTCTCCTTACTGTCTGATTAGACCTGGCTTTACTTTCTTTGTCTGTTTATCATTTATTTTGTAATTGTTCTAATGGTGGGAATGGCTTTCAGCCACAGTACCACCACTTTAACTGGTTTACCAGTCACCTATAAAAAAAAACCTCCCCAGATATTAACTTTTCGAAAGCACGTTTATAATTTTCAACTCATTATGTAAACTGATGCAAGATGTAATTAGAAGATGCATCAAAAAATCTATCCATCATATCATATCATATCATATATATAGCTGCCAGTACACAAGTACACTGTGATATTAGAAAGCAATGAACCTCTCTCCTAAAATCCTTCCCTCGACTTTTCTCCTTCCCGTTCAGCCGCCATGCACGCCGTCTCCCCGCCACCACTAGCACCACAAACAACCGACATAGATACCCAAACAGAGTCCCGTCACCATAGACAAACACTCGTACAATCAAAGTTTCATCTGCTACTACACCTTTCTTACGGAGAATGTATGGTTTTCGATTCTCTTCTCTATTAGTACTTCCTTCCTAGTATTCCAATATCAACTTCACACAAGGGGGAAATATTGAATAACAATTATGGCCGTAGTGGATATCAACCCAGATCGGAAACCAACCCCGGGAGCGACCGTGTTCATCGACAACATCAACCCAGACACCAGACCCGGCACCATTTGGAAGCTTTTTGACAAGTTTGGGCAGATAGTCGGTATGAGATTACCCAAGGTTCCGAGAATTCGTACAAAGACAAGATATGGGTTCGTCGAATACAAACTGAAGACAGAGGCAGACCAGGCGATTCTTGAAGTTAATGGTATGACGGTGGATGGAAGCAAGCTGCAGACCCAAACTGCTGTTAATCGGAGATATACCCCGGGAGCCCCACCTCAAAGATGGGCACCGAAACCACACACTACCCATGTGGAATCAACCAATCCTAGAGCACCGTCTCCACCACCGATACAGAACTACCCTCAACCGCCACAAACAACAAGTGCAAACAGGGCAAACGTTCGATCGGCAGGAATCCTTAGCCTCAACGCTTCGATTGTAATGAATGAAAGGCTAACTAGAGGTGCAATGATCATTACTCCCTCACCTACTGATCGGAATGTCATTGTAAGTAAACTGATGAGGTGGATAGACGAGATTGAAGAGGTCACTTGCTTATCAAAATCACGTTTTTGCATTATTTTCAAGAGTTATTCCATGGCAGAAAACTTTATATCCGGGACTATCGAAGGAGATTCAGGGTAGGTAAAGAGATTTTGGCATCCTGCCGAGCAAAAGATGACAAGATGCATCAATGTAGCAATAAGAGGTATCCCTCTCCAAGCATGGTCAGAGACCACAATCCACTCCATTACCAGGCATCTGGGTTCAGTGGTCTCAATAGATACCAATATGGAAAAAATGCCTAGATATCCGGAAGCCCACGTTCAATTAGAGACACATAGAATGGCTATAATCAATGAAGAAATTAATCTTGATGTTGAGGGCGTAATCTGGTCGGTCGGTATCGTCGAGTATTGGTCGGAGGAGATGGGCCAGCACCGACAAGAGGAAGACTTAGAACCACCATCACAGGCGGTGGAAGATTCAACCAGACAGAGGGACGAAGCGCAGAACATTCATGACTCGCCACGCGGGCAAATGCAGAAGCAATCCGGCGACTTGTCATCTTCTGTGGAGTGCATTAATGAAAAAGATGAAAAAGGAATATCGGTGTGGCCGATATTTGCGACTGGGAATTATGAAAAAGGAATATGTATTGTGGGGAATAGGAAGCCGTTACAATTCCTCGACACTACATCTGTTCCAATTCCGAGACTGATTGGTTTTCTTGCTTTTATTGAGCAAATAAAAAATCATTGTGTCACCTCTGTCAGTTATCTCAAAGGGCACAACCTGAATTTATTATGGGACTTTATGCACTCAGGCGGCACCTATCCCCTGGATAATAGGATCGGCTCCGGTAAAATTACAACCGACGAGGCAACTCTCCTTCTCAAAAATTTGCCACTCCTTGATGGGCATCAATCTGGTCCTAGTTACTGTAATGATAATTTAGTGATATCTCAAAGCTCTCCAGATTTAAATTGCTGTGTTGCCACAGAAAGCAGTCAAGAAGAGGTACAGACTGGGATTAGCATTGGCTATACTAATATCCCAAATGGTGGTAGACCAACGCCGGTAGATGGGGCCTCACTTACTGGAATTGATATCCAAATAGTGTTATCCCCTGAGAAAGCAGTTGCACAGGAAGTTCCCCCCCCCCCCACCAAGTAATTCCAAGAAAGAAACAACAGTCGACTAGGAGGCCTTCGTCAGAAGCAAGAAAATGTCTGAAGTATGGTCAACGGCTCCGGGTGAACTACCCCTGTCCTAGTAAGTCTCTAGCCAACCTTGATCGTATCCTAAGACACCACGACAAAACCAAGGTCAAAGATAAGATGATTGCAGCATACTACAATGTCCGTGGCATAAATATTAAACGCATCAGTCCCTGGGCTAACTTGGCAACCTTGGTGATACGGAATAGTTGCTTGGTGGCGGCGCAATTTCTGGGAGTTAATGACTACCGGGATGTTAAAGTTGTGTTCCAAAGTTCCGTAGTTTTTGGTGCGGACCACCGTTTCCCTCTAAGTTGTTGATGTAGTTTCTAGCGTTAATGGTGTTGTTATTTTTGTGTTTTTGTTAGGCAAGGAGGGGTTTTACCCAGCCTGTAAGTCCTATCAGTCTTTTAGCTACTTATGTAGCCCCTGATAAAAAAATATATATAGCTGCCAGTAAATACAATTCCATATTCAAATTACCATTATATATACCCAAAGGGAAGGAACCTGATTATTATTATCGAGCATCATCATTTATTTGAACAACATTTAAAAAGGAAGAGCTGAAGTAATAGAGGAAAGTGTCCCCAATCTGGATAGCAATTAAATATTTGTAACTCTTTTCCAAAAAGAAGGCAGCCTAGGTGAGCATTTGGATAATTCGGTTAACCTAAATCTAAATTGTAAAACAATTATTCTTGATTATAAGTATATGTAGCTATTTTTTGCTACATTTAAAATTATAAAGTTTGTATAGTGTAAAAGTACAGGTTTTGTAAGCTTATTGTACATTTTAAGAAGTTAGTGTGTGTTATAGTAGAAATTTCAGTAGTATCAGAATTTAATGTATAACTTTACATATATATCCATACAGTTTTTATAGAATAACTATAAATGTAGCTAATAATTAATTGTAAAATATAAAAAGGAATTCGGTTATTTCAGTTAAAAATTGAATTATCCAAATTAAGACCAAAACCGAATGAACAGTTATCTAAATTTATCCAAAATAAAAAAAACATTCAGTGAAAAACCGAAAACCGAATTAAGATCCAAATTTTAGCTGGTTAGTATTTCAACAACCCGAAATTTAGGGTTGTGTGACTATTTGTCATTAAAGACTAGAATTAGAAAATATAATATATTTTTTTTTAAAATTGGATAATTCGGTTAACTGAATCAAGTCAACGCTAAAATCCAAACTAAATTATAATTAGGATAGTTCGGTTAACTGAAATTTTAAATTCACTTAAAAATTAGCTTAAAAATTAAAAAAATTATTAATTCAATTTTTAAATAAATCCAAAATATCTAAATTGAATACCCACCACTAACTACACCCTCTTCCCCTTAGTTGTGATTAAATCGATTAAACGTATTCTTATCGTGGCCACTGGCCAGTAACATTGAGAGCTTAATAAACCGAAACCGAACTAATTCCAGGTGACTGTGGAGAAAGAGGGCTTTTGGCAACCACTCACCCAGCATCTCTGAGCGCTAGTTCTGTGTATCACCCGTTTATGTGCCCTTCGTCAAGCGCGAAAAAAAGCAGGCGCGGCCCTAGCTAGAGAAACTGGTACACGTGTTCGATAAATATAGGTTCTTTTTTACAGGGGAATCCACCAATTAAATCATCCTAAGTTTGTGATTGGTTAATTGCAGGTGGATTATTTGTAACGCAATAACAGTTGTGTTTGTTGCTTTTTTTTCGCGGACATTGACAATAGGACTTGCTCCGTTCGATGAGGGTGATGTGTAGATTAATCGCTTTAAAAAAAAATTGATATCACATGTCATTCTATGATTGAACAATATTATAACTATATACAGTGGTCCAGTTGTGGTTTGTTAACGGTAGGAAGATTAAAGTAAATGCTGTGTTTATCTATGCATCTTTGAACGAGACCAAATTTATGGTCCTGTTTGGACATTTTGTGATAAAGCTTGGTATCATAAATCTCCCTCTAGTTAGCTATAGTTAACTAATAGTAGTTAGACAAGTGTACAAGTGGTTGGACCAATTAATAAGTTAGACAAATAAAAAAATGACATGTGGACAAACATTTATGAAAAAGCTATTTCAAGTAGATTAATGTTGTTATAGAACAGCCCATATAGTCGAGGATTTGGTTCGGAAATTAGATTGCATCTAAATTATTTTAACAACTAGTTATGATACTTTTCATTCTTTCCCCTAACCTATTAACGAAGAAATTAGTAATGAACTTCAGTGCCCTGGATAATTTGTAATTAGTTTAAATGTCAGTTACATTTTACGTAGTTTTTAAAAGTCGCGCGGAGTCATATGTGAAGTTAAAACAAAGTTTCTTAAAAATTTGATAGATCTACTTTTGAAAAAAAGATATAAATAGTGGCTTGGATGGCCCTCGGTTCAATTCCCTACGTGGCATCTATAAAAAGCAGGGTTATCAAGTTTAGCACACGAATCTATACAAAGTTTCGGGTTTAACTGCAGTGGTGAAACAGATGACAATTCTGTATATTAAAATCTGTGATTATCTGTTTGGAATATCTTTGTTGTGTCATGATTATGCCATTATTTGTGTCCATGAACTTCACTCCTAAAAGGAAATTAAGTATTCCTAAATCCTTTATTTTGAACTCTTTATTCAACTGATTTTCTTAGGAAACTTATATTTCTCTTATCATTTCCCACAACTAGTATATCATCTACATAGATGCCTAGTAGAGTTAAGTTGTTCTGTTTCTTCCTAATATACAAAGAGTAAACATTTAAGGATTTTGTGTAGCCTAGATCTATGAGAAATTTTGTAAGCTTGTCATACCATTGTCTTGACGCTTGCTTAAGGCCATAGAGAGACTTATAAAGTTTGCAGACTTTTTTATTACCATGAACAATTAGCCCTTATGGAATAGACAACTTTATGAAGCCCTTCATGAAGGAAAGCATCTTTGACATCAAGCTGATCAATAATCCAACCCTTTTTTATGGCAATTATGATTAAGGCACGAACTGTGGTAGCTTGACTACAGAGAGAAAGTTTCATCATAGTCTAACCCATGCCTTTGAGTAAATCCACATACGACTAAATAGCTTAACCTTTCAAGGGTCTTATCTGCTTTAAGTTTGGTCTTATAGACTCATTTGCAACTAACGGGACGTTTTCCGTTTGGGAGATCCACTACACACCTTGTAGTGTTGGTTTTGAAGGCTTGAAACTCATCAGCAATAGCCTTAACCCACCCAGGATCCCTACTAGTTGCCTTATAATTTGTACGTTCATTGATATCCTCTATTTGTTCCAAAGGGTTGCTTGTGTTGCTGTATAAAGTACAAACGAGGACAGTATTCTTGGGAATAAGGTCAGAGAGTCTATTAAGGGTAGTATGGTTGGTACCTTTTCTGATTTAAATTTATTAGATAGAACAAGGAAAATACACATTCTTGCCCCCTGCATGTCACACTCTATCTAAACAACAGAAACACAATTTATGCGGTACCCTTCACAATATCAAGGTGCCATTGGGTTATTCCTTAAACATAAGAAGTCTAGTGTCAATGGCAGAACTAAAGTTAGTAGGAATAAAATCTCAATATTATCATGTGTTGGTGCAAGAATTTTTCCATGCTGCAATACATGGGGATCTTACCTGATGTTGTGAGAAGCACAATCATAAATCTTTGTGAGTTTCTTAAGTCTATTTCTGGTAAAGTGCTTGATGTGAACACTCTCGAGAAGCTACAAAAAGATGTTATTGTTACTATGTGCCAGCTAGAGATGTATTTCCCTCCCTCATTCTTTGATATCATGATACATTTGCTTGTACTTTTGGTCATTGAGATTAAAGAGTGTGGACCTTTGTATCTTCGTTTCATGTACCCATTTGAAAGATACATGAGTGTGTTAAAGAAGAAAATGAAGAATCGTTGCCACCTAGAGGGTAGTATTATAGAGGGAACCATAACAAAGGAGGTTGTTGATTTCTACACCCATTACTAGCAAGGTGTTGAATCTATTGGTCTTCCGCATTCTAGACGTGAGGGCAAACTCCAGGGTGTTGGTACTACTGGAAGAAAATTAAAGAGAATTGACATAGAAACTATTAAGAAGGATCGTTTAGTTGTATTGAGTCACCTTAAAGATGTTGAACCATATTTTGATAAACACTTGTCCATTCTTAGAGCACAACATCCTCACATGAGTGACAACAGATTGAAGAATGTGTTAAATGAATAATTCAAAGTATTACACGTTTATCAGCAACATATCTATGAGTTTTATTTATTGTTTTAAAGTAGTTAGTATTAGTGGAATTAGTGGAGTTAGTGGGGTAATTAGTTACCTGACTTTAGTCATAGACTTTGGGTAGTTTCCACGATTTTAGGATCTGAAGTTATAGCTAGCTATCTATTTAAACCCTTTGTATTTACTCATTTCAGTATAGTTAAATATAACTCTTCAAATTTACTCTCTGTTTTTTCCGACAAAGTAATCAACCTTCTTGAATGGTGATTTAGAGGAAGAGGTTTATGTTTCACAACCTGAAGGCTCTGTTATTGAAGGCAGTGAAGGTAAAGTTTATAGGCTGAAAAAGGCTCTTTATGGGCAAAAGCAAGCTCTGCATGCATGGTACAGCAAGATTGATTCCTTCTTTTTGATGAGTGGATTTATAAGAAGTGAAAATGAGCCTACACTCTATCTCAACCAGAATGGTAATGATTTTTTGGTGGTCTGTATTTATGTTGATGATATAATCTATATGGGGTCATCTAAGTGTTTAATTGATGACTTTAAGTCTTGTATGATGAACACTTTTGAGATGACAGACTTTGGCTTGTGTTGAACAAAATAGTGATTAAGTTATCTTGCTAACTATGGGCAGTGAACCCAATCATTGTAGTAAATAAGGTCGTATCCACACGGACTTCATAACTATCTAGTTAATTATAAGCTTAATGGATGTGCAAGAAGTTAAATAAAAGTGCATAAATGTAAAATAGGGGTTTTGGGTTTTTGGGTTGTAATTGGAGGAATAAAGAAAAGCGATAAACACTAAACTAACTATCTAGGATAAGTGTAGCCCGGGATGGATATTTGCACCCGTCCTCCCCTTACTACCGATTGTCGAACCTCGAACTCATACCTAATCAACATGAACACTTAATTAACTAGCAACCTAATCTAGGCCTACTAATCCTAACCAATTTAACTGAAACTTCTCAATCAGCTAAGCTCCAGGTCAATCGACAGCACTAAGCTCAAGTTCCACTAAAGTTGCAATGTAGTCTAATCTCAAAATCATCGAAATCAGAGTTCACCGTTTTAGTCTCTAACAGTTTAGGTTTCTATCTTAGAATATCATTTTGATAAAATCCCATAATAATGCTAAACTAATCGGTAGACCAAACCAACCAATTTAACACATAATTGATAATTTGGGTAAAACCCTAAACTAATCCTCAAATCATGAGCAACAAGTTTAAGAATCATAAATACCCAATGATCATCTTCATTAAGCTCAAAGACTAAAATAAAGCATAAAAATAAGTTCAAGATTCAACAATGGAGGTTGTAGGGATTTTGGGGCAAAATCCTCATCCCAAGCTACAAGGGAACTACACAACCATTAAAGCACAAAAGAGAGAGAAGGGAGAAGAAATAGCCATGGGAGGTTGAGGAAGAGCTTCAATGGAGGTGAGCCTTCTCCTCCTTCTTCTTTCTTCTTCTTCTTCTTCCTTTCCTTTCTTCTTCTTCCCTCTTTTCTCTTCTTTTCCCGTTGTTTTTGTGTTGTGTGTGGAATGCCCCTCTCTCTCCTCTTTTTCTCCTTTTAAAAAGGCAGATTTGGGCATAATCTGCAACTAACCGACCCACCCTGGGTCAGTCCCGTGGGTCGGTCGCTTCCAGAAGCAATTTCAGAGATGAAAATCGTGTTTTTAAGTCTGACCGACCCTACCAAGGTCGGTCCTAGGACGGTCGGGACCAGACTAATCTTTAAAACGCTGTATCTTCTTCGTTTTAACTTCGATTTTGGATCTGTTTGTGCCCATGTGTTTGTCTCTTCATCTACTTTAATCCTAGCTATTTTATTCCTCTTGTTTCAATGTTAATTGTGTAAAACACCTATAAAACACAAAAGTAAAGAAAAACTAGCTAGAGTGGAGAAATGAGTATGAAAAGTGTTGATAAAACATATGAAATAGACCTCTAAAACATGCTCATTTAGACGTTCATCAGCTTGCTGCAGTATTTTCTAGGTCTTGAAGTTAAGCAGGTCAATGATGGCATCTTTGTATGTCAGGAAATATATGCTGAAGATCTTTTGAAAAGGTTCAATATGTGCAACATCGAAGTGGCAGCCACACCAATGAATGTTATTGAGAAACTACAGCATGTAGATGGGACTGTAACACCCCTACCGCTAATACTGTCATTACCGTCCAATCTCCTTATACAATCCAGCCTCACGCAGCGGATACTTACATACTCAACGGTGGGTGATACAATGCCGTTAGTCACCCACGTGACTAACAAGGCTACCACTACTACTACATACAGCATCGGTCTGATGGACCGGAATATCCGAGTACTACACACTTACAATACATACTCCAATTACCAAATCAAATACTAGAACTTCCCATTCATTACAATACTCCATAAGTTCAATACAATATAATACACCGAGTTTTGCTAAGATCCTTATACAAATACAACACCTCTTTCAATTTCATAAATACTCATTAAGAGTCTAACCACTACCCATTCCTCACAACTCCTTACTTTCTAAGTACAAGGGGTGTGCCACTTAGTACGCTTCTACATTCAACTTCTAACTATCCAAGTGTAGCCACCGGTCTCTTACCTTGACCATATCCGCTTCGGGTACCTGCACACTAAAAATGTTCCCCCTAGGGGGTCAGCTTACGCTGAATATGATAACCGCATACCCCACGTACTAGTGAGGGTACGCCAACCACTTGGTTGAAGACATGCAGTTCATTTTATTCATACATACATGCATACATGCTTTCATACATAATACTACAATACTTTACGCAAGGAATACATACGTACATTTCAATACATACAAGTAGTCCATACAAGCCAATTGATACTTACTTACCTTTCCTGAAATGCGTATACACAATACATACTCAATACATACACCATACATATTCCATACATACACAATACATGTTAGCTCCTTTTTGTCCACCCGGGTTAATCGGGTGGAGATTACTCTTTTACTCGTTACACAATACTTACGCATACATACTCATACTTTACTTACTTACTTACTCAAGTCAAGTCGTCGGGACCTCCGGCCCGGGGACTACTCTGTCCCACCACCAGGATTTACTTGGTTCACCAATCCAGGATGCTGGCCATTTAAGGGGTTTGGGCCGTGGACCAGTTTAAGAACCAGGATTTTAGCGATATAGACGGCAGATTTGTTGTCGCAGTGGACTGGAATGGGTTCGATGTTGGTGACTCCAAGTTCATGGACAAAGCGACTTAGCCATGACAGTTCACTTGTGACTGCTTTCAGTGCACAGTATTCTGCCTCTGCAGAAGAAAGAGATACACTGTGTTGCTTCTTAGATTTCTAGGATAATGGAGAATTGCCCAGAAATATGTAGTGGCCTGATACAGAGCGCCGTGTGACTTGGCAGCCAGCCTAGTCACTGTCGCAGTATGCAAGGAGAGAGAAGTCTGGTGTGTCGTTCAGGTGTATACCGTAATGTGTAGTGCCTTGAAGGTAATGCAAGGTGTGGAGAGCAGCGCACATGTGTAATGTAGTAGGTGCCTGCAAAAACTGACTTAGTAACTGTGTTGTAAAACAGATATCAGGACGGGTATGAGTTAAGTAATTTAATTTACCAACCAAGCTTCTGTAAACAGTAGGGTTTGGAAGGATCTCACCAGCTGATGCACTGAGTTTGAGTGTAGAAGGAAGGGGAGTTGTTGTGCTGTCATTACCATTAATCTTGTGTTATGTAAGTATCTCAGTGCAGAACTTGCGCTGAGTAATTATCAAACCTGCAGAATGATGTAAGAATTCCATACCCAAAAAGAAATGAAGTTTACCAAGATCTTTGATTTTAAATTCTTTGTCCAGTTGCTGTTTGAGGGTAGTTATTTCTAGTTTATTGTTTCAAGTTGTGAGGATGTCATCAACATAAACAGCAATGAATGTTACTTGATTTAGGTGTGTTTTCAAGAATAGTGATGAGTCATTGCAAGATTAAGTGTGTCCCATGTTTTCTAATAACACACTTAGTCTTGCAAACCATTGTCTTGACGCTTGTTTCAATCCGTAGAGGGATTTCTTTAAGCGGCAAGCATTTATTTTGTTCTCGACTTTTAACCCTTTTGGAAGTTGCATATATATATATATTTCTTCTTGTAAGGTTCCATGGATAAATGCATTGTTGACATCTAGTTGGTCTATTTCCCATTTCTTCTTGACAACAATGGCTAGAGTGGTTCTGATTGTGGTCATTCGAACAACGGGAGAAAAAGTTTCAGTATAATCTAGGCCATACTTTTGGCTATAACCTTTTGCAACGAGACAGGCTTTGTATTGTTCTAAGGTTCCATCAGCTTTGAGTTTTGTCTTAAAGACCCACTTACAACCGATTGCCTTTTTGTGTTTGAGTAGTTTAGTTAGTTCCCAAGTGCCATTGTGGACAAAGGTTGTGAGTTCAGCATTTATAGCATCAACCCAATGTTTTGTTTGATGGCTTCCTCGTATGTTTGTGGGTCTTGGATGTCAAGAATGGTTTCCATGGTGTTCTTGTTTTGAAGGGATGAGGCAGCTAGGGAGGAAATGGGAGTTATGTCAGTAAGAGAATTGAGACAGAAAGATGGTGTGGTAGATGACACAGAAGAGAGATGATACTTTCTTTGATGGATTCGCTGACGGAACTGAAAAGCCATGCCAAGACCATATTGTTGGCCTTGTCCCAGTCAGGTTGCTTCGCGGCATCATAGTTATCGCGCTTGACGTCTCCGGTGAGAAAGCCGACTTTACCTTTGGTGGAGAGGCCAACAATGAAAGCACGTTTCCAGGTTGCAAAGTCTTTTCCTTCGAACTTGTGGGCGAGTTGAGTGCCTGGGCTGTCGGATGGGTGGATGTACAGAAGTTTGTCCTTGGCGCCGGATTTCGTCGCTGGTGGGTCATTGTCGGGGGATTTCTTGTTGTTAGGGTTTTGTTCATCGTCGTCGGCCATGGAAAGGGAGATGGGTGTTTCTTGATTTGTCGTTGTGGGGTATTGGTAACTCTAGTTTCTTTGACATCTGATACCATGAGAAGATTAGAGTACCGAAGAGAACATTTTATTATTATTGACTGTAATACTTAACAATGTGTTAAGTATATGAGGGGTATTTATACAGAACTATATAACGGCTATATTACAATGTTCCATATAAACACTAATGTAGGTCTTTAAAAGTCTAACAATTAATTAAGTGTTATCGTTATTTAGCTATAATTCAAGGGTCGGCAATTGGTAGTAAAGAGGTTATGGGTGCGAAGATCAATCCCGAGATACACCTATCATATCCTAGATTAGTTAGATTTGTTTTGTTGTTTTCCTTTATTTTTCCATCTACCAAACCAAAAACTCCCAAAAAAAATCTCAATTTACATTTGTGCACTTTTGTTTATATTTATGTATATTTACTAAACTTGTAATTAGCTAAATACTTGTGAAGTTTTGTGGATACGACACTTATTGTAATGTTTCTACTGGGTTCACTGCCCATTAGTTAGTAAGATACTTATTAGTATTTGCCCAGCAGTATACTATCGTCTACAAAACTGTATTTGTTCTTGGCTCTTAAAGTGGTTTTCATTGACCATTTTCAGCCTTGAAAACCTTGGCCGACCTTGGCCGTTGAATTTAGGAGCGAAGACTTTGCCCTGGCTGCTCCAAAGCGTGGACATTCGCACGAGTATATTTGTGTTGTCTTTGTTGTTTGGATTTTAATTGTCTACCAGATTTGTACTCGAACCAGTCAAAGTCAAGGATTCTGCCTTGGCTGTCGTGTGTTGTGATTGTTTTTGTCTATCATTTGGTGCCCGTATTAAGTAGTATTGCTATGTGTCTCTAGTTTAAAAACTGTAAGGAGGGACAAATAGACATAAACCGTAGCCTTTCAAGAGGATGAAAACCTGAACAAAATTAAGAATTTACATTAAAAATTATATGTAACGCCCAAAAAATCCTATAAAATTTGTAGAAACGAGCAAAAGATGTTTTTTTCTTTTTCTTTTTTTTGAAGATGAGAATCAATCACAGCAAAACCCAACCAGTAATGACATCTAAAAGCAATAAATAAAAAGCCCTTTCAACTTAAATATAGCTTCGAAGGACGTTGAGATTATACTTGAAACAGACACACCCGATAACTGACCAAACGCAGACCAAGGGGGAGTTAATATCTCTTCCCCAGAATTATACCCAAAATAATCGAAAAGAGAGCAACTCCCAGCACAAGCTTTATGTTCATGGCTGAGGAAGAGGCTTGGGCTGTCGCTGCATGCGACTCTGATGATGAGATCAGTGGGGATGATGATCCAGACTTCTTGCTCTTTCTTTTTGATGGGGACGAGCTGCTGCCACCGATATCTCTACTTTTCACCTCCACCTGTTTTGAGGAATCAGAGAGAAACAATCTTGGGTAAGAATCAATAAATGCATAAACTGAACTTCTTTTTTTACTTAAAAATAACTTCGTTTTTCGACTTAAAGCTTACTTCTTTTTGAGATAAAATATTATAAAACAGCATTTGTTTGGGACTCATACTTGCCTTTATGCAAAGGCAAGATAGTTATAAACACAATATTACACAATAGCATTAGTGTAAATAAGGTGCACGGAGTGACAATTTTACAATTCAGGTCGCAGACATCGATTTAGCAGGCGCGCGCAGAACAAATGGCTAAAATTTATCTATATATTTGATCCTTAAGGTAGTGGGTGAGTTTCAATCCTGGAAACCTTTAGTTCCAGGATATCTTTCCACCCTTTCTACTACCGACCCAGTGGGTTATGATTTTAATTTCCATCTTATCCTATCAAGGCAGACTGTGTATAGAAAGCAATAAGAAGTTACCGTTTCTTTAGATGTTGAACTTTCTAGCTGAATTTTGTGCTCAAGCTCCTTAATTTGCTTTTCCAAGAGCACAATCTTATGGCTTTTGGCTTCGAGCTCCTCTGTGAAATGCTTAGAACTTTCCTCTTTCTGTTCATTTACCATGAAACAATGGAAAAGTTCAGTGAATATTGGTATGAGCTTGATAGCTTCCAGATCCAAAAAACAAAGGCCTAATGATCATCTGATCTTATACTTCACTAGAACCCCAAGAATAGTGATCAGACAGGAGATCGGAATTATATACGTATATGGGATGTGTGATTTTTTTATTAGTAACAGGACCCAGCTTACCATCCGAGTAATTGTAGACTGAGCCACTCCCAATTCCTCTTGAAGCTCGAGCACCTTCTTATTAAGTGCATCTTTAGCCTCTGCGCTTTCAGCCTGTAGGAACATTAGAGGTGAAGTATCATGTTGAATTACTAATACCAATCACAACAGGAGAAAAAGCTTTCAAAAGCGGTGTATGGTTGATTACCTCCTCCTTCAGCTGGGACTCAGCAACTAGAAGTCTCTCTTCAAGTTGCTTTGCTCTTGCTTGAATCTCAGATTTCTCACCAGCTACAGCCGTCATTTTTTCCATCTCTAGCTTGGAAACTTCAGAGGCTTCCTCATACTCTTTCAATTTCCCCTTAAGTTCCGTCAGCTCCGCCTGGAGATCGCCCCAAGTTTCTTCATTAGCCTCACGGTAATGCGTATGCTCCTCAGTCATTGAAGATATCTGCGGTTACATTGATGATGACCAATATTACATTACCAGGTAATAAATCAAACAAGAAATAGAAAGAAGCCAAAAGCAGTAATCATTCAGTATTGACTTTCTACTTACCTTTGATTGAAGATTCTCGGTTTCAGACGCAAGCTGGTGCGTCAAGTCCTCAATAATCTTCTTCGAAGAGTTGCAAAGCTCAACAGCTTCATCCTTCTCTGTCATAAGCCCAGACAATTTCGCTTGAAGAACATTCAGTTTTGACTCATACCCTGCTAATTCCTCATTGAGCTTTATGTTTGCTTCAGCTAAAGCCCCATTGTCAGCTTCAAGTTGACCAGATCGGGCATCTAGTTCCTCTATTGTTTTTGCTTGGTGTTCCAGCTTCACGAGAGTCTGGTCAAGTTCGCTCTTTCTAGATTCAGCTGATCCAGATGCTTCCCGAGCTTCCTCCTCGAGAAGCTCTACTTTTTTATTCATGGCATTCTGTTGCTCCATCAACCGCTCTACTTCTGTCTCTTTCAGCCTTAGTTGATCAACAGTTTCCTTCAACTGTGCTTCTAGTTGAACAATACGAGCTTCAGTCTCAGTCTTGGCCTCATAGGATCTTGTGTGCTGATCAGTTAGGTCTGTAATTTTACTCAGATGAGAAGCAATTTGATGGGAAGCTGTTTCCCTTTCAGCATTGGCAGATTCCAACAGGTTCTCAAGTTCACCCACCTTCTTCTCGAGTTGGGAGTTCATTCCCACTAAAGCCTCGTTTTTCAGAAAATGATTGTGCAACTTTCTCTTCAGCTAGCGCCAATGCACTTTTGAGCTCCTCATTTGAGTTATTCAGAGAAGCCATCTTTTCCGAACTCCTGTTCAGTTCATCAGCCAAAGAAGCAGCTTTCACATCTGCTTCAGCTAATGTTTCCTTGTGAATCTTTATCTGCTCCTCCAGCAGCTGGAGTTTTTCAGCCAAAGATTTCTGCTCCTCCAACTTCACCTGCACCAGGTTCTGATCATTACGAAGTACTTCCAAAAGACTCTCACTCTCTTGAAGCTTTGCTGAGGAATTCTGGAAACTATCCTCCAACGTCCTTTTCTCCTCAGTTGCCAAATTTAGTGAATCTACCAATGCTTTTTCCCTTTCACTGGCCATTTTAAGTTCCTTTTCAAGACTCTCTTTGGCTGAGCAGAGCTTGTCCAGTTCAACCTCCAGCTCAGATAACTTATCAGAATAATCTTTTGATACTGTGTCTGCATCCCCAATTTTTTTACTCATAGCTTCTACCTCTTCTTCAAGCTCCTTGATCCTGTTTTGTTGTGTATCTAGAAGAAGTTCACGTTCACTTAAAGAAGCGTTGGCAGCTTGAAGAGATGCCTCAAGCTGAAGCTTTTTCTCAGTGGAATCTTTTGATTCATCATAAAGTTCTTGCAAGGCGTTCAACTTCTGTTCTAGCTCAGCATTCTTCGCACGAGATATAGCTGAAAGACCATCAGCCATTTGATAATTCTCTTCTGCTGACCGCACCTTCTCCTCAAGATTTGCACACTGGTTCTCCATTTGCTCAAGATTACCACTGAGATCCGCTACATCTGATTTCAACCTTTCCTTTTCAGCAACTACGATAGCCAACTCATCTTGTGACTTCGAGACAGCTTCTTGTTGTGATCTAAGTGCACCTTCAGCTGATTCCTTCGCTGCCACTTCTTCCTTCAACCTTAATCGCATGGCCTCCAACTCCAGAATGCTGTTCTGCAGGTCATCTTTACTAGTTGAAAACTGAGCTTCTAAAGCCAACTTATCTTCCTTCAGCTGTTGTTCTGACACCTTTATTTGTTCAAGCTCCTGCGACATCTCATCAATTAGCTTATTTTTTGAAGAGAGCTCCATAGAATTGCTCTTAAACAATTCATCAAGCTTCTCATTCTCAGCAATTTTGGCTTGAAGGCCTATGATGTCTTCTTGGAGAGAGGTCATCCTATCCTCAGCTTCTTTCGCATCCAGTTTTGCAGCTTCTAGCAGCCTCTCAAGATCTTCTACCTTCTGGGAATTTGATTCCGCGTGCAGAGAACTTTCCTTGTGAAGCTCCTCAAACTTCTTCCGCTCAGATAACGACATCTCTAATTCTTGCTCTAGATGCTGCATTTTCTTCTTAGAGTCCTCGAGCTCAAGGTTCAAATTATCTAATACTTCTTTAACACCGGAGAGCTCCTGGTGCTTTGATGCCTGTTCTTCCAATTTCTCTTGCAGGGACTTGAGCTGTGAACTGAACTCCTGCTCAGCTGCCAACGTTTGGTCCTGCAGTTTTTTGTGATTGATTTGAAGTTCCTCATAGCTATTTCCGGATTCCTCACACTTTGCTTTCATAACGAACAATTCCTCCCTCAATTTAGCATTCTCAAGATCAGATTCCTTCAATGACTTGGCTATCCTATCCACTTCAAACTCAAGTTCCTTTGACTTCTCGATAGCTTCCAACATTTCCTTGCTCGGAGAAGGATGGCCAGCGCTACGGTCTGCAATAGATAGCTCACTGTTTTCTGCCTTATTATTTTCTTCTATTGGCTTACTGGTTTCTTTAGGTTCATATGACTCCTTCTCGATTTTGATGAATTCTCCATCAAAAGATGCGTCTTCGGATTCTTTCTTTTCCCCGTTCACCTGGTTCAAATGTCCGGTGCGTAATTTCTGTCAGTATCAATCATGTTTGAAACTTGATATGCGGAGTAAAAATTTTGTAAGAAGTTGAGACCGCCACTAGGCATAAGGCAAATATAACTTAAAGTAGAGCCATTGTTTCGAAGCATAAACTGATTTACGAGATGTTAGCTAATAATTGATTATCAAGCTAGAAACCTGTTATTTATAGCTACAGGTATATGAAAGAAAGAGGGAGGAAGTCTGACATTCTGGATAGTTGTAAACAGGAAACAGCCATCTCAATGGCAAAGGCCATGATAACATGCGAACAAAATATGCTTCCAAGGTTGAGCACTATACAATTCCTTGATAATTTCAAACTGGGGTTATCTAAATCACTACGAAAGCATTTCGTTTTATCTATCCAGTTTGCAAGTGATAGTTGAAGGCTAAAAGGAAATACAGGATGTACAACGAGATGAATAGGAATAAGTCTTGGTGTTTTCTTATCTTGTTTGAAGATAAAAGAAGATAGAAATATAATTCTAACTTTAATATGGTGACCGGTATCTAATTAACAAATGAGAGAATCGAAAGTAACTTCCGGATATTTCACAGTGAAGTGAAATGGCAAAGCAGAGTAGAGCAGTAAGTAACTTACAGGAATGGATTCAGCAACTTCCATGGCAGGTACCTCTGAGTTCCTTTTGGTCTCGTTTTCCATCTCTCAGAATAATCAAATGAGTACTCTGCTTCAATGGAGCCTCACAGACTGCTGCCAAGAAAGGTTAAAGGTTAAATGTGAAAAGGACGAGACATTCTAAAAACAAACAGACAATGTGTGCTGGCACCAGCAAGATCTTAAAACTTCCAGACCAATCATACTGAAAGCTATTAAGTTATATTTATTTCCCCACATACTATTAAAAGTCGTACTCTACTTTAATCAGCCTTGAAACTGAAGGCAGTTTTGCAAAGTATTAATATACAACTCTAAGAACGTATGAAAATACAGAAGTATTAACATACTAAAAAAGAAAGGGGGGCGAAGGTGCAGTACTCATGATGAGGCGCGGACCAAAAAAGGGAAGAAGAGACGCGAACATGTTGAGACTTGAGAGGAATGGCAGATAAGGGATCCAAACTGCTTAGAAGAGATTTTATTTTTATTTTTGAAATACTTAAAAGAGTATTAAGTGCAAAAGCGCATAGAAGAGAAGGTAGCATAAAAGAGAAGAAGACGAAGTTGGCAAATTAGCAAAAAGGGTAAATGCCATTCTTCTTTGTTTTTTACATTTAGTTTCATGAGATACGGCGTGACAAACAATTAAGAGCCGTCCAGCCCCAGCCAAGAGGTAGGTGAATGTATATGTATATTTATTTCTCACATGCAAGGATGGTTATAAAGTACTTAGAAATCAAAGGACAAATTTATTCTTATCTCTGTTTTAAACAAACCACCATAGGGAACACCGCGCTATGTAACGCCTCACACCTACCGCCACCCTCAATATACAGCTGGAATTTGGGGATGGTACAACAAAGCTCGACCAATATCTTACTGTGATGATATATAGGTTTCCTACCCGGCATCTTTCCTCAAAGAAGAATGCAAAGGTAATATAATCATTAAATCACGGTCAATTTCACAAACAGAAGACAAAAGCTAGTCAAAGGGAGAGAGGAGAATGAAACTGGACCACCATGCTCAGGAAATGAGTAATGTTTTCTAATCATAGTGCTTCATTTCAAAACCATTCCATTATAGAATCCCGAATGTTTACTATAAAGCAAGGTGATCGTCTAGTCGGATGGGCCGAGTATACTACTTTTTTGTTCTGGATGGTATCCGCATGTTGAACAATGATCAGGAGGTTTGCTTTCGACGAAAAAAACAACAATGATCATGAGGTTTTCACGTTATCCACATCCGATCCAATCAATAAAAGTTTTTTTGAACGGACAATCAAAAAAAGAAGTTTAACTTACGGCCCGACGCAACATAGCGTTTGGTCCAAACTGTCTCGGGCGACTCTTCTACTAAATCAATCAGATTAAGCCCATCTATTATTTCTAGAAGAAACTTAAAGCCTAGCAAAGGACAAAAAAACAATTTTTTTTTTGATGAAACAAAAATAACAATTTCTAATGCTAAGGTTTCTCATTGATCAACTTATATTTAATAGTTTCGATTCCACCATTTTTAAAAGAAAAGGTTTTAAACAACTACCCCGCGGCTGCGGTTGGTCGGCTTGAATATCTCTCCATCTCCAGCGACTCATACCAGTTTTTTTTTTTAAATGTTATCTGTTCAAAATTTAACTATCTAATCGGGTGTTTATTTAAAAAATCCTTCTTTAAAGAGAACAGAAAAGATAACAATCTCTAATTTCAAATTTTAAGATGAGAAAAGCAATAAGTAAAGATCATGCTGAGGGTTGGAAACAAACATTGGAGAATAGAAATCAGGAATAGGTGAACGGGTGGGCCAAAAAAACAGCCTAGCCATATGAATCGGTTGGATCGGTCCTTTGACACAAATTAGCAGAGATCTTTGATAGTACTGTTATGCAAGACTAAGGCATGTATAGTTTATTCAACCTAATGGTTCATTATTTTAACTATTACGCCCTCTCATACTTTGTCTATTTTTTTATCATAACATATTCTCTCCATGTGCTTTAAGTAAGGAGTTTATACATATCATTCTCTTTTCACCACATATTCATTAATATTTTCTTTTACATTCCAATTGGTGACCACCCTTTCTGAACAATGAGATTGCGTACACTCATCTCAATAATCAGTCTTTGTCGAAATATATTACTACAATCAAAGAGTCGATATCATCGAAAAGAAAAACATAGGGCCGGCCGGGCGGTGCTCATCTGATTAGATCAGAACAGATATGTAACATCATTCCCTAAAAAAAAGGAAAGTATCACGCATTCACGCTTGAAAAAGCCTAAACTCATTCCGTCAAAGCAAGTACGCTTCAATCATGTGAAGCTAAACAAACGAAGCTCGAAACACGATATACGGCATGTAGATGCCAAGTATTACCATCAAATAACCTCGCTACAAATTAAAAAGCGAACCGATCCATCTTAATTACTTCATAATTATGCCTCCATGTGCTACTTCCGACTTCAGAGTGTCAATGACCAATCTACCAAATTCTCCTTTTATCCTTTTTTTTTAACAACTTTACCGTGACAGATTGATTAAAGTACTACTCCCTCCGTCCCATAGAGTCCGATTACGTTTTCTGTTTGTCTCACAATATGTCTCACATCTACTTTTTTCAGTTTCTTATTTTGTGTGATAAAGGATAGAAGACTCTGTCAATGGGAGAGAGATGGGAGAGAGGGAGTACTATTTCTTTTCCTTTTCTTCAAAACAGTAAGAGCGTCGATCAGATTCATTATAATGCTGCTGAGGGCTAAAATTCCGCTGAACAGAAGACAAAACGGCGACGAGCGAGGAACTGGAAAGAGGAAAGTGGATTGGACATGATTTTGAATTGATATGGGCGATACGTAAAAAAAAAAAAGATTAAATTTCACTCACGAAAGTACGCCGGAACGAGTGTTTAGATCGATCCGATGATTGATTACAGAGTTCTGGATTGACAGTACACAGTACTGATTTGGATTGATTGGAAGAAGAACAAAAAGAGTAGATCGGGTAGATGAGGACCTCTAACTTACGATTATTGACGAGGCGGTTGAATTAGACAGGGAATAACAGCAAAACGGATAAAAAACAGCAAACAAGCAAGCAACACACAGAGCGGAGTAACCTGGCAACCTCGAAGATATCTACATGTATATGTATCATATATATGCACGGATACCACTACAGTGAGCGACGCAAGTGAATGATACTAGTATTTATTTACCTGAGAACACGAATTAGATTTGCAGCTCGCTCCGCTGGTGTTTGAAACTGCGTTCTACTTTTCCACTGAGGTTTTTCTACCCGGAGCTGGCAAGGAAATTAAGGTTCTGTGAAAAAACAGTGGGATGGATCATGGAGGGAGGGGGGAGAGAGTGCGAAAGATGAGGGGAAATGGCAAAGATGGAGGAGACTATAAGTGACAGTAGAGGGACCCGCCATCTTTTTTTTTTTAATCTTTCCCTTTTATGTTCTGTCGCTATTTCATCAACTCCGCTTTATAAAGTACTTTTTTTTTTTTTTTTTGAGAAAGATAGGTGAATCGCCGCTGAATGTTTGTTTGGAGACTCAAAATGAAGTAAGCGCCTAGACATTACCACTTTTTTTGCTAACTTAAGATGTTTAGTTAAGAAAGTAACACATTTACGATTTAAATGCTTTCCGTTATCCTTGCATTTAGTACTGAAGTATAAGAAGAATGCGGGATTAAGGGACTGGGTTTGAGGGTTAAATAGCAATGATCATCATATTCACTTTAGTTACTGTTTCAAAATATTCGTTTGGTTAAAGTGAGACAGAAGACGCAAATCACTTTTAGTAACTGATAATTGTAAAATCTCTTCTTTTATTGTTAATTGAATTTAGTTAACACCAAACTTTGCTTAAACGATCGATTTATTTATTAGAGCAGTTTCTTAAACTAGTCAGAAGTAAGGTGGATGCTGAATGCTGGAAAAGGGAAAAAAGAAGCACTAAAAGTCCATCAATGGTTGCATCACAGATCGGTGTAAAGTGGCGGCCATTGGAGACCGACCAAACCGTCCTTTGATGAACATGGCCACTCAGAAAAAACAAGATAGTCTAATCTTGGCCAGCTCAGACTTGGGCCGCCCCTAGAGAACATAGACAAGGGGTAAACATTATTTTAAATAGGAGTATTTTTATTCATAATGATAAGAAAACACACTTCAAAGTTCTTTTCAACCGACTAAAGTTTTAATGAAAGTGGCTCGAAGACAAATACTAAAAAGTTTATGGGAAAGAATTATCAAAAATGTGTGATCGGAATAGTAGTACATAGGCGTCTGAGAATGGTAGTAGGCAGGAAATTAGAGTATTCCCAGTGGGCACGAAATTATTGAAATGCAAGGGCATGGAAAGAGATGGAATGAAAAAGACGAAGACAATAAAGAGGTGGTAAGAGCGCCGCTAAATATCGAAGAAGACTGACCTAAGCACACAAATGAGAGAATTTGCTTTCTTACGAAAATGGGTTTGGTATTTTAAAGTGTTTGATTAGAAAAAGGTTTTGTCTTTTCTTTTCGTGAGTGTTCACTGTTCAGGACGATTTGGGTGGATGATGGACTGGGGGCTTGGTTGGTCGAGATCGAAGGTATATTTGAAACTTTCATGACATGATTTTATAAATTTTATTTCTCGACATAAATCTATTCATGACCTCACTTCACAATTTCAAAGTACCATAATATATTTACGTCTCAAAGTTATCAATCAATGAGAATACTTTTAAAGTGAAATTTGCTGAACATCACTAAACTTTAGTTTAATTCATGATATGTTACTTTTTTTCCTCATTGTTATAAAATATCACCGCATTTGTCCACTGATTCTTCACTATGGTCATTGAACAGAGAAAAATGATAGAAGTATCCTAGCTGTTTGACATAATAGTTTGAAAGTTCCAACAACCCACTAGTGCTAAGTGATGTTCTTAAACATCATGAGATGTGTAAACTGTCACTCTGCAAAATATCAACAAAACAGATATGTAAATAATTAAGACAACAATAAAATCAATATAATAGTATATATTTAGTTTATTAATAGTACTTTTATTTAAGACTGAAGTACACTTGTCATTTCAATTTCAGAAAATTAATTATGGTGAATGACTAATGTCCTATAGTTAAGTGAAAAATATACTTTTATTCAATGTAAAATGTAATCTTGTTAAATACAATATACTTTTTTCTTAAAAAAATGCACTTTGATCAATGTGAATGCTTCTTATGAATGAAAATTCAAGAACTCTTCTTACCAATGTATCAACGATCTCACACAACTATATTGTAATGAACATATAAATGTAGCATTTAATGGATGAAAAATGTACTCTGCCGCTGTTTTTTATTAAATAGTAAACAATTATAAAAAGATTCTTCTATATATATAAAGACAAACTCCTTACATATGATAAGTAACTTACTATGATATTTTTCTTGCTCTTGCTGTTTCATTTGAGTAACTCTTCTACCACGAGAGAATAAAAGTTACAGCATGAACTTTATATATTATAATACATATTTTATCACTCAAAAATTAATTATTGCGGTTGTCACATTAGTTATCAGTTATCAAAATAAATAAAACATATACAAAAATGTCAACTATCAAAATACATAAAACATAGGGAAAAAAGTGAAATCAATCTCTAAAACCACCAAGTGCCTGTCACAACTACTATCTCCTATACTTTTCGACTGCAACCATCAATATATTTTTTAAGACCAGACCTACTATGCAATAAGAATCACCTGAAGTGTAACTAATATCATTAATATTTTGATAAAAGTCTGTTGGGAAATTTCACCAAATACATTCATGATATATCATTGTTTTTTAAATTATATTACCACTGACTTTTAACTAATTTCATAGACACTAGTAAAATATTGTGTTAATTCTCCCCATTGTAAAAAAGTCTAAAATATCTCTCTTAACAAATTTTGAAACATGAAATTGGGAATAATAGGTGGAGAGGGTGTTTTTTTTTCTTCTAATTCACTTAATTAAAAGGGATATTTTTGACCTTTTTATGGTGGTTTTAATGGAAGAATTAAAGAGTGTTATCTGTTGAACTTAGTTAGAAATAAAGAGTGTTATCTGTTGAACTTAGTTAGAATTAAAAAGTGTTATCTGTATATCATGAATTAAGCAAAAATTCGGTGGTATTTGATGAAATTCCTAAGACCCCGTTCTCTAATGAGCTTTAGCAGATTGATCTGCAATATGCTTTTTAAAAAAGTGTGGGACAAGTGTCATACTATTTTGATTGGATCTATGTACACTCATACCCTACAAAAAACTGACTATGATACACATGTCAAATCACCATTAATTAATTATAATCAACTTTAACAAAAAAAAATTGTATTTCAAACTTTATTCCGAATATTAAGCTCGACCCTAAATCTTTTTTTTACCATTTGACTATATATCTTTTTAAAAAATAAAATAAATAAAAACTTAGGCACTGGGTGGTAAATATGCAGAGTCGGAAAATGATAAGTTCGTAAGAATTCGCCTAGTAAACATAGCATACCGACTCACTCCCTCTTTTTCTTTCGGGCCTTCTCCGCACAAGCACTCACTTCCGACTGATAGACGAGACACAAAACAATCGGATAAGGGCGGTGAGACAGACAGGCGGGAAAGAGAGGACACACGATGGACGCAATGCAAATCGCAGTGCCCGTACTAGGCATCGTAGCACTCGCTGCGGTAACATTCTACGCCGTGAGCTTCGCGGAGCTTAGAGAGGTAGATAGCTCCTCTTGTACCCTTCTAGGCTCTAGCCCCCCAACCATTCTTCGGTTTCTCTAATTTTATAATTTCTTTACTCTCGCGCTCGATCGCTCCCATCTTGTTGCAGAAATCGTTTAGAGACCTGGAGGAAGCAGATGAAAATGAGAACAGAGGCGGGTCGTTCAGTTACAAGAGTCCGAGAGAGATACGAGCGCAGCGCAAAGCTCAAAAGAAATCATCATCCAAATCCTAATCCCACGCACGAGGGTCATCAGTCAATTTAGACAATCCGTTTGCCGCTCCATGCGTGTATTTATTATGCTGAGTGAGTTAGAGCTGTATCAAATAAACAAACTGCTGATTGCAAATATAAATGCTTCTATTCTAATTTCTATCCATGCTTCTTCTAGTTATGGTCACATTTTTTCTTCTATAAAGACTGGGTCAGGTGCTGGCGAAGATATAAACGCAAGCATTTTATCCATGGAAGTTGGAACTGGATATTAATTTTATTTTTGGATGACAAGCTGCAAGCAGGAAAAAAGATGTTCAATTTGGCTGTTAGTTGTCACTCAGGAGTGAGAATACCCAACAACCCCAGTGCTTTTCTCCAGGGAAAAAAAGTATCTAGCTCCAAAGTGGGTAAGCAATCCTGTCATCCACAATGATCTCAACTACCAGATTTGTACAAGATTTATCAACCATCGCATTCAGCGGTCAAATAAGTAACCAGGATGCAAACTAGCGCAGAAAAGGAAGAAAACATAGAAATCCGATATGTATTTCATCTAAATACTCGTTAATCGTTTATGTGAAATGGAAGTCATATGGATCTTGGACAATTGCAATATACATCTGTTTCAGATGCTTTATTTGTGTGATAACAAATCTAATACTGTACTTGTGAAAATAAATACTACTAATCTAAGTGGTCTTCATTGTATCCTGTGCTGCTTCTTAATTGTTGCCTTCAATTATTTTGTATACCTTTCTCGCCATTATCTTCTCAAGGTTCTCTAACTACCAATTGTATCTACTTTTTCTGGGACTTGAGCTCCTTCACCCTCTTCTCTGTCTCCCTGAGAGCCTTTCCAAATTTGGTTATCAACTGGGCATTGCAACAAAATAAAGCAGATACCAAAATCAGCACATCTCAGGGTCGCAGATTGGATAACACTTTGACAATATGGATAGATGGGAACTTAATAGCTGACACATGAACTTAAAAAAAGTTGTGATAGAATCAACCACAGGCTTCACCGGAAATCCATGAAAGTATGCAACAAAAACAATCGTTTTTATTTTATTCTTTTGCTGAGGGATGAAGGAAAATGTGGAAAAGATTCAAAAGAATATCACCTCGTCTAGTTCTTCTTCCGAAATTGTGAGCGGAGGGCATATCATGATATTATCACCCGAAACGCGAACAAGCATCCCAAGTTTCTCACACTGAGCACCAAAGTATGCCGTAACCCCTGTATTTAATCAAGTTGAAAGGCCACAACTGTTATGGAACAATCGACGCGCAGGTTCAGCCCATATCTTTGTGGAACAATTGACATTTCTAAACAAATTCAGCCCTTATCGTCATGGAAAAATTGAAACTTACCATAATCTGTAGGGAACGGATCATTTGGTGATCTGTTAGCGGTGAATTCTACACCTAAAATCAATCCGGTCCCCCTTATCTGCTCAAACCACAGGACACAAAATTAAGGGCGGGTTTTATCTTTTTATTAAGCAAACATTTAGACTCTGATAGAGGCTTACCTCTCCAATGATGGGGCTGTCAGCGTAGGCTCTCATCCCATCTTGGAATTTGGGTGTCAGCTTTCTGACTCTCTCGGCAATGTTCATCTCCCTAAGAAAATTATACATGTTCATGGTCAACCATTCATCAAATATAGAGAACTTAAATTTTCTATCTATGTTTGTTCAATCTCTCAGCCGTTTATATCCGACCCAGCAATTGGGTTCTTATCCTCACTTAATCATTACTCCAGCTAACACATATTGGATGTGTGTGAATGAACTTGTTTAAGTAATCACCAGGGAGACAAGTATCATACTTGTATATCTTTATTGCTTCTAATGCAACAGCACATGAGACAGGGTGGCCAGAGTAAGTGAAACCATGCGAAAATGATCCTGCAATAGGTAATAAAGCAAAGTCAGAACGTTCTGCAAGCCGTAAATTATGAAAGTTACCTGGGGAGCAACAAATATTTATTTTCTTACCAAGCTTGTTACTTTGGTCGGATATGACGTCTGCAATTTCAGGACTCACAAGAATGGCACCAATGGGCATATAAGCCGCAGATAGAGCCTGCATAATCCAGATTAAGAAAAGGCTGAGAGTTAAAATTCAGAATATCTTAGCCCAAAAGCTATTGGCTTCAAAGGGACAGAGGTAACTTGCCTTTGCCAAAGATACCAGATCAGGTTTAATGTTGTATTTATCACATCCAAACATATAACCAAGTCTTCCGAAACCACAGATAACCTGCTTACAAAAAAAAGGTTCATTTGGTAGAGATCGATAATGCAGGTCTGTTTTTACGTTTAGCAGCATAATTTTTTAAACGATATAGATCAGCAGCATTTGAGACGGTCAATACCTCATCAGCAATGAACAGAATGTCATACTTCTTTACCACCGCTTGAACCTGGGAGAATGTTAGAGATGATCAAATCCAAGAAAGAACTTTCCAAGGACTGAAGTTCAACAGATACCTACTTGGCAGATAAAGGGTGACATTCATTCAATAATTATATGCTTGTTCGTATCCTGCTGGACAAAGATTTCACGTCAGATTGTACCTTGTCAAAATAAGTTGCTGGGGGTGGAATCACTCCTCCAGCTCCCATCACCGGTTCAGCAATGAAAGCAGCAATCTGAAGAGAGTTTTAAGACAATTATTTTACTCCAAGTAAAGCTCAAGTCAGAAGAGTGCATATATATAGTACCGTTTCAGGGCCTTCTTTGAGGATAAGCTTTTCCAAGTTATTTGCTAGTCTAGTCGCAAAGTCCTCCTCTGACTCCCCTGCGGCAAAGAGAATTCAATTTATTGCGCAAAATGAAAACAAAGAAACCCAGATTGGAATGGAAATGATAAAAAAAATCACTACCTGGAAGACGGTAGCGCCAATAGTGCGGACAATCTGTGTGTAAGATAAACGGAACTGGCAGATCAAATTGCTGATGCAAAGGAGGAAGGCTGCAAGTAATGTTAATGTAATATTAGTGCTCTAGTTTCTTGCTATTAACTGAACAAAGATGTTGGCGCGTTACTGTAAGTTATCCTACCCTGACAAGCTAGCAGAAACGAGAGTTGAACCATGGTACCTGTGGGGTGAAATGTAAAGAAATTAGCTGCACGTCGTGCCAAAAAATTAAGCATCTACAACCAAAAGAAAACTTACGCTTTTGCTCGGGCAATGAACTTTTTCTTGTTTGGTCTTCCCAGGGCATTATTGTAGTACCAAACTAGCTTTACCTGCATGAAAGAATATATGATTAAGATCTGGTAACAGATGGTCTGAAGTTATAACACTAACTGATTTCTATAGATAGAATTTTAAGGCAACGAGCTGCTCACTCACTTGAGTATCATTTGCTTCTGATCCACTGTTCACAAAGAAAGCTTTTGCCATCTTTCTTGCTGTAAAAGTATCTAAAAGTTCTTTTGCAAGATCCTGTCAAGTTGACGGATAGAATATTATAGCAGTCCTTAGAAGGTACCTAGCTATAGGTTGCTATGTGAGATCACAGCGTAAAAGCAGAAGCCACATAGATAGATAAAGTCAAACTGGAGCAAACATCTAAGAAAACTCCTATTACGTCTAGTTATCATTCAAATTTGAAGCTAGTTTGTTCACAATAATAGGTAGCTCTAGCTTAGTTATCATAAAAAAAAGATATCAAGACACAGACATGGTTAGCTTAACAGGAGAATGTGGATTGGGTAAAACCAAAGAGAAAGGAGGAATATTGAATTTGACCATAACATATTGGATAAGTTCAAGAGAAGTGTCCAACCAAATTCTTCTAAACATGTCAATTTTCATAAGCACGTCGATCTTGAAGTGACAATTTTTTCAAATTTTAAGCAGGTAACAGAAACTCAGAGTTCAATAATGTACACACCAAAGATGGCTTAGTTGTACGATTCCAGAAGGAATGATAGAATGGCAAGGTATTGAATTGCTTAGTCGCGGCAGCTATAAGTCTAGCATTGTCTCCTCCTGCAGATAATACAATAAAACAAATTTTAGAGTCAAAAGGGCAGGGTAAAGCATAAGGCCGGAAGCTTGATACATCTCTATTGGTACAAATGGATAGATATTATTATAATTCTTATCAAGTACAATGTGCATTAAATTATATAGAGAAAGAAACAACAAACACATCCAACTTAAAGCAATATATATCGTTATCCTTCAGTACCTAAGGCTGTGCACCACAAACCCGCAAGAGCATCCAAATACTTTTTCCCATTGATGTCATAAACATAGCTACCCTGCAAAAAATCCAAGTAAAGTAGTGCCGCATATAATATGTACGAAATCACTCAAAATTTGCAAAAAAAAGTCAAGACTTTTAAGTTATTTGTGAGATGAACTAAAGAAGACGTACCTCTGACTTGCAGATGACCAAAGGATTCACATCCATGCTTTGCCACCCTGCTGTAAAAGGAGCCAACATGCCGTGCCCTTTGAAACTGAAAATACCAGGAAAGAACTAAGTAACATCACGCTCTGTACATATCTGTCCAGATATGTGTATCATGTATGAGAAGATTTTGTGTACAAAAAAAAAGGATGTACGCGGACCTATTAGCCCCTGCCTCGGTACTGAACCATCTCGCAGCGGTGAGGACAGCTGCCAAATTGCTGTGCGAACTCTTATTGAATGCATCAGTTACATCAACCCGAGGAGAAACACAGTTGATGCCGTTTCTCTGCGAAATTGTTCAAGTCAGGAAAGGTCGTTGATAGGTACTGAGTCAAGATATCATTATACTAATTAGATCTAGTACATCAATAAGTAGTCACTCTGGCCCACACCATCCATTCCCTTCATCACCATCACAAAGCAATTGGAATTGAACCGTGACGGATAGTTTATTTAACAAACCCAAGTTCGGAGATTCCTTTTTGGTATGTTCTTCGTATTACGAGTAAAATGAGTTAACTGTAACTTTCTACTTTTATTCATAAATCAATCAGGTGAGCGAGCGTATATCCAAGCGCTTTTGGTCCCTTTTGCAAATTACGTGGAGATGTAACATATTTCTGCAGCCTTTTCCAAATTACGTGGAGATGTAACATATTTCTGCAGGCTCGATCAAAACATCAAATTGCGGGCATTACAAACTTAGATCGGTCTTGACGACCCCAACCACAGATTCATTATCCGCTTATGTTGGAACAAATCACACCGAAGATTCTCTCGTAAATTCCCCAGACGGATAACACAGGAAACATAGATAAATTGGTAATGCACAGTATCTAGAAGAGAAATCATAGACGAAGAGCATTCAGGGAAAAAAAAAAAACAAACCTGAGTTGTCTTGCGAATGGATCGGAGCAGAAGCCTGAAACTCATAGCTGCAAATTGTATCTTCTCAAGCTTCACCCGGCAAAAGGAGGAAGTCGTGATAGAAGGAGAAGAATCCTTTCCAATCTGGGTATTTTAAATATTAGACAATAATAGTACTTGCTTTTGAATTTTCTATATATTGTCCTGACTCCTGACGCAATTTACATTCTCTTGCACTTGCACTTGCCATTTGTATTTCACACGGTAAGAATTTGCTCGCTGTGCTACTACCACGAATGCTGGGTTATAGGAACCAGTAATATTTTAACGAATATTAATCTACAAATTACCCTTTTAATTTTGGGTGAACCCATCGAATGGAATTCACAAAATTTACGTCCTCGTTTAAGAATTCTCAACATTGTATTTGTATGGATCAATCGGAGGGGTTTCCAGACTGTTAAAATAGAATCTTACACACACTGAGTAGTTTCCAGACAAAGTGACACGTATAACCCTGAACAGTGTTTGTTTTATTGTTTAATAGTACCAGTTACGTAACGTATTAGTCCGCTCGGTGATGACTAGGATCGCATCAACAACGTATGTCAATCTATATCTCTTGAACTGAATTCAAAAAAAAAAAAAAAGGATGGGGATTGATGACGAGATATTGGACATGCAAGTTTTTTCTCAAAAAAGAATATGCAAGTTGCTGCCAGATCATGGTCCAATTCTGACCATAACGATAGACTTCGCTTCTGGGACGGTACTTTACGGAGACATTGGAGTTAGCATGTCATATGTATTAACAGAAAGCAAATAGTAGAAGAAATATCTGTAGCTCAAGTTGTGATTACGTTGGTATTGAATACTGTATTTATAGTACATCAGTGGAATATACTAGAATAAGGCCTCTAATACAAAGTGGGCCGAGCCTAGACAATGGGCCTGTAATATGGTCAAGTATTCCCCCGCGAGTCAAAGCCCGTACTTGTGAGAGGGATTTTGGCTCGATGAGAATGAAATACAGATGAAGAACTAGGTTTTGTTAAAAAATCAGCAATCTGAGAGGTGCTGGAGAGATGAGCAATTTTTAGGGCTCCATTCGCGATTCGCTCCCTAACAAAGAAGTAATCAATCCCGACGTGTTTGATTTTACTGTGTATGGCGGGATTAGATGCAAGGAATGTCGCTCCCAAATTGTCGCAGTATAGTTGTGGTGGGTCGTGGAGGTAGATGCCGAGCTCCTGAAGAAGATTCTGGAGCCAGATGACTTCGGCGGCGGCGGAAGCTAGAGCTTTATACTCGGCTTCTGTTGAAGAGCGGGTGACTGATTTTTGCTTACGGGATGACCAGGAGACAAGGTGGTCGCCGAAGAAGACGAGGTAGCCACCGGTGGAGCGTCGGTCAGTAGGGGATCCAGCCCAATCCGCATCGGAGAAGACATGGAAGCTACCTGTAGACGAAGCGGAGAAGAAAAGACCCAAGCTTTGAGTCCCTTTCAGGTATCGCAACACCCTTTTTACTGCTTGCCATTGTGCTTTGTTGGGCTTATGCATATATTGACAAATTTTGTTCACTGCAAAAGAAATATCCGGCCGTGTGATAGAGAGATATTGTAGGCTTCCAACAACACTTCTGTATTTAGTGGGGTTATCGAAGGGTTCAGAGTTGATTGAGTCTAGATTGGTAGAAGTGGCCATCGGTGTAGATGCAGGTTTTGAGTGTAACATGTCTGAGGATTTGAGGAGATCAGTGAGGTATTTAGATTGATGTAGGAGAAGTCCTTCCTTGGTTCGAGTAACAGAAACGCCAAGGAAATAGGTTAACTCCCCCGTTGCAGAAACAGGAAACTGAGAGGTAAGGGCCTTAATGAACCGATTGATAAGAGAGACAGATGAGGCTGTGAATAGGATGTCATCAACATAGATAAGAACATACATGATGTCTGTGTGGTGTTTGTAGATGAATAAAAGATGAATCAGACGAAGATGATGTAAACCCAATTGTGATGAGAAAGGAACTGAGTTTAGAGAACCATGCTCTAGGGGATTGTTTTAGGCCATATAGGGACTTTTTCAGCCTACAAACATGATTAGGTAGAAGAGGATTAATAAAACCCTGAGGCTGATAGGTATGCACATGCTCTTCTAGATCCCCATGTAAAAAAGCATTTTGGATGTCAGCTTGATGAATTGGCCAATTCTTAGAAACAGCCAATGATAGAACAAGTCGAATTGTAGAAATTCTGACAACAGGACTGTATGTTTCTGTGTAATCAATCCCATAAGACTGAGAAAATCCTTGAGCCACTAGTCTTGCTTTCCTTCTTTGAATAGTTCCATCAGAATTGTGTTTTGTTTTGAGGATCCATTTGGTGCCCAGCACATTCATGGAAGGGTCAAACGGAACTAGTTCCCAAGTCCCTGTGTGAATAAGGGCATCATATTCTTTTTGAATTGCTTCCCTCCATTCTGGATAATTTTGTGCTTGTTTGAAAGTGGGACTCTCTGGTATAGCAATGTGTTGAGAAACTGTATGGTGTGTTTGGGGCCATATCATGGTCCCATCTGTGTATGTTTTGGGCTTGAGACTGTTTGTTTTGCTTCTGGTTGTCATGGGATGGTTGTTTGTGAGGGTTTGAGATGTGTGGGTTGGGTTTGTAGATGTGGGAGGAGGTGATGGAGAATTGTTCAGGTGAGGTGTAGTGTCAGGTTGTGGAGTTGGGTGAGTGTCCTGAGAAATTTGCAGATCTGAAGGTGGTGGAGAAGTGTCAATGTAAGGTATGGAAGTAGTAGGGTGGTAGAATGTGTGGTAGGTTTCTTGGAGGCAAAAGGGAAGTGGTCTTCATGGAACACCACATCGCGAGATATATATATTTTCCCAGTCCTAGGGTTTAGACAATAATATCCAGTGTAATTTGGACAGTACCCTAGGAAAACACATTCTTCTGATCGAAAAGAGAGTTTGTGAGCATGGAAAGGGCGCAGATTAGGCCAACAGGCTGAGCCAAACACCTTGAGTTTCAGGAAATCAGGGGCATTGTGGTATAGCAAGTGGTAGGGAGTTTGATTGTGGAGGACCTTGGTGGGGGTGCGATTGATAAGATATGTAGAAGTGACCACAGCATATGACCAGTAGCATAAAGGCATAGAAGCCTGGGCTAGAAGTGTGAGAGCTTTATCCATGACAAATCTGTGTCTAGATTCAACCATACCCTGCTGTTGGTGTGAGTGAGGACATGAGAGACGATGGTTTATTCCTTTTTGTTCAAAGAAAGGTTTGAGAGCTATGAATTCACCCCCTCCATCAGTTTGGACAGCTTTGATCTGAACAGAGAACTGAGTAGCCACCATAGTATAAAAAATGGGAAATATCTTCGCAACATCAGATTTTAAAGCAATAGGGTAGCACCACATAAAACGGGTACAATCATCCACAATTAATATATAGTATCTGTAGCCATTAACAGAAGTAAAACAGGCAGGGCCCCAAAGGTCCATATATAAAAGATCAAAAGGACTTGATGATCTAGTTGTAGTGGAAGGATGGGGAAGGGCATGAGTTTTTCCTTTACAGCAAGCGGAGCAAAAATTGCTTATAGCAGAACTAGAAATAGGTAAATGAAAAGTGTTGATAGTGAACTGTGTTTGAGAAGTTGAAGGATGTCCTAGTCTTCGATGCCATTGAGTAGCAGAAGCCTTAGCACCTTGACTGAAACTAGCTGTGAGAATCTGATGGCAGGGAAAATCATCAGAGAAAACATAGAGTCCCTCTTTAACTTGGCCTTGAATGAGAGTTTTCCCAGTAGGAAGGTCCTTCACAGCAAAGAAATTAGGGTGAAATTCAAAAAAAGTGTTATTATCCTGGCAAAATTGGCGAACAGAAACCAAGTTTTGTGAAGAGCAGGAGTATGATAAATATTCTGTAGGCTAAAAGTTCCAGCAGATGTAGTAAAATTTCCCATTCCAATGTGAGAAATAGGGAGAGATGTACCATCTCTAGGCTGACAGTTTCTGTTCCTGGGTATTCAGTGGCACTTAGATTCAGGCGGTTGAGATCCCCTGTGAAGTGATGTGTGGCACCTGTGTCTGTATCCATCCAGAGGTTGAAGAGGGGTTATTGGTGGTAACATGAGCTTGAAATGATCGAGGGGGTGGTGGTTGATAGGACTGGTTGAACCGATGATAGCAATTTTTGGCTAAGTGACCTCGTTTGTCACAGATCTGACATTGAGGTCTAGTATCATTGTGCCCAGCAAATGTTGTGGAGTTTGGAAGAGAAAGGGTAGATCCATTTCCAGAGTATTGTGAGGATGTAGATCTGTTGTTGTAGTAAGAGCCCCGTCCTCTGGATCTAGAATTTGTGTTTCTGTCTTGTTTGTAACTTCCTTTCCCATTCTCCCCTTGTGGTTTAGAAGAGGAATGATCAGATTTGGCCGAGTGTGAGGTAGCATTGAGGCTTAGATTTTGAGATCGCTGGGTATTTTGGTCATTAATACGAACTTCTTGATTGAGCAGATTGCCAAGAAGTTGATGAGGGGAGAGAAACTGTGACTGTGTCATGAGATACGTGACCATGGAATCATATTCGGGAGGGAGGCCTTTGAGGAGAAAGGTTTGGAAGTCACAGTCTGCCACTGTGTGACCAGCAGAGGCAAGGGATGAAACCAGGGACTGAGCTCTTTAAAATAATCTGTGATGGATTCATTTCCTTTTTTTTGATACTGGCTATTTGAAGTAAATACTGTCCAATATGGGCAACCGATTGTGCAGCATAGATAGAATGTAATGCTTTCCACATAGAAGCAGATGTAGTACATCGATTTGTTTGAACAATGATAGGTTCAGTGAGAGAGGAGAGTATAATACTCATTACCAATTGATCCTGAGTGAGCCATTTGATGTAATCTGGATTGTGTTTGCCGTCTGTTGTTGCAGGAGGACATTCGAAGGATCCATCAACGTATTTGAACAAATCGTTCCCCTGAGGAATGGTTGGATGATGCTATTCCATGTATGATAATTATCAGATCTGAGTTTAATTATATGTGAGGCAGCGGCGAGAATAGAATATGAAGGTGTGGTGGTGGTAACAACGACTGATGTAGCAGCGGAAGGCGGAGTGGAAGAGTGAGAATCATCGTTGGAAATATCTCCAGTGTCGGCCATTGAGAAGATCGAGGAAGAAGGATCGGGAAAAAAAATGGGGTGATCCCTAGGTCGGCTCTGATGCCATAACAGAAAGCAAATAGTAGAAGAAATATCTGTAGCTCAAGTTGTAATTACGTTGGTATTGAATACTGTATTTATAGTACATCAGTGGAATATACTAGAATAAGGCCTCTAATACAAAGTGGGCCGAGCCTAGACAATGGGCCTGTAATATGGTCAAGTATGTATAATAGTTATGGACTCTTATTTTTTTATTTTCCTTTTATGTTTTTTAAGAAAAATATAATTTTGTATAAAGTGGCCGATGCTAGTGAAAATATGATGGGAGATACCAAGAGAAAAAGTAAATTAAGTGGAAAAGTATATTGAATTTCAAAATGTTATAACTTACAACATGTAAATGTAAAAAAATAAAATTATATAATTGTTTATCATAATTTATGCTTCTCAAAACAAGATACATCATTGATATTTGTTTTGGTAAATTTAAAATTTTATGTTTTTAGAATGAGTATATATTAGGTAATTTTAAAGTGAATCGTATTAACAAAATGAATCTTCTTTAAGATTTACTTTTCTTAAATAAAAATTCACTTTAGAAAAATAAAGGATTCACATTGTCTAATGTGAAAGATTCACTTTTTTCTTTTTTTGAACGTTTGATTCACTTTTCTTAAACGAAATATTCACTCTTTAATAAATAAAATGTTCATATTATTCTCGTATAGATTTGTGGTAAGATTCATTAATGAACATAAGATTCAGTTGAGTCACTTTTCTTAGACAAAATATTCATTTTTCAATAAATGAAATGTCCATATTGTTCTCGCATAAGCATATGGTAAGATTCAGTTTTCTTAAACCAAGGGTTCATATTGATCTCGCATTCACCTTTTAAGAAACAAAGGATTCACATTGTTTAAGGGAAAGGTTCAGTTTTTTGAAACATAAAATTCACTTTTCTTAAATGAAAGATTCATTTTTCAATAAATTAAACGTTCATATAATTCTCGCATAAGTTTGTAATAAGATTTGACTTTTATTAAACATAAGATACACTTTTCAATAAATGAACACCAAAAAGATACCCTAAACCTCAAACATACCATAGGACAGTTAAACCACCAAATAATGTTAATGTGGTTCGGTTGTTAACCACCACTCAAGAAAAAAGATAACCCTACCCCCATATACAACCCTAGGACAATAACATTGTCGAAGAACCCAACACCGTTGAAGAAACTAACAATGTCAAAGAAGCTAAGAACCATCGAAGTAGCTAAAACATTAGAAATAGGCTAATGTGGTTCGGTTATTAACCACCATGTAATAAAAAACATAACAATGCCCACTATACAACCCTATGTTGACTAACACTATAAAAAACTAGCACTATCAAAACATATAAAAATTATGTATTTTTAATTACTTTTACAGTGAATTCCAAAACATATGTACATACAAAAATACAAATTTATAAATTTATCAAAATATACTCATGTTGGGTCTTATTTTGATGAACTCAAATTATGATGGACAACAGTATAAAATTTATGTTATTTGGACTATTCTTTAATAAACAACAACAATTTAAAACTTTACAAGAAGATAAATATAGAAAAAACCAAAAATGGTGCCACCTAAAAAGGTGACGGCACCTTCGCCAGCTTCTAAAAAGCGTTGGGTAAAGGATCCATCTGTGGCCTGTGGTTGCCTCGAGGACTGAGAACCTATGAATCCGTGGAGGTCTAGATTTATATTAGTATATAAATATAAAATTAATTAATGTTGCAAATTTAACATTGACTTGGACTTAAAAATATGGGTTCAAATTTTATTATTGATATTTTTCATTTAACAATAATTTTTTAAAACTATTTTGACTTAATTTTAATAAATAAATAAACTTTTCAGATAGCTAAATTAGATTGGATTATCTCGTTCTTATAAGTTTAAGACATTGAAGACCTAAATATTTGTAACTAAAATGTTTAACATTGTTTTTAAATTTAAATTTAAATTATTTATTTATTGAAAAAAAATTGTTTATGCAAAGTTATCCTCAAGTGTTTAGGTTAGGCTACGCGGCCATTGACTTGTTGATGAGAATCAACAAATTAGTTACTCCCTCCGTCCTGAATTGACCGTCTCCTTTGCTTTATGGCACGTTTTTCCACTTCAATATTTAACATATAAGATAAAATAATTTTATAAAACGAAACAGTGTAACATATAGTTTATCATGTGACGAATCATTTGCAAAACTCAAATTTTAAAAATTATTTTATCTTACATGTTAAATATTGAAGTCAAACGACACGTCCAAATAGTGGACAAGACGGTCAATTCAGGACGGAGGGAGTAAGAAATTTATAATTGATGTGTGTCAAAAAGGTAGACCCGTTGCATATCCTTTTCTTTTTTTTTTATTTCGAATAACCTTCCATTAGAGATAAGATTATTAACATTCACTTTCTTTAAAGTTCACGTCGCTCAAGTCCTAAATTTAGGGGTCCAATTTTTTTTTAACCTGTCTTGCTACAGTCCAGTTGGCTACATCTGGGCCACGACTTCATTGTTTTTTTTTCAAGCGTGTTCCTTTTATTTTTTTAAAGGATTTTGTATTTCTTTTATTTTTTATCATAAAAACTTAAATTGTTGTAACTTTTAATATATAAGTCCAAGCTCTTCAAAACAAGACCAGTCATGGATATATTTTGACAACTTTAAAAAAAATTACAGTATGGAGCATAGAACGTATAAGAAAACTTGTACAGATGGTCATACAATCCTGTACAAATGTTCACTAAAATATGTACATCCTCACATTAAAAACATACCCTACTCCCAAAGCACCTCAAAACCCACCCTAGGAAAGTTAAAACCGTCGAATTCACCACTTATTACTTAATGAATCATAATATCAATTTTAATGAATCATAATACAAAATTAATGAATCATATTATCATTTTAGTGTATCATCGTATATATATTAAAATATTTTTAAAAAAGTTGTCAAAACATATTCATGATTGGTCTTGTTTTGAAGAGCTTGAATTTAGGTGTACAATGATATAATTTTTTTTGTTTTGGACTTATATATTAAAAGTTACAACAATTTAAAGTTTTTGTGATAAAGAAAGAAGAATAATAAAATATTAAAAAAAATAAAACAAAACGAATCAGCGTGTGCGCTCGCTCTCCATTCCTATTTTCTAAAGTTTTCTAAATTATAAGATCACCCCTTATCTTTTTCTAAATCTAAAACTACCTCTGGATGTAGCCATCCTAGCTACAAGCAGTTGTAGCCAAAAAATTGCCATTTTTTTAGTACTTAAACAAGAATTAAATAAATATAGTAAGGTAAAGTGGTGACAATTGAGATCTTCACAATTTTTTATAGTAATTTTTATTTTTATCTGTAAATAAATATAGTAAAGTATCAGTAATTATTTTATATTTACATAATTTGAATCTATAATGGATCTTATTTTATATTTTAATACAGGGCCTCAAAAATAGTTAAGAAATATCAGTTAAAGTCGAGTGATCAATGGAAGTAATCTACTCAGCAAAGCCAAGTATAGATTATTTTACGGAACCTGTTTTAGGCTGGAGTTGGCATTTAGGCATCGTTTGGATGAAGGGGAAACCCACAGAAAGGAAATCAATTTAAAGAAATGTGTCCTGTCACGTGTTGTTTGGACTGGAAAAGTGAATTTGGAAATAAGAATCTTCCCACCCAATTCCCCCCGCATGTTGATAAGTATTCCCCTGGGAATCAATTTCCTGTTGTTCTTATCATTTTAATTATCTTTTTCATATTACACAAAAAATTGTGTGCATGGAAGATTGACCATCCAATTATAGTAATAGTGTTTCATATTATGTGTGTAGATCACGGAGATTACTAGGACATGGCATAGTAACTTCTACGTGTCTGTGCCCCATTCTTCTATCAAATTGTGCTCCATGACGACCAAAAGTAGCTACATAATTAACGTGCAAATAGAAAGGAAACTCCATTTGATTTTGAGAGCAAAATATGGCGTAAGGTATGAAGAGTTCACTCAAGATGTAATTCGACAGATTCTGAGAGCACAAGGTAAGGAATGTATGCTGGGACACTAATACCCTCTTTTATAATATTTGAGTAACGGTCACTGACATGTCCAACGGCTAGTGAGAAAAGTAAGGTTAAAACGGTAACATGGAGCAGACAATGTCTGTGTCTGGTACAAAAGTTAGATATTAATTATTATTTTTTTGGGTGCTTGCTTAATGCACAACCTGACAACACAGGATATTCTGCATGGATTGGCTAATGCGACGGAGGGGACTTTTTTGTTTATCGAATCTATAGAGATGATCAGTGAGGCATTTGCTAGGTGCATTGGTGGTCTGTTGAGTGTTGTGGCAAAAGATCTAATGATCAGGATGTGGTCGTTTGCATCAACTGGAGTAAAGATAGTTACAATCCCGACTGTAGGGGGGCAGTTAAAGAGTGGTGGGACAAAACGTATGATTAATATGGTATGATGAGGAGAAACAGTTCTTGCTACATCTTTCTGTTCCAAGTATGGTCATTCTGGATGATGATCATAACGAAGAGAACATCACGAAGCTATTGGATCTGAGTTGTGAGTACAAAATACCACCTTATGAGGTTATTACATTAGTGGATGGAGAGACTATCAAGATTCAAAAGACCCCTGTTCTGAGCTTAAAAGTTACCGTTGGTAATTACTTTTGCTAGGAAGAGGTACACGTACCAGGTCACTGTTCACGTACCAGGTTACTGCATCCGGTACAAAGTGAATTAAAAGTTGCCGTTGGTAATTACTTTTGCCAGGAAGAGGTACACATACCAGGTCACTGTTCACGTACTAGGTTACTGCATCCGGTACAAAGTGAATTAAAAGTTACAGTTGGTAATTACTTTTGCCAGGAGGATGTACATGTACCAGGTCACTGTTCACGTACCAGGTTACTGCATCCGGTACAAAGTGAATTAAAAGTTACTGTTGGTAATTACTTTTGCCAGGAAGAGGTACACGTACCAGATCACTGTTCACCTACCAGGTTACTGTTTTTGAACTTGTAACCTTGTGGCAAGTTCATGACCAACCTCTATATAAGGGATGCCTCCTCCATTTCATCTTCGCACACTCACTCTCCATATTCTCAAAGCTCTCTATCTCTCGACTCTCTTCCAAACAAAATTTCGTAAAACTGTTCAAGTAGCTAGACATGAGTCAATCTTCAGATTCCGATCATGATTTTGTTCTAGTATCAAGCCCTGTAAGTATTTAGTTTATTGTCTTTGTAAATCATATTCACACTAATATTTCATATTTCAACATTCGTCTAACATTCTCTCGACCCTTATTGCAGGAAAGTGACTCAACTACTGATGAAGGTTGGGATGAATTTAGTGAAGGCGTTCAAGATCAAAATGCAGAGATGGATGATTACATGCAACAGATGTATAATCGACCTCTGGTGGTGGATACTGGTTACTTATTTTAAACAGAACAGCCATTTAGGAGTAAAGAAGAAGCGAAAGCTTGGGTAGATAGTATTGGTCATCCTAATCATATCTACACCATAATTCAAAGTTCTAGGGCGGGCCAAGATTTCTACATAACATGCGAGAGGTATTGGAAACCAAGAAGGACACCACGACCTGGTGTCATCACCCGACGCAGATCATCTGGTTCAAAGAAATGTGGTTGTTCTTTTAGAATTAAGGGGTATTACACAAGCTACGGGTGTTTCTTGAATGTGGGTAACGGATGGCATAACCATGATCTCGCTGAGTGGGCAGAGGGTCATTTTGTGGGAAAACGCCTAACTGAGGAGGAGATTATGATCGATCAAAGAAGCCGAGTCGGTGTGCCACCTTCTGTAATTTATTCAAAGCTCACCACAATCAACCCCGACACGTCAGCAACCAGGAAAGACATATACAACAGGATACAAAAAACAAAACTTGAAAAGAGAAATGGTCGATCTATGGTGCAGACTTTGCTGGGTGAGCTAGACAAAAACAATTACTACTACGATTACACTACAGAACCAAGTAAGTCAACTTAGGATGTCTCAAATAACTACAATCCTTTAGGTTTCATATTAATTTGATAGATAACATGATTCTGCATACTTTCACAATTTAGGGGATCGAACACGACATGGGTCCATCTTCTTTGCACACCCTACCTCTAGATTACTGCTGCAAGCTTTCCCGTACGTCATAGGCATTGATGCTACCTATAAAACGAACAGCGCAAAAATTCCTTTGGTTCAGTTCATCGGAGTGACGAGTATAGGCAAGAACTTCAGCATTGCCTTCGCCTTTCTTGTATCAGAATCAACGGACATGTATGTGTGGGCACTTGAACAATTAAGGGAACTCCTCGGTCGGACTACAACCTCAACATTTATCACCAACAGATGTCTGGCCCTGATGAATGCCTTACAATAGGTATTTCCTGAATCTCATCATCTTCTATGTGGGTGACACATAAGTAGGAACATTCAGGGGAAAGCCGAGACTTATATGGGTGATAGAGGAAGGACGGAGGCTGCAGTCCGAATGTGGACTTCGGTTGTCTACTCAAGAACAGAGCAGGACTACAACGAGAGCCTCCAAAATTTCAAGAATACATACCGAAGCTATCCACGTTTCATTACATATGTTGCATCAGTCTGGGAGAAACACAAGGAAAATTTTGTAGAGGCTTGGGTCAAGAATGTGTTGCACTTCGGCAACACAACGACAAATAGGTACAATTGTTAGTCTTGTAATTTTTAAGATAATACAGTCATTGTTATAGATCTATAAAACTTACTAAACATTTGACAGGGTGGAGAGCGCACATTCTGCTCTAAAGGCAGGATTAAGGAGTGCTAGACACACTTTGGATGTAATCTTTCCAAAGATTAACGATCATGTGAATACTAGCATCAGAGAGCTAAAAAAGGATTTCGAGTCAGCCAGGACAAAACACAAAAGAGAGCACATGAGGGTTCCAATTGCTAACCTGATCGAGAAGGTTATTATCATATGCTTGGATGAGCTAGTAACGGAGCTTGGTAAGGCGGATTATGTTCAAATGGATAGCTCAATCTGTGGATGTGACAAGGTAACCTCTCATGGATTACCATGTACAGGTAAATTAAACTACATGTTGGATAGTGGTATACTGTGCTCAAAGAGGGATATACATTGTTTCTGGTATACCTTAAGCTGGGAGAATCATGAATCAACAATTGATATTGTAACACCCCTACCGTTAATACAGTCATTACCGTCCAATCTCCTCGTACTTCCAGATTCACGCAGCGGTACATACTTACATACAGTGGGTGATACAATGCCGTTAGTCACCCACGTGACTAACAAAGCTACTACTACTACATACAGCTGTGGAGGGTGATTTTTCGGTATGAGGGGGGGTCTATCTAAATATGGTCTAACCGAGAAGTCTAGATCCTAGAAATTTGCCATTCTGTGGAGGGTGAAAACCTGTTATCTTGGCAGCCCTCAAATACCTACTCTATCGTCCGTCTTTCCCAGAAAGCATAAGGGGAATGCTAGTGAGCACTACACCCGCTCTCAATGGGCTCCACGCGGACTTATGCCCTAAGGGCGAAAATTGACTAGAGTCGCCACCTAGTTTGACCTAAGATACTAGGAAGGGAGGGAAGGAGGGTTCTAAGAACCGTTTGTTGACTCTGAAATTGTTGCCTATGGATAGGACTTATCTGGTCATTTGCAGAGATTCTATGTGGGTTCGCACTGGGTTACACCCCTTAGAAGTGGCAACGACCACGACTTCGGATTGGTGCCCGAGGAAACCTCGGTCTCAATTGTTGGGATTGCCTTCTTTCAAAACCTTATTAGAGAGATTCAGTTAAAGCCAAAGGATAAGATTGAGTGGGGGGCTGAGGAAGAGAGTGGATGAGGCGAGCTTTTCTGCCAAGCTAGCACCAAGAAGAAGAATGGGTTAATTCGGACGGGTATAGAATGAGTATTGGGAAAAGTCTGAGGTTGAATGAATAGACAGGACTTAGTGTCTGATGGTTTGAAGTATGTGAGAGCTCAAGAAGGTTTGAGAGATATGAGGACCACCTTAGAAGGGGAAAATGATTTTTTTGTTTAATGGGGTCGCACCCTAGACGGGCTGCCTACGTACTCAACTCCCTGTTGAGATCAGACCTTACGTAGTTCACAGTCTTTAGGATGGTTGAGTTTTTTGAGGTAATCGAGGGTTGGAAGTGCACGGGGTTGTTTGAAGGTGAGATGGATGATGACAAAAGGGTATTTTGATTGGTGTGGGGTCGCACCCTGTGTGGGTTGCCTACGTACTCAACTCCCTGTTGAGATCAGACCTTACGTAGTTCAGCAATTTGGGTTTTGGAAGTTTTGATGTCTGTGGGGTTTTGACCTTTTGGGTTTTTGAGGGGTCAAAGAGGTTGTGATCATTTTGTGGGGGCGTGATGGATTGTCGAGTTTGTTTTGGAGTTTGAGGTGCTCGACTCTGTGAGATATTTGAAATCTTAGAAAGATGATGTCTGTGAGACGCTTGGGTCTGTGAGACGTTTGAGGCTCGAAAGGGTTATCAAATTTCAAGAGGTTCGGCTTTTTGAGGAGCTGAGAGTTTTCAAGGTGTTTGAATTTGATGAGTCTATTGAACTGTTGAGACTTTTAAATCCGTTGAGCTGTTGAGACCTTCGAGTCTGTTGAGCTGCTGAGACGTTCGAGTCTGTTGAGACGTTCGAGTCTGTTGAGCTGCTAAGACGTTCGAGTCTGTTGAGCTGTTGAGACGTTCGGAGGTTCGAGATGCTTGAGTTCTAAGGAGTTTGGAGTCCCAAGGAGTTTGAGATTTATGAAGTTTGGAATTGTTTGGGATTGAAATGAAGTTGGACTGAATTGGGAATGAAAAGAATTTTGAAATGAATTGGATTGAAATTGAGATTGAATCTAATTGAATTAAGAATTGAATTGAATTGCATCGGGTTCGAATTGAGTTGAATCAGGTTTGAATTGAAATGAATTGGATTGAATTGAATTGAGCTTTAAAAAATGAGTCAGATTGGGCCTTGAAGAATGGCCAAATTTGGTTTTGAAAAAAGGGCCAGATTTGGGCTTCGAATTGGGCCTCAGCTGGATGATTTAAAGTTGGGATTGCCCATGAATTGGAATGAATTTTGAATTGTGTATGAAGAATGAGTGTGAGAAGGATTGCGTTTGAAAGAGTGTTTGATGAGTACGAGAGATTGATTTTGTAGTGTGTTTGATGAGAAAGTGATTTGAAATTGAATTTTTGGGCTGAATTTGGAAATGAATTTTGGTTTTGAAATGGATTTTTATTGGTTGAAATGAATCATTGATTGTGAGTTTTATTGTGACATTTAAGGATTGTTTGGAAAGTTTTTTTTAGGAGAGATGTTTCCCACAAACAGGTACTACGACCCTCGGGTACTACGACTTAATGTGGGCAACATCTATGAATGGTCCTAGGGCTTTTCTAAACCGGACTTGATTTGTCCAGTAATTAAGTGGGTAGACCTGAAGGCTATGCTATGGCTACATGTACTAAACAAATCTAGCAATTTATAAGATGAAACTAACAAATAAAACGCCCAATGTATAATAGAACCAAAATGTATAAACAAGCATTCAAAAATATGTACGAAAGATAGACAGAGTAGAAACGATCAAGCCGACAAATACAGAGAATTATGAAATCCAAGACTATGCTAGGCAACACAACCAATTGGCAAATTACAACTCATGATAACAAAATTAAAGTGTTGAATTGAAATGCTGAATTAAAAGAGCTGCTATGGGGGGTCGCATCGACGCCGCCTCACTCGAGCTGAAGGGGATCCGAAGAGATACACCAACCGTTTTTCGTGTTTGAAGGGAGGGCCCCGGTAGTCCTAGCCAAGATCCAGCTCCTTAGTCCCCGAGCAGTTCCTCATTCCTCAAGCAATATGTCGTGGAACACAGACAAAGAGACACAAGATTAATTAGTAATGAAATGTAAGAGGGTTGGGGTGTGTGCAATGGGATCATACGGCCCCTCTCAATGGGAGGAAAGGGGGCAATTTAATCATCTCCCACACCCCAACCGAGAACATATAAAAGAGTTTCAAGCTGCCAACAAATGCTAAGATTGTAAGATAAATCAAGCATTGGGGTTGCTACAGATTAATTCAACATCCTAGATTAGACTCAAACCAAAGTGTAGTATCAAAGATAGGGGTTGTGAGTCATGTGGGATCATACCTAGAAGGGTTTATATCATTTCCCCCTGAGATGAAAAATTAATAAGTTACCATCCAACCAATGAGTGATTTGTCTTAACAATTATAGCATGGGGCAACTATAACTCAATTCATGCTCTTATCTAAGCGCGAGGGTCAAGTCATGCTAGTCTTAAACCAGTTTCCAAACCAATATCGATGCGCAAGGGGAAATTAACCAACAGAATGAAATTGCAGTTAAGAAGGTTGAGCAATAGCATTTCCAAACCCGTGGGGATTTACCGAGCCCAAGATACGTCAGTACCGCCCATTAGCGTGATCCAAAGTCAGATACAAATCCCGCAAGCGTGGCCCAAACCAAGAAAGCCCATTCATACCTCGGCCAAAATAAGAAATCAGAGAATGAGTAAACGAATCAAGGTATACTATTAGCGCCAGAATGTAGCAAAGGGAACAAACCAAACATAAACTCCCCGGGCAAAAGGGATACGTGGGCCCCAATTCATCAAAAGGCCGGAAAAGGGTGGAGCCCAAAATTAACAAATCTGCTCAGCATCCATAAGATGTATGTCGGTCCAACACCACGAATGAAAAACCAGCTAACTTTGGATTAAGCAAACCAGTAAAGCTAATGAGCGTGAATTAATCAAGATCAGTACCGAACAAATCTGAGCATACATTGTTCCAGTATATGTGCCTCAGCCAAGACATAAAACCAGAGAGTGAGAGCAAACCGACTCCAGCATTATAGTGTCGACTAGAAATATTCATGAAATACAGTGTGTGCGGGAATGCATCCATATCCAAATCGATCCACATGAAATGGATGCCTAATCAGAGACGCCAGAAACGAATCCAAATCTAGTCAAATGATCCCAACCCATTTGTAAAACCAAATCATCAATATGCATCTCGACTTCCAACAAAACTGGTCAGCTAAACAAGAATCGCTCATCACAGTAGCCGACAAATTCATCAAACGAGACCAGATTAATTCGCAACCGTTGGCTCAAGGGGCCAAAAACTACAACGACACATCAGTAGATTGAACAACAATTCCCAAAGCCAGAGATGATACGCAAAATGGTACTAACACATTAGGTCACTTTCTGCTTGAACATTATCCACTAACTATGCCGATTCACTCAGAACCAGAGTCAATAGAGGTTAATCAGTAAAAGAAAAATTCAGAATGTGACCGAAACTCTAATCTCTGGTTTAGCAATCAAAGCCACAAGCAACAGGGAGAAGAAATAACCGCACGCGAAGTGGGGTGAGGTGCTCGTTTTTGTCTCAGAGTGATGAACACCATGGTGCAAATGGTGATCATGTCTGATGCGGTTATCGTTGGACGGAGCAGGCCGTTCAAACTGCAGCGACATCAAATCCCAATGCCGGAAAGGGGTAGTCGCCAAAGTGAAGAGAAGGAATTAAGCAGTGGAGAAGGATGTCCCTCGTTCGCCAGCAAGGTTGAATAGAATGAAAGAGACAGAGCATGTATGAGTTCTTCAGGTGAGTGGTGAAATCCTCGAAAGCGACGGGAATGGAGGACGGAGCATGGACGTCCCTGGCTCGCAAGTAGATTTGCAAAATTGCCGAAACGAAATGACGGGAATGAGAAGCAAAGAATGGATATCTTGTTGGTCGGTTGAGTTGCGGGGTTTCGGTCGACGGAGAGGAAGATGAATGCTCGACCGAAGAAGCTCTGGGGTGGGTTTTCTGGGCTTTAGAGGAGTGAGCTCCTTTGTTTCAGAAAATGGAAAATCAGAGAAAAGGGGTTGATCCGGGGGAGAGGATTGAACGGCGGCACTGTAGATGGATCCCTAGGGAACAGTAGGGTTTTTGGTTTTAAAAGGCAGTTTTTGGACGTGGGCTGTGCTTGTCAAGATGGAGCAAGTGATGATATGGGCCTTGGATACTGGGCTAAGTTGGGTTCAACCGAACACTAGATTAAGACCAGGCTTGTCTGACTAGAAAATGAGATAGTAAAATATCATCATGAAAAATGACAAAATAAAGTAAATGAAATGCTCACAACAACCGAAATTTAATTGACAATACTAAATAGATAACTAAACAAAAGGGTAGGTTTAAGACATATTATTGTTTGAAAATTTATTTTCGAAAAGTTGGGTTTTTCTGAAACGCTTTGAAAAATGATTTAAGAATTTTGTCAAAAAAATGATGGTTTCGTTTTGGCACGCGCGTTGATACTTTTTGAAAAAGAAAGGCGACGACCTCTCTTATTTTTGGAATTTGCTTTATGGAATGAGAATTTTTGGTGTCTACAGATGGCTCCCCTTGATTCAATTCTGCAAGGCATTGCAGAATTGGATCAAGGTTGACGGGGCGCCAAAAATTCTCACTACGGGTTTGAGGTGCATTGACATGCGACCGTGGGTGTATGAAGGCGATTGAAAGTACGAGGACTTATGACGAGCCTCGGTTAGACCTCTTGACATCTAACCCTAGGACTTATGACGAGCCTAGGATACTAACAATCCGATTTGGTTTAGGGTGCACGAGGACTTAGGAGTGCCTCAACTGGACCTCTTGATATCCAGTCCTAGGGCTTATGACGGGCCTAGAATGCGATTGAAAGTACGAGGACTTAGGAGTGCCTCAACTAGACCTCTTGATATCCAGCTATAGGACTTATGACGAGCCTATAATACTGACAACCCGATTTGATTTAAGGTGCACGAGGACTTAGGAGTGCCTCAACTGGACCTCTTGATATCCAGTCCTAGGGCTTATGACGGGCCTAGAATGCGATTGAAAGTACGAGGACTTAGGAGTGCCTCAACTAGACCTCTTGATATCTAGCTATAGGACTTATGACGAGCCTATAATACTGACAACCCGATTTGATTTAAGGTGCACGAGGACTTAGGAGTGCCTCAATTGGACCTCTTGATATCCAGTCCTAGGGCTTATGACGGGCCTAGAATGCGATTGAAAGTACGAGGACTTAGGAGTGCCTCAACTAGACCTCTTTATATCTAGCTATAGGACTTATGACGAGCCTATAATACTAACAACCCGATTTGATTTAAGGTGCACGAGGACTTAGGAGTGCCTCAACTGGACCTCTTGATATCCTGTCCTAAGGCTTATGACGGGCCTAGAATGCGATTGAAAGTACGAGGACTTAGGAGTGCCTCAACTAGACCTCTTGATATCTAGCTATAGGACTTATGACGAGCCTATAATACTAACAACCCGATTTGATTTAAGGTGCACGAGGACTTAGGAGTGCCTCAACTGGACCTCTTGATATCCAGTCCTAGGGCTTATGACGGGCCTAGAATGCGATTGAAAGTACGAGGACTTAGGAGTGCCTCAACTAGACCTCTTGATATCTAGCTATAGGACTTATGATGAGCCTATAATACTTTGATAGAGTTGTACGAAACTCGCCGCGGTGAAAGGTTGATCTGAAGATGACTTTGATTGTGGATTGATTTGGGATTGGATGTTTTTTATTGTTTTTGTGAGGGACGTGATAGTCGAATGCTTTTTGTTGATGTGGCCCTTGACTTTGTCAGTGTGGGACTTGTGCTTTGGTTTTGCTTTGACAGTCTCGCTCGATGTGTACTATTGTTTCGGGATTTAGTAGGACTCTTGGCTCTAGAGTTTTGAGATGGCTCCGGTATGGCTCCTGAGTTTTTTTGTTTTGGTTTTGTTTTTGGTGGTCTTGGCCCGATGTGCACTATGGTTTCAGGATTTGGTATGACTCTTGGCTCCAGAGTTCGAGATGGCTCCGGTATGGCTCTCGAGGTTTTTGGTTTTTATGATTGGTTGATTGGTCTTTGGATGGATGGTTTTTTTTTGAATGAGTGGCTTTGGAACCTGATGGCTTTGATATGACCGGATGACTTTGGTATGATCAGATGCCTCCGATGTGATTGGATGGCTCCGGTGCGGTCAGATGGCTCCGGTTTGATATGTGACTCCCTTGTGAGCAACGACTCTGGGATGGTTGGTGGGTTTTGATTCGAATGGGAATTTTCGGGATCGTTGGTGGGTTTCGATTTGGATTAAGACTTTCGGGGTGGTTGGTGGTTTTTGCTTTGGTTTGGATTTTGAGTCGAATGGCGGGTCGATGTGATTTACTATGGTTGACAGTTGATGACGGTTTTTCTTTTGATTGTGGATGAATGGCTTTGGTATGATCAGTTGCGGCTTTAGATTCCTCGAGGTGGCTTCGGGATAGCTCAGGATGGCTCCGGGGAGGCTACAAGATGGCTCCTTGGTGATAGCGAGGAAGAAAGGGGAACTTCGCCTGTGAGGTGGTCACACCCTGGGCGGGCTGCCTACGTACTCAATTCCGTATTGAGATCAGACCTGACGTAGTTCGAAACTGTGTAGGCAAGACCCCGGTGATGAAATGGCTCCTGTGTAGTCCTGAGGTCTCTAGGACGGTCTCAATGTTTGAGGATGGCTCTCGCATGGCTCTAGTTTGGTTTTGGATATGGTGTTGATGAGGCCTGATGACGCAGGATGGCTCCGGGAAGATCGTCGTATGGCTCCGGATGGCCTCGGTTTTGGTTTCTTTTGATTTTGAGTTGAGCTTCGATAGCGGGAAACTGAAGTCGACCTTCCACGAGACTAGGCATGGTTCTTACCAGTCGGATGTTGAAAATGAAGTGGTTATGATGCATGAAAATGCTAACTGCTAGAAGAGATGCAAAATGCATATGCGTTTTTTGAAGAGAAGGTATGATTCTATCTCTATTACTATGAGGTTTACGAATATAAGACATCTTCGGTTCGATCTTGAGTGATTATTGAACTGGAATGCGTGAATCACTTTCCTCTCATGGAGGGATGTGGGTCAATCTCTTGTGAGCGTAGCTGTGTGTGCTAATGGTGCAATGATACTCTCGATGCTCGGAGCAGTATTTTCCCTAGAATTTCTTTTCGAGGTTTTGGACTTTCCGATCCTTACAAATTTCTCACCTGCAATGGGCTAGGTTGTTTATGATTTGGTGCTTAGATTGGAGATTCACTCGCACTCATAAGACCTCGTAGGGTAAGGTCACACTCATTCGCTCATAGTCCTTGTGTTATGAGGTGGGACATGTTGATAACAAGCACGAAGCTTATGATTCATGCTTCAGATCCGATACTTTCGGTTAACGCTCATCAACTAACGAGTCAGAGGTCTTTTATTGGGTTATAACGGGGCTGAGGGGTATGATGTATGCCACATGGGACTGGAGGATTTGTCTAGGAATTGTGGAGTTTTTGTGCAATAGAGGACATGTTTCGCCTTTGCCATGGGTGGAATGGTTAGACGGGTTTTGATAACCCATTATCGGTTTCTTCGGGACATCATTGGTCCTTTTGGTTTGGATTTCTCCTTCTTGCTTCTTCTGGTGTACGGTTTGAACCTTCTTCTCATTTTTGTTTTTTGAAATTGCATTTGGCTCATCAACCTTCTCAAGCATTCTTTACTTTGTATTTTGGCTTTCAGCCTTGGAGTTGCATTGACTCATCGATCTTTTTTGAACAGTTTTGATGTTCTTTTTTGGTGTCTGGCTTTGGAGTTACATTGACTCGTTGAGTTCTTTGAACATTCTTACTGTTGTTTTTGTGAAAGATGGTGGGGAGAGACCATGGCTCCGGCTCCGTCGAGATCCTCTATTGCAAGGGTGAGTAAGTATGTGTATGTGAGTTGGCATGTTGTGGAGTTCGCAGAAAAAGGTTTATCGTGAAAGGCTCAGCGGGGCTCACTAAGGGATTATGCACAGGGAAATTAAAGCTGTTTGGTCTTGTGAAGGTTTCTGATCCTAAGTGCCTCGTCATTCTCATTAGTCGATGATTGTTTTCTTACTATTCTCAGATCTTTGCATGAATCACAGTTCGTATCCTGTTTATCGACATTGATCTCGCTATGAATTGTGCCTCTCCATGTGTTGAAGGAAAACACAAGTCGCTCGTGGTTTTACCTCTGTGGGCTCGCTCTATCTTTCCTCATCACTCATTGGATTGTCCAAAACACTCATTTGAAATTCAAAGGAAAATACCGCTCTTCGCACACTACTCACTTGGTTTGTGGTGCTGATTTTGATTGGACCCTTGTACTCGTTGACGGGTCGAGAGTTAAGTGGTTCATGCACTCTGTTCAATCAATCTCTCATGATTTTCTCGAAGATGTCGTTTCGATACGAGAGTATGCAAACACGGCTATCTACAATGCAATCTACTGTGGTAATACGGAATTACTACGTATAAGATGCGTGAAATGCTGAAAGTGATGAATGAAGATGGTTGACTTTGGGTTTTGACAGAATGTTTTTTTTTTACGTTTTTCGTTTTGGATGCAATGCATCCGTGGTAAAGCTACACCTAGTCTCGCTTGAGTCGGTTCTAGTTGATGGTCTATGAAGCTCATCCCTCCATTATAAACTCTGAAGCTGGTCTAGCTGCTGGGGTCACTGTCAGGGTAGAGACTCTCAAGTGAGGCCGGGTTGGTGATTGGTTTTTGGAATTTGGATTTTTAGGGAGTGATAACTCCCGCATGGTGGTCCCACGGTATGACACGCTCTTTCCCTTTTAGTCACTGGCGCGCATGGTGATTCTGAGTGGGAGAGGTTTGAACTCGGTTTTCTTTTCTATCCCTCTGAGATCGGGCTCTGGCGGTCGAGATATTGGGATGAAAGTGTGTGTGGTGTGGTGACTCTCAAGTGAGGCCGGGTTGGTGATTGGTTTTTGGAATTTGGATTTTTAGGGAGTGATAACTCCCGCATGGTGGTCCCACGGTATGACACGCTCTTTCCCTTTTAGTCACTGGCGCGCATGGTGATTCTGAGTGGGAGAGGTTTGAACTCGGTTTTCTTTTCTATCCCTCTGAGATCGGGCTCTGGCGGTCGAGATATTGGGATGAAAGTGTGTGTGGTGTGGTGACAATGAAACACATGGTTATGCAATTTTTGAGATGGACATGACTCGTGAATGATTGATGGAATTGAAATGGCTGGAAGTGCAAGTGACTCTTTTTTTGTGTGGAATGCGATGCATGTGTTTTGCTTTGTGCTCGGTTGCATTTGTTGGTGTTGTTTATTTAGGGGATACCTCCTGTAGATACCGTGAATTCTCGCCCCATAAAGCAAAGTTGATAAATGATATATAACTATAAGGAGTCGTTCCTTATTCATTCTTCTCTTTATTCGTGCATGCCAAAAGAAACCAAGTTTTAGAAAAACAATTTTGAAAACGCGTGTTTTCAAAGTGGTGGATTTCCTCAATAGAAATTTTGATGCTCGATCATTCGCAAATAAAATAGGGGATGGGGAACCCTATACACATTGATCTAAATAAATTCAAAGGGAATGTGTAAACCTATACATGTAATCTATTCAGAAATGGACAAGAGAGAAAAGAATGCTAGGGGAAAACCTATACATCAATTCTAAAAGTCATTAAATGGGGGAGTTTGAGCTTAAAAACTTCTCCCGAATTCTTCTGCTCCGTCTTCGAGCTTTAGAATGACTACTCATTCATGCTCTGGCTGTTGAATAAAGGCTCACTCGTCTTCGGGCTCTTGATTGGCCGCTTGCTCGTCTTCAGGCTCTTGCTTCGAAGTGGTACTGTGATCATACAGAACGGGTTGGTGCTCTTCTGACTCTCAATAGTTTGAACTCGAACAGGTGTTCCTAATCTTCATGTCGCTTGATCCGGATTGATACACCTCTGATTTTGTATTTGAATAGTTGGTGTTGGTCTTCATTTCGCTCGGCTAGCTTCACGGGCTGGTGTGCCTCTGGCCTTCAGCTCGATCCGCATAGTCGATCTTTATGTTGCTTCACTTGCTCCGTCGAGGGGAATGCGGGATATTTTTGAGAAAGGAAAGATGAATAATCGAGCACAAAATCTTATGTGAAAATCCACCACTTTTGTGAAAGCACGAAATGATTAGTACGCTCCACAGTAATGACCGCTGCTCATGAAGGTGGATTAAACTTCAAAAATAGCGGGTCACAACATGGGGACTAAATCATTTATTTTGAAATACATTTGTGGAAATCAATTTGAAAAGTGTTTTCAAAAACAAGTTTGAGATAATATCCGTGAAAAAAGTTGTTTGAAATTTGTTGGTAAAAGTAGGTTTTTGAAATTTGTTTTTGAAAATAGTTTTTGAAGTAACATCTGTGAGAAGAAGTGTTTGAAAATCATTTGTAAACAGCGGATTTTTGAAATCTGTTCTTTGCAAACCGTTTGATAAAGTTGTTTTCTGGAAGACTTTGATTGAAACCGTTTCGAAAACTGTTTTGGAAATAACAATTTTGAAAATCATTATTTTTTTGAAATCATTCGAGGACGACTTTGAAGATATTTCATTAGAGTGTTTGACATGATTCATTTTCTGTTTTTTGTTAATCTTTGAAACGTGATCACACATAGATGTAAGTGCAAAAATAAAAATCGTGGCTGACTTTATGTGGAGCTGAGTGTGCATGATTGGGATAATCACCTTCCAGGTCAATCAATGCTTCCATACCACCGGGGGAACCGTCGTCCCTTCACTGTTCATCTCTCGGGATTTATCTCTGTTATGCCTTGTGGGACACGTCATCAAGAAAGTCCGGAGTGCTTAAGTTCGAAAGGTCAGGATACCCGAAGTGATACAGTCACACGAGCCACAGCCGGGGATTATCACAACATACTCACTTTTGGAAAACTTGGGGAAGTACTGCATGGGAACGGGTCTCCCATCGTCTGCACGATAAGGTGTGTCTAAAGTCCAAATTATTCGCTGACTACGTTATGTCATGTATGGGTATCCGTAAATACGGGATCCGCTATGAATTTGTAGCGCGACATTGGGCTTTAAAGACACCCGTGGTGCAGAGGAATCATGGAGAACTGAGCCCATGCAATCTTCAGGGTAAGGCAAAGGGTGGTCAGACAGACGGCATACAAGGGGGTGACTACCCATATAACCCGTCCTAGACACCGGATCAGGCAGCTGGACACTGAAGGCTCAGAGTTCACTATATGCTGGCTTTGACTCGAAAAGGTAAGTTTTGAAGGATCATGAGTTTTCAAGGCGTAGATACTACGATCATACCGCCTCGTGTGCATAGTCCTTACTACGAAGGGCATCTGCTCATGGGGAATCAATTGTGGACCAATATTTATCCCGACCGCAAATATCAAGTGTAATACCCCAACCCGAAATCCAATAAACTGAACGGCGATCACTCCCAAATAAAATACAACTGCAGCGGAAATAAACACAACAACCGGGCGGTATTACAATGCCGTTGGCCACCCTTGTGACCAACAAGGCTAAGTCCAAATACAATCCTCAAATGTCACGGTCTGGAATACAGATACAACCCGAGATACTAGGAATCAAACTCAAAGTAAAATACTGAAGTAAAATAATTAACTAATAGTAGACTCCCAAAGCTTGGTCTACCCCACCTACACTCAGTGTGGTGATCTTCTTAAACTTCAGGTACCTGAAAAATGGGGGTGCCCCCAAAGGGGCTCAGCAAACAATGCTGGTATGGAAAACGTGCAGCCCATCGTCTACCGGGCCACACCAACTACTTTGTCGAATACATGCAGTTCATTTTTATAAAGCTGTAAACAAGCATAGTCTGATAATAACAAGTATCCATACAAGGACAATAATGTCACATAGAACAAGACACAGAAGGTCGAGTTAGCTGAACTGAAATTCTTTACTGATAGTCGGTCCACACAATGGGACTGACAGTTATAACTGAATATCTGAAATAGTGGAGGTATAGTGACCTCGTTATAAAGAAAGGTTGGGTATAAAAACCCCAGGAGATGACGTAGTCAAACCCTGAACTGAATGGCGTGGGAAATAAGAACCCACTAGAGGAATAAAGTCTTCCTCGAACTGAAGGGCATTTGAATCCCGGAAGGAATAAAGTCTTCCTCCCAACTGAATGTTCCGTCGCGACGTAGTAGGAGACGACCTGAGACAGGTACAACTCCCGTAGCATGCATGGCCAGATCCAACTGGGCTCCTCAATCTCGAAGTGTATAATTGTTAAGTGTCATATAAAGACGTTAAACAAGAACACAATGTGTATTGTCAATTATCACGTTTAGGATAATGACGTATGTTATAAAGTGAAGTTAGTGAGAGACTTGAGTACAAGTCCTCGGTATACTGAAACGCAGGTATTTAATCCACTGGTATAGTAGTGTTTGTATGCGTGGGACATACACGTTGTAGTCAGCAACAATCACGCACATAAAATAGTACCACAGTGTGCAAGAGTAAAACAACAGTTTACATTAATTATCTTGGTCGTTATTTCAAACAACAGATAGCACACAAGCCAGTGTAATCCGTTAGAAAACAGGTTGCAAGAATCCCATACCGTTCACCGTAGACTGTACTTGTAAATTCCGGTCAACGTCTGGTCAAACAAAGTCCTAGAATAGGATTAACTGAGAGGGTTAATTTATGTTACCCTATAATGATTCTTTTGAATCTTTTAACAAATCTCGTATTTGTTATTTCATGTGAGGTCTTATTTCTTTTAATTACCTCATGATTTTATGTATAACTGTTTGGTTATTCCTTTTTGATTTATTTATAAATCCTTTAATGTACATATATGTATTTATATTTTCATGTACTATATTTGTTGTTTATTCCATTTGTCTAGGTGATATAACAACTTGTAATATCTTGACTATATTTTATATGTCATACATGGACATTAAAATTCTTATAGTTTCTATTATTCTTCTTTTAACCATAAATAATATTTATTGGTTACCTTTAGATTCCTTATAACTATATAAGCCATAGTTCTAATTCCATAATTCCTTTAATCAAAATTCTTTCTTCTAAATCCTCCAAATATCCATATAGGACCTATATTTATTTAAATCTAAATTCTTAAACTTATATTTCGGTTATTTACAAAACAACCACATTAATTCATAAACTTTACATTTAAATTCTAATCTTTTATATAACATAATTTTAATTCCTTATTCAATTAAATTACAAAACTACCACTAATACTTTTGGACATAACTTATAAATATTATAACTTTCGGAAATTACATCTTAGCCCCTCAAAATCTCGGCATGTATATGTATACTTCTTATATTTGCAATCTAACCACAAAATCTTATAATCTTTACATAAAGTCTTATAAACTATGGTTTTAATTTTAATTCTCCATAAATGCTGAATATAAATATATAAATTCTTAAATTACCAAACTAACCCCAAAACAATTCGGCTTGGTCATTGAACTTTCCATTAATTACATTTTCACCCCAAAACTTAATAATAATTACTTAATAACTTATAAACTATAGTTTTAAGTATTTAATTCTTCTAAAATTCAAAAGCGAAACTAATAATTTCCTTAATTATGAATTCGCCCCATTTTATATTCTAAATTTTCATAACAACTTTTATAAATTACATAATAGCCCAAAACTTTATAACAAGTTATTTTAAAACTTGTTTAAATTATCTAAAATCACTAAACTTAATTCCTAACCTTATATTATATCATAATTACACTAAATACACCTTAAGCTCTCGGCTTTCACAATATTTGCACTATACTTTGTAAAAATTACATTTAAGCCACATAACTTAATTAATTAGCCATTTAAGCTCTAATAAGATATTTTTAACTCACCAAACTTTATAGTATAAGTTTATATACCTAAGTAGGTCATTAAAACCTATTTTCAATTAGAGTATTCGGCCATAAATATTTGGTGACCATATGGTATATAAAAGTGGATTTATATGTCTAAATAATTATAAATGAATTCATAGGAGTTATATAACTCATGTATAAATTATTGTAATGTCTTATAAATTCTAAGCTCAAAATAAAGCATTTTTGCCTAAGACTTTTCGGCCTAAATTTATTTGTAACATAAATGAATTTTGTGACACAAAAATGTGTCTTAAGGTAAATATTTTCTATATATGTTATAGTTTATATTTTTGGCATATAAAACCATATAGTTTCGGTATTAATATACCTAAGAGGTGTACATAATTTTTGTACAATTTTTAGAAGCTTAACAAAGCTTATAATATAAGGATTTACTTAGTAAACTTACTTCTTTAACAAAGGTGGTTAAGTGCTTGAACTTCTTCTTGAATCTCCAAGCTTTCTCCTAGGTAAACTTGATGCTCCTCTTCGTTTATGCAAGGTGAAGGGAGGAGTTAGATCTTGACTAATAAGATCTTAAGTAGATTTGGAAGTAGTTTTAAGACTTTCCTTAGACTTTGCTCCTTATAATTTCGGCACTCCTAAGGTAGGTGAAGAACAGTTTTTTCCCTTCATCAAAATGAAGAAGAAAGAGACTTCGAAAAGAGGTGAACTTGGTTTCACATAAAATTGCTTTAAGATTTTCAAGCTTTAAAACCTACCCTTGAGATGCTCCTTGGTTTAATGTTGGTTTGGCATCTCCTTGGAGAACTAATGAAGCCGAATACACCTTGTTATGCTAGGAGTGTTTTGCTTCAAGACTTCTGCCAAGAAATGCTAGGAATTTACCTTAAAGATAAGATAGAAGTTAAAACTCTCATTAATGGACTTAAGAGCTTCAAGGAAAGAATGAAGCAGAAAAGAGGAAGGGAGCTTTACCTAAACCGTGGATGAAGAGGGCAAGGAAGAAGTGAGACCTAGCTCACGTAAATTCAAGGAAGGAGTGATTGGATTTGATTTTTGTTTTCTTAATTCTTACAGTCAAAAGACTATACTTTTCCTTAGTTTATTCAATGAGTTATTGGCTCAATAAATGCCCTCCTTTCCAGCAACCATAATGGATAACATGGCAAGGTGGAGCAAAATAATGCAAACTAAAGACAAGGTGAGAAAAGGTAAGGATATTCCTTTGATTTTTTCATGTTATAACTTGTCTCTTCTTCCTCTTGTATATGGACATGATTTTAGGGACTGAATGGAGCATGATGATCGGCATTAATTGAGCTAAGACCAAGCATGTTAGGTCATTGAATTATAAGAATCAAAGAAAGGAATCAGATCTACTTTTTGCTTTTTACATTTTGTTTCTTCCTAGCTCACATGGCCTTATTCTTCTGCATAATTTCGACAGCTATATGGTCAATGAGACCTACATACTTAGACATTAAGTAATATAACACATGGAAGGTGAGTCACCATGTTCTATGCTTTTTTAAAATTTTTTAATGCAATTTATATACTAGTTTTTGTCCTTAAAATCGGCCCCTATAGAGAGCCTTGTTGACTAGTCACACCAACTTATTTAGAAGGTCATTTTAACCCCATTTAAGATTACCAATTCGTGGCATGTCAAAAACTACAAGGTAATTGCGTAAAACGCATTTTCGTGACACCCGAAGGTGGTTTTTTGTGCTCTAAGGAATTTTGGGAAACCAATTGTTCTTATGAGTTCCAAGTGTTTGTAAACACTTATTATAGTAAATAAACATATACTAAGATGTTACATTGAGTTATATGGGGTTATATCAACCCGTGACATAATTTACGGGCCATCGGGACATTCCCGGGCCAAAAAGGAGCGCTAAGAAATCCTCCTTTGGTTTTTGCTGAATTTTGAGAAACCACTTCGTGGGTTTCTTTAGAATGTAAATAATGATGTTAGGAACTCTAGGAATTAATTTTATAGGAGTTCGTGCCACCTCGGCACTCCTCCGGACTTTTCGTGCTTTAAGGAGCGGGGTGTGAGCACTCCCGAGCATTTTGCGTATTTGACTGAATATAGCTTAGGGAATATATTTGTATATTCATATAATAATTGTATGACCATTTAGTTTGAATATTAGAGGGTCATACAAGGTCATGTTTGACCATATGCTTCTAAGGCGTTTTAGCGTTTATGGTGAAACGACTGTTTTTACGTAACGTTTTCATGCATGGGTTTGCATGCGTACGTGAAATGATTTATATTTGGATTATATTCCAATAAATAATGATTAACTAATATTATTTAGATTTGGGGTATTTCATCAAGGGTGACACAGAGGGAATGCTGTCCTAAGCTACCCTATGCACCCACCTCAGGACTATTCCTAACAGTTCAATATCACAACCAAAAGCGGTAAATAAATACGCAGGCAAAGAGAGGGAAGAAGTTAGACCCCTAATGGGCCCACCTACCTGAAGTTCCTGCAAGTTAATCTAGCATAATCACGCAACTATGTAGCAAGCAGAGCACAAATGGCAAGCAAAGTCGAGTATAAGCTACACTCTCATCCTAGCTATCCTCACCAATCACACTCAGTGTGGAGTAGAGTAATCCTAATGGCTTTCGGAATGAATCTCTTGAAGGTTTTGAAAGAAATGGGGAAGTCCCGACAATTTTGAATGGAGTTCAGTCTTCCTTGAGTTTGAGAAAAACTTACTCAAGTTTTCCCCAGCAGAGTCGCCATTCTGTGGAGGGTGATTTTTCGGTATGAGGGGGGGTCTATCTAAATATGGTCTAACCGAGAAGTCTAGATCCTAGAAATTTGCCATTCTGTGGAGGGTGAAAAACCCGTTATCTTGGCAGCCCTCAAATACCTACTCTATCGTCCGTTTCCCAGAAAGCATAAGGGGAATGCTAGTGAGCACTACACCCGCTCTCAATGGGCTCCACGCGGACTTATGCCCTAAGGGCGAAAATTGACTAGAGTCGCCACCTAGTTTGACCTAAGATACTAGGAAGGGAGGGAAGGAGGGTTCTAAGAACCGTTTGTTGACTCTGAAATTGTTGCCTATGGATAGGACTTATCTGGTCATTTGCAGAGATTCTATGTGGGTTCGCACTGGGTTACACCCCTTAGAAGTGGCAACGACCACGACTTCGGATTGGTGCCCGAGGAAACCTCGGTCTCCAATTGTTGGGATTGCCTTCTTTCAAAACCTTATTAGAGAGATTCAGTTAAAGCCAAAGGATAAGATTGAGTGGGGGGCTGAGGAAGAGAGTGGATGAGGCGAGCTTTTCTGCCAAGCTAGCACCAAGAAGAAGAATGGGTTAATTCGGACGGGTATAGAATGAGTATTGGGAAAAGTCTGAGGTTGAATGAATAGACAGGACTTAGTGTCTGATGGTTTGAAGTTATGTGAGAGCTCAAGAGGTTTGAGAGATATGAGGACCACCTTAGAAGGGGAAAATGATTTTTTTTGTTTAATGGGGTCGCACCCTAGACGGGCTGCCTACGTACTCAACTCCCTGTTGAGATCAGACCTTACGTAGTTCACAGTCTTTAGGATGGTTGAGTTTTTTGAGGTAATCGAGGGTTGGAAGTGCACAGGGTTGTTTGAAGGTGAGATGGATGATGACAAAAGGGTATTTTGATTGGTGTGGGGTCGCACCCTGTGTGGGTTGCCTACGTACTCAACTCCCTGTTGAGATCAGACCTTACGTAGTTCAGCAATTTGGGTTTTGGAAGTTTTGATGTCTGTGGGGTTTTGACCTTTTGGGTTTTTGAGGGGTCAAAGAGGTTGTGATCATTTTGTGGGGGCGTGATGGATTGTCGAGTTTGTTTTGGAGTTTGAGGTGCTCGACTCTGTGAGATATTTGAAATCTTAAAAAGATGATGTCTGTGAGACGCTTGGGTATGTGAGACGTTTGAGGCTCGAAAGGGTTATCAAATTTCAAGAGGTTCGGCTTTTTGAGGAGCTGAGAGTTTTCAAGGTGTTTGAATTTGATGAGTCTATTGAACTGTTGAGACTTTTAAATCCGTTGAGCTGTTGAGACCTTCGAGTCTGTTGAGCTGCTGAGACGTTCGAGTCTGTTGAGCTGTTGAGACGTTCGAGTCTGTTGAGCTGCTAAGACGTTCGAGTCTGTTGAGCTGTTGAGACGTTCGGAGGTTCGAGATGCTTGAGTTCTAAGGAGTTTGGAGTCCCAAGGAGTTTGAGATTTATGAAGTTTGGAATTGTTTGGGATTGAAATGAAGTTGGACTGAATTGGGAATGAAAGAATTTTGAAATGAATTGGATTGAAATTGAGATTGAATCTAATTGAATTAAGAATTGAATTGAATTGCATCGGGTTCGAATTGAGTTGAATCAGGTTTGAATTGAAATGAATTGGATTGAATTGAATTGAGCTTTAAAAAATGAGTCAGATTGGGCCTTGAAGAATGGCCAAATTTGGTTTTAAAAAAAGGGCCAGATTTGGGCTTCGAATTGGGCCCCAGCTGGATGATTTGAAGTTGGGATTGCCCATGAATTGGAATGAATTTTGAATTGTGTATGAAGAATGAGTGTGAGAAGGATTGCGTTTGAAAGAGTGTTTGATGAGTACGAGAGATTGATTTTGTAGTGTGTTTGATGAGAAAGTGATTTGAAATTGAATTTTTGGGCTGAATTTGGAAATGAATTTTGGTTTTGAAATGGATTTTTATTGGTTGAAATGAATCATTGATTGTGAGTTTTATTGTGACATTTAAGGATTGTTTGGAAAGTTTTTTTTTTAGGAGAGATGTTTCCCACAAACAGGTCTACGACCCTCGGGTACTACGACCTTAATGTGGGCAACATCTATGAATGGTCGTAGGGCTTTTCTAAACCGGACTTGATTTGTCCAGTAATTAAGTGGGTAGACCTGAAGGCTATGCTATGGCTACATGTACTAAACCAATCTAGCAATTTATAAGATGAAACTAACAAATAAAACGCCCAATGTATAATAGAACCAAAATGTATAAACAAGCATTCAAAAATATGTACGAAAGATAGACAGAGTAGAAACGATCAAGCCGACAAATACAGAGAATTATGAAATCCAAGACTATGCTAGGCAACACAACCAATTGGCAAATTACAACTCATGATAACAAATTAAAGTGTTGAATTGAAATGCTGAATTAAAAGAGCTGCTATGGGGGGTCGCATCGACGCCGCCTCACTCGAGCTGAAGGGGATCCGAAGAGATACACCAACCGTTTTTCGTGTTTGAAGGGAGGGCCCCGGTAGTCCTAGCCAAGATCCAGCTCCTTAGTCCCCGAGCAGTTCCTCATTCCTCAAGCAATATGTCGTGGAACACAGACAAAGAGACACAAGATTAATTAGTAATGAAATGTAAGAGGGTTGGGGTGTGTGCAATGGGATCATACGGCCCCTCTCAATGGGAGGAAAGGGGGCAATTTAATCATCTCCCACACCCCAACCGAGAACATATAAAGAGTTTCAAGCTGCCAACAAATGCTAAGATTGTAAGATAAATCAAGCATTGGGGTTGCTACAGATTAATTCAACATCCTAGATTAGACTCAAACCAAAGTGTAGTATCAAAGATAGGGGTTGTGAGTCATGTGGGATCATACCTAGAAGGGTTTATATCATTTCCCCCTGAGATGAAAAATTAATAAGTTACCATCCAACCAATGAGTGATTTGTCTTAACAATTATAGCATGGGGCAACTATAACTCAATTCATGCTCTTATCTAAGCGCGAGGGTCAAGTCATGCTAGTCTTAAACCAGTTTCCAAACCAATATCGATGCGCAAGGGGAAATTAACCAACAGAATGAAATTGCAGTTAAGAAGGTTGAGCAATAGCATTTCCAAACCCGTGGGGATTTACCGAGCCCAAGATACGTCAGTACCGCCCATTAGCGTGATCCAAAGTCCAGATACATCCCGCAAGCGTGCCCACACCAAGAAAGCCCATTCATACCTCGGCCAAAATAAAATCAGAGAATGAGTAAACGAATCAAGGTATACTATTAGCGCCAGAATGTAGCAAAGGGAACAAACCAAACATAAACTCCCCGGGCAAAAGGGATCGTGGGCCCCAATTCATCAAAAGGCCGAAAAGGGTGGAGCCCAAAATTAACAATCTGCTCAGCATCCATAATATGTATGTCGGTCCAACACCACGAATGAAAAACCAGCTAACTTTGGATTAAGCAAACCAGTAAAGCTAATGAGCGTGAATTAATCAAGATCAGTACCGAACAAATCTGAGCATACATTGTTCCAGTATATGTGCCTCAGCCAAGACATAAAACCAGAGAGTGAGAGCAAACCGACTCCAGCATTATAGTGTCGACTAGAAATATTCATGAAATACAGTGTGTGCGGGAATGCATCCATATCCAAATCGATCCACATGAAATGGATGCCTAATCAGAGACGCCAGAAACGAATCCAAATCTAGTCAAATGATCCCAACCCATTTGTAAAACCAAATCATCAATATGCATCTCGACTTCCAACAAAACTGGTCAGCTAAACAAGAATCGCTCATCACAGTAGCCGACAAATTCATCAAACGAGACCAGATTAATTCGCAACCGTTGGCTCAAGGGGCCAAAAACTACAACGACACATCAGTAGATTGAACAACAATTCCCAAAGCCAGAGATATGATACGCAAAATGGTACTAACACATTAGGTCACTTTCTGCTTGAACATTATCCACTAACTATGCCGATTCACTCAGAACCAGAGTCAATAGAGGTGAATCAGTAAAAGAAAAATTCAGAATGTGACCGAAACTCTAATCTCTGGTTTAGCAATCAAAGCCACAAGCAACAGGGAGAAGAAATAACCGCACGCGAAGTGGGGTGAGGTGCTCGTTTTTGTCTCAGAGTGATGAACACCATGGTGCAAATGGTGATCATGTCTGATGCGGTTATCGTTGGACGGAGCAGGCCGTTCGAACTGCAGCGACATCAAATCCCAATGCCGGAAAGGGGTAGTCGCCAAAGTGAAGAGAAGGAATTAAGCAGTGGAGAAGGATGTCCCTCGTTCGCCAGCAAGGTTGAATAGAATGAAAGAGACAGAGCATGTATGAGTTCTTTAGGTGAGTGGTGAAATCCTCGAAAGCGACGGGAATGGAGGACGGAGCATGGACGTCCCTGGCTCGCAAGTAGATTTGCAAAATTGCCGAAACAAAATGACGGGAATGAGAAGCAGAGAATGGATATCTTGTTGGTCGGTTGAGTTGCGGGGTTTCGGTCGACGGAGAGGAAGATGAATGCTCGACCGAAGAAGCTCTGGGTGGGTTTTCTGGGCTTTAGAGGAGTGAGCTCCTTTGTTTCAGAAAATGGAAAATCAGAGAAAAGGGGTTGATCCGGGGGAAAGGATTGAACGGCGGCACTGTAGATGGATCCCTAGGGAACAGTAGGGTTTTTGGTTTTAAAAGGCAGTTTTTGGACGTGGGCTGTGCTTGTCAAGATGGAGCAAGTGATGTATGGGCCTTGGATACTGGGCTAAGTTGGGTTCAACCGAACACTAGATTAAGACCAGGCTTGTCTGACTAGAAAATGATAGTAAAATATCATCATGAAAAATGACAAAATAAAGTAAATGAAATGCTCACAACAACCGAAATTTAATTGACAATACTAAATAGATAACTAAACAAAAGGGTAGGTTTAAGACATATTATTGTTTGAAAATTTATTTTCGAAAAGTTGGGTTTTTCTGAAACGCTTTGAAAAATGATTTAAGAATTTTGTCAAAAAAATGATGGTTTCGTTTTGGCACGCGCATTAATACTTTTTGAAAAAGAAAGGCGACGACCTCTCTTATTTTTGGAATTTGCTTTATGGAATGAGAATTTTTGGTGTCTACAACAGCATCGGTCTGATGGACCAGAATCCCGAGTACTACACATCTACAATACATACTCCATTTACCAATCGGATACTACTATGCTCCATTCAACACATTACTCCATTACAATACCATACAATTCAATGTACACAACCGAGTTTACTAAGTTCCAAATACAAATACAATACTCCTTCCAAGTTCATGTATACTCATCAAGAGTCTACAACTACCCATTCCTCACAACTACACACAAGGCTCCAACCCTTTTACGATTCTCTACTAACTACAGTTCATCCTAGCTATCCAAGTGTAGTCGCCGGTCTCTTACCGTGATCATGTCTGCTTCCGGTACCTGCGCACTAAAAACGTTCCCCCTAGGGGGTCAGCTTACGCTGAATATGACTTCCGCATACCCCGCGTACTAGCGAGGGTACGCCAACCACTTGGTTGAATACATGCAATTCATTTTACAATACATACATACATACATACTTTCTTTCACAATACTACAATACTACGCAAGGTATACATACATACGCACAGTACATTACATACATGGAAGACAATGCAAGTCAACCGATACTTACTTACCATCTTCCGGAATACACATACGCAATACATACACATCACATACTCAATACGCAATACGGAGATACTCTTCTCCAATTCATACATAAGGCTTGTTAGCTTCTTTACACACCCGGGTTAATCGGGTGTACAATACTCTTTTACTCAAGGTCGAGACTTACGCTAGTCAAGACCAATACACATACAATACTTTATTTCTTACTTACTTTACTCAAGTCAAGTCGGTATGACCTCCGGGCAGGGAATGCTACATCCCACCACCGGGCTTTAGGGTGGCCCACTAATCCAGGATGCTACCCATTCAAGGGATTTGGTCCATGGAAAAGATTACAGCCAGGATTCGGATCCAACCTCTTGTGTTTCCTTATCCTCACGCGTGGCCGAAACTATATCGGACTTCTACTCATTCCATTTTACTCATTACTCATGTTAGGAGTTAGATGGTTAGGAATTAGTTTAAGTCATTACTTCCATACCATACATCGATATACTACTCAAGTACACATACTTACTCATACACATCATTCTCATTCAATTTCATGAATTATACAAACTAATTGTTCAAGAAGATACAACAAGAACAATATAGCTCAAACACAATTAAGTGCAATAAAAGTCCGATTCGTGTATTTATCTTATTGGTGATCACCTAAGCACACAAATCGGGGTAACCAGGTTAGGATACAGAGCATGAAGAAATCATACCTTGTTCTGGAATTTACTTTACCGGGTGTCTCCTTATTCCTTAGTCCTTACTTGTTCCTCGAGTCCTAGTCTCGAACCAATGACTACATGCCAAATGGTTCAATTAATACTAAGTATTACAATACATGCATAGTTGCTACTCCCACACTTACCCCATTATCCCGTTGTTTCGGTTTAACTTAGTGTTCTTGTACTCACTACTTTTCTTAATTTGTCTTCTTACTCACATGTGTATTTCCTTACTATTTCATTCCATTAATGATGTACTACTGCATATACATATACATATGTGTATAAGCATATATATATATAAATGATAACTATAATCATATTATTATTTTTCTTTTTTTTTGTTTTGACTCGACCGACCTTACCCAGGGTCGGACCCAAGGTCGGTCGGAGTCAGTAAGTTTCGTTAAGGCAGAATTCCAGGCTCGACCGACCTTGCAAGTCCGGTCCCAAGGTCGGTCCATTCTAGTGAGTTACTTACGTGAAAATTTCAGGCCCGACCGACCTTGCAAGTCCGGTCCCAAGGTTGGTCCGTTCCGATATGTTATGGGTTCGAATTTTCTAGACTCGACCGACCTTGCCCAAGTTCGGTCCCAAGGTCGGTCCATTCCAGTAGACCTCTGGCCTTCACAATTTACGACTCGACCGACCTTGTAAGTTCGGTCCCCAAGGTTGGTCGAAGTCAGAAGACTTCCCGTCTGTGTATTTTAAGGCGCGACCGACCTTGCGGGTTCGGTCCCAAGGTCGGTCCGGCCCAGTACTTCAGTTTTAAAATCTGTTTTCAGTTCTATAATTTGCCCATTGCTTCCCCAATCTTCTTACATGTAATCCCACATGTTTTAACACTACTTAGGCCCTCAAAATTGCCTTAGTTTACCCTCCAACCTCATTACTCATTCTTAAATCCCCTTACACAATTTCCTCATTTCTTTTCAACACTTACAACAGTTTTTCATTTCCCCAATGCTATAGATTTTTTTTGTTCTAACCTTTACCATTCAATACTCCCTCAACCAATGTTACTCCTAGCATTCAAAATGCATTGTTTTACATCCTAGTTCTTCTCATTACCTAAATCCTTTTCAATTTGCTTCCAAGGTATTAAACACTCACCTTAAGTTCTCCAAATACACTTAATTCCTCCTAGTTTCTCCAATGCATCCTAGCACTCTTTGCTACAGATTTTGCATCCTTATATCCTCATACTACACTACCATTCCATGGTTACTAAATCTCCTTACTCAACCCAATACATACCTTGGTTCTCCCATTCACCAAGTCATCCATAATTGTACATATTCCTACCAAAATTTTGCTGTAGTTCATCTACTTTTCTTACTTAGCCACACATACACATTCCCACCAAATTCATTCCTAATCTAGCCACACCCTTACAAGGGTCCTACCAGCAATCAATACCATACCAATTCATCAATACTTCCTCAATCCACAATACTAGTACACATACACAATTATTTGGCTCCAAGGCCTACAATTCAAATACTTGCTCTTAAATACTCAAACTTCATAATCCTCAATACTAATACAAGGTTTTGGGTTCTTTAAGTAGTTTACCCATTCCCATTACTCTAATGCATTAACATTTAGAATTAAGAAGGAGCTCTTACCTTAAGCTCTTAATTCCTTCTTTCTTTTCCATTTCTCCTTCTTCCTTTCTTGCCCCAAAATCGGTTATGTGGGGAATGGAGTTGCCAAACTCCATTCCCATCACCCAATGAACACAAAACAATTGTAATTAATATACTAACCCTTAAATTAATGCTAGTTCATTGAAAGGTTTAAAGCAAGGTTTCTAGGGTTTACCTTTGGAGTGTTTTATGAGGGATTCTAGCCCTTGGTTCAAGAAGGTGAATCCACCACCATTGAAAGGTTGATATTATGCTCAAAGAGAGAGAAAAATAGAGCATTACAAATGGGCAAAAATCAGTTATGAAGGAAAATGGAGAGAACATGAGTTTTTCATGTAGATTTTTACCTTAATGGAGAGAGAAGACTCCAAGCTATCCATTGATGCTATTTTCTCTTTGAATGGGGAAAACCCATGGAGATGAACTTCCTCATTTTTGGATTTTGAAGAGAGAGAAGTGTAGAGGAGAATGAGGGGAGCAAGAATATATATTTATTTTTGCATTTGGAGCTCACATGGAGATGGAGCATGGAGGTAAAGTGGAGAAGCCATTGGAGCATCTTGGAGCTTCAAAAATCGCCCAGCATAGGAGGGAGAAGAGAGAGAAATTGGTGGGGGAAGAAGAGGGTAGGAGAGAGGTGAGTGAAATGAGAGAGTGAGGTGAGAGAAAAGGGGTAAAGTACCCTTTTCACGTTATTACTTTTGCTCTCTTATTTAATTAGCTAGTTACATGTGTGTGTGAGGGAGTTATTTGACTGTTAAAAACCGGCCCCTCCTACAGTTATACTAGCTGGAGCATTTTTCATCTTTTACAGAAAACGCACATTGTTTTACCCGGTTTCGGTACTATAAACTAACCGGGCCCGTTTCCGGAACTTTCTCGTTCCTTTAATTTTATTGGTTATTAAGCTTCCATAAATGCTTAATAATTGTTATTTAATAACTTATAATTTTTACGGGTTCGGTTGACCACTTGAAGTCACGTTTGCGGGTTTTTCTCAAAAAACGTGCGCTAAAGCTCTATTAGCGTTTTACTGCATTATTTGGATCCGTTTTCTTTGGAAGTTGTTCCCATATATTATTTAGGCCTTATTAAGCCTTTAAAATCCATATAATACGCTAACCGAGGTCTCATACCTCCTACGGTTATTTAACGCTTATTTAGCGTTTTTCACTTTTTAAGCGTTTCTTTATTTCTTTTGGGTTTATTTTTCCTTGCCAATATTACTTAGGCGTCATTAGGCCCTTTAATACGTATTAGATTAATTTCAAATCCCTATATTTAAGTTTGGGGTATTTCAATCTACCCCCCTTAAGAACTTTATCCTCAAAGTTGTTCGAGGTTGTGGGATTACTATACTTACTCATTTATACTTGTCTAATGCCAAAGTCATACATCCTTCCTCTTTACCATTCCCCAAATCCGTTACTCAAGGTTCCTACGTACTATACCATACCACACCATACCAATGCACAATAATTACAACAATCCGCATTACTACCGACCATCCGGTTCCTCATTACAAAATTTATTTATACATACAGTGCAAAGCTATCCCCAAAGCAATGCAATACGCAATACAACCCCGCAGGCACTCAGGTCCTCTAGACACAGGACTCCTCTATGTCCCGTTGCCCTTGGAATAATACAATATGCTATACTACTATCTTCTCCGGTATGAGCTTTTAACAATTTCTCAATCTCCAGTCTAAGGGAAATACTTCACTACTACTGATTTGAAATTTTCTAAAGCATACAACTCCAATTCCCAATTCATATTCATTACTTCTATCTTGAGCGTGATTCTTGTGACCACTTGAGGGGAGCTTCAAGAATCATTCGACCCTGATGTGATCAGCATCAGTGTTGAACTATCTTTCCACCCCAATTTGTGTTCGGTTTCCCTTGATCTGATCAGGATCAAGTTCGACTTCCCACATCAGTTTCAAACAACCGAATAATTTGATTATGTCCATTTTCTATCTTTTTACTCCTCTAGTCATGATTACAATTTCGCACATCTCCAAAGGATGGAATTCGGTCCATCAATCATTCTCAATCTACTTCCCAAATACTTTACTTTAAGATTCAATGCCTAAGCGCTCATTTCATCGACCTTTGCTACTTTCATTCATTACTCTCCATTATCTCTGATATTCTAACTAAGGAATATTATACTTATGAAATTTAGTCGTCTTAAATTTACTTCCAATTATTTGCCTATGAATACACTACTCGTGAACTTCATTCATCAATTACCCTAGATCAATTCATACTACTTCTTCAAAGGCTACGATACTTGTGAAGCTACGTCCACTACTCATTACTCTTCTTTTACTAATACTCTTACATGGTGTTACAAGGTAGGTATATTCATCCTATGGTATTTGCATCTCTGGTGCCTAATTACCACAATTACAATGTGAATGAATACATATGTTTACTTAACATAGTACCAATCATCAATTCGATTCTCATTTGGCTATGCCATTATAGTTTTAGTGTTTTATTTATGAACTCACATTGAGCGGTTTTCGCTCTACCCCCCTTAAAGGGATTACCCCACATAATCTACCATATGTTATTATTATTAGACATTGGTTTACTCAATTTGGGCAATCTGAAGCGTTTAGCTTCACTACGGTATACTATATAATATGCTCTGGTCAAAGGGTCTTAACCATACCAATGGTTTAGTCTTTGCACTAAGAATTCCTATATGAGTTTATTTAACTCATAATTAATTCGGTTCCAGCCTATTAGGCTTCAAGGCATTAATAGCCATTCTACTATACTTACTAGGTATATTATCTCCTAGCTAGGGCCCACTAGCTTCTGCTGCGCGACCCTGATAACTTGGGTTACTCACCCTTCGTGTTATCCTTAATGTGCTATACATCACCTTTTTATCCGTCTATTGTGGGAATAAGGTTTATTAAACCATTGTGGTATTCCTTTACCGTTCTTGAACTCGATGAGTTTTAGACTTAGAACCAGCTCTCTGGTAATCTAATATACATACTATTTGTACTTCCACGATCATTCGCTAAGCTCCTCCGATTTATTGTCGGGCGAGGTTAAGTCACTACTTAGTTGTAGTACTTCCTTTGTTGTCAATAGCTTCTGAATTATACCAGTTCTTCTGGTTCAGTACAAGTGTCCTTTACTTGTATGACCTTGCATTTTCTATGCATCGGTCCTAGTGACTTCTTCAGTCTCCTTTCACCCTTTATTCCAATGGAATTCACATCTTGTGATTGTTGGTGTGTTCTACACTCTTCGTGCTTCTTTGGCCTTAGGCCGCACGGTCTGTTACTAAGCTTGCTTAACTGGCTTATGCCATGTTTGTGGTGAAAAGAAAGATTTACTACGGTTTACATTCTCCATGTCCCTAGCCATCCCATTAGATCATTAGCTGCACAAGTGCAATACCAAAACACTCAGTCATACAGAGTGCAGAGGCGTAAATGCTTGACAGTAAGTCACTTATGTGATAGGAAGGAATATTTCTGTCTGTCTTCTCATACCTATACTCTGTGTCATTATCTAACTACTTCCTCATAGCGGTCGCTTGTTGCGCACCGTATTCTTACTCATTATACAATATCGTTCTTACTGATTGTGTTACTGTGGTAGCTCATCTTTACTCATTACCATTGTCATTGGCACCATTTCCTTATGGTGTAATTACACTAGGAGGTTCCTAGTTCATATGTATGATGATTGTCATAGCATACTGCAATGGTATTATTTTCCCCATGTGGAGATGTTTCATTCCAGTTTAGGTTTCATGTGTAGGTTGGCTTTCCTCACATTATTTCCATCATTTATGATACCATTTACCCATTATCTTGGTTGACCAAGGATAAAGTAATTTATCGGGTTACAAGCTGTAACAGCCCAGTCTTAACCCACATGTGTGATATTGTCCGCTTTGGACCGCAGTCCGCACGGTTTTGTTCTCGGGGTACCATTCCCAAAACGCGTCTCACACAAGGGAAGAGTATCCCCACACCTATAAGGCATGGGTTCATGCTCTCTCCCGATCGATGTGGGAGGTGACCCCTACCGTGGGTATCACGCCAGCTCTCTTGAGCGTTGGTCATTTGTGGTGTCCAATGTGCATTCACATTGATTGTTTTTTTTACAATTACTGTCTTTCCTCGGTGCTGAGCATTAGTTGTAGGCTCTAGCTATGCAGTCTTATTTTGGTATGTACATCACCGGGACATCCCAAGAAACTTCAAGGGTTCCCTGGTCCCCTTCTCCAATTGAGGAGTACTCTGTCATTGGTAAATGAAAGTTCTTGTTGAGGGGTCTATCTCCACTCCTATGCCTCATGGCAAGATTACTATGTCAGTATCTCTTTATGTACTGCATATGGAGTATACTTACTCCTTTAGACTGTAGTTGTTTGTTCAGTCGCCTCTTGGCAATATCTACACGCACATGCTTTGTTGCTATTGTTGATGGAAGCCTTCTCTAAGGGTTCACATCTTCACCACGTTGGTGGTCTTCGGTTACAAGGGTATCTTTCCTCAAGTTTCTCGTAGTGTCCAAGTGTGGACTAGGCCGTTGTTGGTATTATCACAATTCTTATGCCTATGTGCTACCATTGCTACAGAAGGCATGAAGGTGATTAAAATCTTGTCAATTGTATACTAGACTTGTGCTCTAGTGACAGTGACACTGAGTTGGCCATTACTCCAAGCCACTCGGATGTTGGGTTTGAATTGATGGTCCAGTTGTTGATTTCTTGTCGTATAAGACAATATCTCCTGCAAGTTTTGTTATTAATGGTGTGGGTTCTACAACCGTTCAAGTTTACACAACGTAGTTGGTTGATGGCTTTTAAGCCTTATTGGTGCAAGCTATGCTCTTTGCAAGCTGCTTATACATGTCTCCACTTCTTGTATACCCCATAGGTTGGAGGTATTTACTGGGCTCCATGGCAAGTTGTGACATCACGCTTCCATTCGTAGGAGGCCCTTCAGGCAATCTGGTGTTAATCAGTGCCTTCTTGTAGTTGAGGGTATTTCCTGTTGAGTGAAATCCCTTCGGTGTCCTAACCGAGTGTTCATTCTAGCTTCCGTGCTCTTATCATGACGTTTGTGAAATACCCCGAACTTAAATACAGGGATTAAAATTAACTTAATACGTATTTAAGGGCCTAATGGTACCTAATTAATAACAGTAAGGAAAAATAAATCCAAAAGAAATAAAGAAACGCTTAAAAGGCGAAAAACGCTAAATAAGCGTTAAATAACCATAGGAGGTATGAGACCTCGGTTAGCGTATTATATGGATTCTAAAGGCTTAATAGGGCCTAGACAATATAAGGGAACAACTCCCGAAGAAAACGGATCCAAATAATGAATTAAAACGCTAATAGAGCTCTAGAGCACGTTTTTCGAGGAAACCCGAAAACGTGACTTTAAGTGGTCAAACAGACCCGTAAAAATTATAAATCATTAAATAATAATTATTAGGCATTTATGGAAGTTTAATAACCAATAAAAATAATTAAACAAGAAAATTCCGGAAAACGGGCCCGGTTAGTGAATAGTACTGAAACCGGGTAAAATAACGAGCGTTTTCTGTAAAAGACGAAAAACGCTCCAACTAGCATAACTGTAGGGGGACCGATTTTAATAGTCAAATAACTCTCTCACACACACATGTAACTAGCTAATTAAACAAGGGAGCCAAAAGCAAAAAGCAATAAAGTAAAAGGATTACTTTACTCCCTTTCCTCTCACCTCACTCTCACAACTCACTCATCCCTCTCTTTCCTCTTCTCTCCACCGATTCCTCCTTCCTCTCTCTGCTGGGGGCGATTTTTGGAGCTTCTCCAACAACAACAATGGCATCTCATCTTCTCTCCCATGCTCTACCTCCATTTGAGCTCCAATCACAAAAATAATTACATATTTGTAATCCCCTCATCCTCCTCTATCATTCTCTCTTTTCAAAATTCGAAAAGGATGAGTTTCATCTCCATGGGTTTTCCCCATTCAAAGAGAAAAACACACCATTATGGAGCTTGGAGTCTCCTCTTTCCAACAAGGTAAAAATCTACATGAAAAACTCATGTTTTCTTCACCTCCCTTTCATAACCGATTTTACCCATATGTAACACCATGTTTTCTCTCTCTCTTTTGAGCAAAATATCAACCTAGCAATGGTGGTGGATTCACCTTCTTGAACCAAGGGCAAAAACCCCTTCTAAAACTCTCCAAAGGTAAACCCTAGAAATTTCATTTCAAACACTACAATGAATTGACATTAACTTAAAGGATTAGTATATTAATTATAGTGTCTTGTGTTCATTGGGTGATGGGAATGGAGTTTGGCAACTCCATTCCCCCACATGGCCGATTTGGGCAAGAAAGGAAGAAGGAGGAGAGATGAGAAAGAAAGAAGGAATTATAAGCTCAAGGTAAGAGCTCTTTACTAATGTTAAATTTTAGTGCATTAGAGTAATGGGAATGGGTAAACCAATCTAAAGAAACCAAATAATGTATTAGTAATGTAATGGAGGAAGTTTGAGTATTTGTGAACTAGTATGTGAATTGTGGGCCTTAGAGCCAAGTGTATTGTGTATGTGCATTAGTAATGTGGATTGAGGAAGTAATGGTGTACTAAGATTTTGTATGTGTGCTGGTAGAACCCTTGTGGTTTGGCTAGATTAGGAATGAGTTTGATGAGAAAACACATATGTGGAGAAGTAAGAAATGTAGAGGAACTATGGCAAAATTTTGGTAGGAATATGTACATGTAGGGATGACTTGGTAGATGGGAAAACCAAGGGTGTATTGGAGTAAGTAGAGATGTCTAATAGCTATGGGTAGTAGTTGTGGTAAGAGAATGAAAGGATATAAAATTTGTAGCAAAAATTGTTGGATGGCATTGGAGAAACTAGGAGGACTTATGTACAAGACCTTGGGAGTGAGTGTTGGACTTGAAGAGGAGAGACAATGCATTGTAGGCCTTGAAAATGGCATTAGGAGAGGAAATTATGTATGGAGGAGGTAGGAACCAAAATCTGTAGCAAAGAGGTATTAAATAGCATTGTAAAACTAAAAAGAAGTAGTGTGCAAGATTTGGTAAGGGGAGAGTTGGACTTGGGTATAGGTGATGTAATGGCTTGGCAATGTATTTGGGATGCTAGGAGTGACATTGGTAGAGGAAATATTGAATGGTAGGAGTTGTAGAAAAATCTGTAGCATTAGAGAATGAAAAACTGTTGTAAGTGTTGAAAGGAAGTGAGGAAAATTGTGTAAGTTGTTTGATGGATTTAGTAATGGATTTGGTGGATGAATTAAGGTGATTTAGAATGTTTAAATGGTACTAAAACATGTTAGGATGTATGTAGGAAGATTGGGGAAACAATGGGTGAAGTTGGGAAGGAAAAACAAAATCTGTAACAAGGTTCTGGAACCGTCCGACCCAGAGCCTGGATCGGACGTGGGTCGGACAGGGCTTAAACAACGAGATGTAAACTTTCTGGAATGGTCCGACCCAGAGCCGTGGATCGGACGTGGGTCGGACAGGCTAAAATTTTTCCGTCGTCGAAGTTTCTGACTTCGTCCGACCCAGACGTTGGGTCGGACGTGGGTCGGACGAAGCTTGGACGACAGGACCAAAACCTTCTGGAATGGTCCGACCCAGAGAGTATGGGTCGGACGGAATAGTGCTGGGTCGGACAGGGTAATTTTCTGGGAACGAATCTTACTGGAATGGTCCGACCCAGGGCTTGGGTCGGACGGTGGGTCGGACGGCCCTATACTTACAAAAAAAAAGTAAGCTTATAACTAGTATATATATATATATATATGTATACCCACCTATACATATGTAATATATGGGTATGTAAATTATGGACAAGTAACGAAAAGAAAGTAAGTGAAACATAAGGGTAAAGAACGCAAAGACTTAGTAAGTATGAATTAGGAAATGTAAGAGTACTCGAATTAAGTTCATGGTAGTTAGAGTAACCATTCAATTATATGTATCATAGGATCTGAATTGTGAATACCGGAGGAACGTTGGGATACAAGTACAACGGTGAAAGGTATGATTTCTTCATGCCCTGTATCCTAATCTGGTTACCCCGATTTGTGTGCTTATTTGACCACCTAAATAAGATAAATGCATGAATCGGACTATATTGCACTTACCTGTGCTTGACTTATGTTGTGCTTGATATTTATTGTCTTGAGCACTAGTTTGTATAATTCATGAAATATGTGAATGATGATGAATGGTATTCGAACCTCGTATTGTACTTGTGTAATGTATTGTACCTCGGATGTATGTGTATATATGTATTGTATTTTTGTGGCTTGGTGTTGACTTGTGCTAATTCCTAACTATCTAACTCCTAACTTAAGTGAGTAAATTGGAATGAGTACAAGTCCGATATAGCTTCGGCCACGCGTGAGGATGCGGAGTCACAAGAGGTTGGCTGCAATTCCTGACTCTTAAACTGGTCCGCGGCCCAAATCCCTTAAATGGGTAGCATCCCGGATTGGTGAGTCAAGTAAATCCCGGAGGTGGGACGGTGTAGTCCCCAGGGCCGGAGGTCCCGACGACTTAACTTGAGTAAGAGTAAGAGTAAGTAAGTATGGATCCGTAAGTATGTATGAGTATGTATGCGTATGTATGAAGTAACGAGTAAAAGAGTAATCTCCACCCGATTAACCCGGGTGGACCAATGAAGCTAACAATATTGTATATTGTGCATGAGATGTGTATGTGTAATTCGGAAAGAGGTAAGTATGTATCGGTTGGTTTATATTGTATTCCTTGTATGAAATGAATTGTATGTATGTACGCTGTGTGGGTATTATTGCATCGTGTATAAGAGCATGTATGCATGTATGTTTGTATGAAAACGAACCGCATGTATTCGACCAAGTGGTCGGCGTACCCTCACTAGTACGCGGGGTATGCGGTTATCATGCTCGGCGAAAGCTGACCCCTTCGGGGGACATTTTTTAGTGTGCAGGTACCCGAAGCAAATATGGTCAAGGAAGAGACCGGAGGCACACCCTTGTACTTAGAAAGTAAGTAGTTGTGAGAAAATGGGTAGATGTAGACTCCTAGAGAGTATGTATGAACTTGGAAGTGACATTATAAATGTATAAGGATCCTAGTAGACTCGGTGAAGTATATTGTATTGTATGGGTTGAAGAGGAGTAAGTATTGAATGGAGCATTGTTGTAATTGATTGATGAATGGAGTATGTATTATAGATGTGTAGTACTCGGGGTTCCGGTCCATCAGACCGATGCTGTAAGTTGTAGTAGTAGCCTTGTTAGCCACGTGGGTGGTTAACGGCATTGTATCACCCATTGTATGTAAGTAAGTAACCGCTGCGTGTATCTGATGTGTAAGGAGATTGGACGGTAAGCATGTATTAATGGTAGGGGTGTTACAAAAAGTGGTATCAGAGCGATACTTCGCTCTGATGACTGGAAATACCGAGCTTAGGAACACCGAGTTAGGAATTAGAAGCTTAGGGCTAAGGGCTGAGTGTTAGCATTAGAGATATGCTAGTTAGAAACTACCGGTGAGTACCGGATACCTACAATACCAGTCCCGCCCGCCGTAAACCCCACTGTATAACTTGGGAAAGGACGCCAGAGAGAAGAAAGGTCTTCTCATACACGGGGAAACCCGATCTGGCAGTTGTGAAGCAATCACACATTAAACAAGAACCGACACATGGTAGATTCCAAGAACTGGAAGTCCCGAAGAGGGATCCCGGTTGAACCACAACACCGCACGTAATAGCGGTAGGATGGACACTCCAACCACGAGGAGGCTACAACATGCAACAGCATGGGGCGACGTGCTTAGCAGTCGCGAAACCTAGCTAGTCAACCAACAGGACAGAAGCACTAACTGTGCAACGGAATGGAAAAGGGAGCAGTAACGGAACCCGAGACACAAGTCTATGGGATAGTAATACTTGAATAATACCACTAACGGTATGCTAGCCGACTAAGGATATAGTCGGGAGCAGTTAACTCCAGAATTACAATGCCACTAAGGTTGCAATACCTGTCCAATATAGCTCAGACAACTGCAATAACAACCATGAGATATAATCTAATAGGACTACAAGAGTAGTGCCTAAACAAGGAAGACTCAGTGACCGCCACAGGTGGGTGGGAACGAGCCACAAAGAACGACACTAAACCAAATAGAGCGGAAATCTCCAAGGATTGGAGGAGTACCCAGATCTACGACAGCCATGTCTAGACCACCAAGAAGCTACCTAAAGGGGCGAGTATACCTATTGTGGATCAATAAGACCAAGGGAAAGGTTAACAAGACTATTAAATACAAGCAGAAGCCATACCAAGATTGGTATAGGATTATCCAAAAACCATCGATACCACGCACTTGCCAAGGCAAGTGCAGTAAAGACAGAGATATGTAAAGGAACACTAACATGTCACAAGTACACAGTAATGTACGGTGACCGTCACGAAACAACCACAGGAATAAACATCCTAAAACTGAAGGAATGGAACCTTAGAAAGGCCTAACGGCCCGACCACGGTATTTAGAACATACCAGTCAGCGAGAGGCTAGACTTGGTCAAGACCTCAAACGTGGCTATGCCATGAGAGATTTCTTTTAACACCGAACCATTGTTTTAAAACCCAAAATTTTCTCTTCAAAACCACAACCCTCTTTTAAAAACCTTGGATTTTAAAACCAGACCAACAGCATTATGGTGAGTATCATAGGATGATACAAGAGGAGTTGGCAATAGAATACTTCACCTAGGCGTGTGACGTACACTACGAGTATACCCGTTACGGGATGTGGGACAACCGCACTCCGAAGGAGCTTGTGGGCCCGACATATAGTCGGGTAAGTGGTAACGTATCAACATGGTACCCCACGTATGTATACATGTAGTGTACGACACACGGGGAGTAGTCAACTCCGTTCTACGGACCATCAGTAAGTTCAACCCAGGACAGCTGGACCCCTCAGAGGACCAAGTATAAAGGAACTCAGAGAATCCATTGGAAGATGAGGAATAAGAATTAGGAAGTGCAAAGAACGCGTGCTAGTAAGTGTAAACATTGGATATGTCTCAGGACATCAAAAATACATGACAGCTGGGAAGTATACCCAGCCTAAACACAGCAAGGCAATCGCCTATAACGTGAACACCACGATGCTCAACAAACGGGACAGAATTCCCGAGAGCAACCCCGAGATTACCACAAGTATACTCCATCATTGAAGGGAATACCAAACCTAGTCTTAAACACTAGGAACACAGTGGACAACATGTCATCAACATTAGCCGGATGTAACGGCATGCTTCAACAACACTCAGGAGCAATCCTTGAAGAGTGTCTGCGTTACAACAGTCGAACAACAGCGACATGATAAAAGCACGAAAGTTAGAACGAACACTCGGTTAGGACCCGAAGGGATTTCACTTAACAGGAAATGCCCTAAGATACTGAGAGGCACGTATTAACACCATTTGCCTAAGAAGGTCTCCTATGAACGGAAGCGTGATGCCACGACTTACCATGGAGCCCAATAATACCTCCAACCTATGACGGTATACATGGAGTGGAAACGTGTATAAGCAGCTTGCAAAGAGCATAGCTTGCAGCAATATGGCTCTAAAGCCATAACCCTGATGCGTTGTGTAACCTTAAAACGGTTGTAAAACCCACACCATTACTAACAAGACTTGCAAGAGGGATTGCCTCATACGACAAGAAATCAACAACTGGACCATAAATTCAAACCCAACATCCTGAGTGGCTGGGAGTAATGGCCAACTCAATGTCACTGTCACTAGAGTATCAGCCTAGTATACAGTTGACGGAGCTTAAATACCCCTCATGCCTTCTGTAGCCATTGTACACAGAGGCATAAGAATCATGATAATGCCAACATTGGCCTAGTCCACACTTGGACACTACGAGAAACCCAAGGGAAGGTACCCCTCATTAACCAAAGACCACCAATGCAGTGATGATGTGAACCCTTAGAAAAAGGCTTCCATTTACTATAACAACAAACCACGCAATAGATATTGCCAAGGGGTGAAGGAATAAGGAAATGAGATTTCCAAACCATTACGACTTAAAGGAGTAAGTATACTCCATATGCACCCAAGCATGTGGTAAACCATTGGGTAAACACCAACATAGCCAACCTTGTCAGTAGACCTATGAGTGGAGACAAACCACTCAACAAGAACTTTCATTTATCAATGACAGAGTACTCTTCAATTGGAGAACGGGACCAGAAAACCCTTGAAGTTCTTGGGATGTCCCGGTGATGTACATACAAAAGTAAAACTACACAGCTAGAGCCTAAACCAATGCCCAGCACCGAAAGGCAATAATTATCAAAGCAATTAATGTGAACACACATTGAACACCATGAATGATTAACGCTCAAGGGAGCTTATGACCCGATGAGTTATTTCATCCTTGGTCAACCAAGATACTTGGTAAATTGTATCACAAATGATGAAGATAATGTGAGGTAAGCCAACCTACACATGAAACCTAAACTGAAATAAAACATCCCCACAATGGGAAGATAATAGTAGTGCGGTATGCTACAACAACCGTCATACACACGAACATTGGAAACCCCAGGGTGTTCATACCATAAGGGAATGGTGCCAATGACAATGGCAATGAGTGAAGAGAAACTATCACAGTAACAGAAACAGTAAAAACGATGTCGTATAATGAGTAAGAATACGGTGCGCGACAAGCGACCGATATGAAGAAGTAACAGATAATGACACGGAGTATAAGTACGAGATGACAGGCATAAATATTCTTTCCTATCACATAAGTGACTTACTGCCAAGCGTTTACGCCTCTGCACTCTGTATGACTGAGTGTTTTGGTATTGCACTTGTGCAGCTAATGATCTAATGGGATGGCTAGGGATATGGAGAATGTAAACCGTAGTAAACCCTTCTTTTCACCAACAAACATGGCACTAGCCAGTTAAGCAAGCTTAGCAACAAACCGTGCGGCCTAAGGCCAAAGAAGCACGAAGAGTGTAACACACACTAACAGTCACAGATGTGAATTCCAACGGAATAAAAGGCGAAAGGAGACTTAAGGAAGTCACTAGGACCGACGCATATCAATGCAAGGTCATACAAGTAAAGAACACTTGTACTGAACCGGGAGAACTGGTATAATTCAGAAGCTATTGACAACAGAGGAAGTACTACAATTAAGTAGTGACTTAACCTCGCCCGACAATAAGTCGGAGGAACTTAACGAATAATCGTGGAAGCACGAATAGCATGTGCAGTAGATTACCAGAGAGCTGGTTATAAACCTACAACTCCTGGAGTTCAAACACGGTAAAAGAATGCCGCATTTGTTTAATAAACCTTATGCCCATAATAGACGGATAAAAGGTGATGTGTAACACGTTAAGGGTAACAAGAAGGGTGGATAACCCAAGTTATCAGGGTCGCGCAGCAGAAGCTAGTGGGCCCTAGCTAGGAGATTAATGTACCTAGTGAGCATAATACAATGGCTATTAATGCCTTGAAGCCGATTAGGCTAGAATCGAATTAAATATGAGTTAAATAAACTCACATAGGAACTCTTGATGCAAAGACTAAACCATTGGTATGGTTAAGATCCCTTTGACCAGAGCATATTGTATAGTATACGGTAGTGAAGCTAAACGCTCCAGTTTGCCCAGACTGATTAAACCAAAGTTTAATAATAATAAAATATGGTAGATTACGTGGGCGTAATCCCTTTTAAGGGGGGTAGAGCGAAAACCGCTTAATGCAAGTTTTATAAATAAAACACATAAAACTATAATGTGCATAGCACAAATGAGAAATTATTCGATGAGTGGGACTTACGTTATATAAACATACGTATTCATTCATATTGAATTGTGGTAACTAAGCATTAGACATGCAAATACCATAGGGCGAATATACCCATCTTGTAACACCAGTGTAAGAGTATTGGTAAAGAAGAGTAATGAGTAGTGGACGGAGCTCCACAAGTATTGTAACCTTTGAAGAAGTAGTACGAAATGAATGAGGATAGTAGATGAATGAAGTTTATGAGTAGTGGAATCGTAAGTAAAATCTTTGAAACAATTGAAGACAACTAAATCTTAGAAATGAAGTATTCCTTAGTTAGAATATAGGGTATGATGGTGAGTAACGGATGGAAGTAGTGAAGGTTGATGGAATGAGCATTAGGATTGAACCATGGAGTAAAGCATTTGGGAAATAGAGTGAGGATAATTGATGGACTGATTCCATCCTTTGGAGATGTATGAATTCGTAATCACGACTAGAAAGAATAAAAAGATAGAAGATGAAAACAATTAAATTATTTGTTTGGTTGAACCTGATGTGGGAAGTCGAACTTGATCCTGATCAGATCAAGGGAAACCGAACACAAATTGGGGTGGAAAGATAGTTCAACACTGATGCTGATCACATCAGGGTCGAATGATTCTTGAAGCTCCCCTCAAGTGGTCACAAGAATCACACATAGGATAGAAGTAATGAATACAAATTGGAACTTGGAGTTGGATGCTTTAGAAAGATTTCTAATTAGCTGTTGGGAAGGATTTTTCCTTAGACTGAGAATAAGGATTTAGCTAGAAGCTTATACCGGAGAAGATAGTAGTGTAGCATATGGTATTATTCCAAGGGTAGCAGGACATAGAGGAGTCCTGTGTCGAGATGACCTGAGTGCCTGCGGGATTGTATGTGTATTGCATTGCTTTGGGGATAGCTTTGCACTGTATGTATGTATGAACTCTGTAATGAGGAACCAGATAGTTAGTAGTAGTGCGGATTGGAGTAACTATTGTATATTGATATAGTATGGTATGTAGGAACCTTGAGGGATTCTGGGAATTGTAGGGAGGAAGGATGTATGACTTTGGCACTAGGCAAGTATAAAGGAGTAAGTATAGTAATCCCATAACCGCGAACAACTTTGAGGACAAAGTTTCTTAAGGGGGGTAGATTGAAATACCCCGAACTTAAATACAGGGATTAAAATTAACTTAATACGTATTTAAGGGCCTAATGGTACCTAATTAATAACAGTAAGGAAAAATAAATCCAAAAGAAATAAAGAAACGCTTAAAAGGCGAAAAACGCTAAATAAGCGTTAAATAACCATAGGAGGTATGAGACCTCGGTTAGCGTATTATATGGATTCTAAAGGCTTAATAAGGCCTAGACAATATAAGGGAACAACTCCCGAAGAAAACGGATCCAAATAATGAATTAAAACGCTAATAGAGCTCTAGAGCACGTTTTTCGAGGAAACCCGAAAACGTGACTTTAAGTGGTCAAACAGACCCGTAAAAATTATAAATCATTAAATAATAATTATTAGGCATTTATGGAAGTTTAATAACCAATAAAAATAATTAAACAAGAAAATTCCGGAAAACGGGCCCGGTTAGTGAATAGTACCGAAACCGGGTAAAATAACGAGCGTTTTCTGTAAAAGACGAAAAACGCTCCAACTAGCATAACTGTAGGGGGACCGATTTTAATAGTCAAATAACTCTCTCACACACACATGTAACTAGCTAATTAAACAAGGGAGCCAAAAGCAAAAAGCAATAAAGTAAAAGGATTACTTTACTCCCTTTCCTCTCACCTCACTCTCACAACTCACTCATCCCTCTCTTTCCTCTCTCTCTCTCCACCGATTCCTCCTTCCTCTCTCTGCTGGGGGCAATTTTTGGAGCTTCTCCAACAATAACAATGGCATCTCATCTTCTCTCCCATGCTCTACCTCCATTTGAGCTCCAATCACAAAAATAATTACATATTTGTAATCCCCTCATCCTCCTCTATCATTCTCTCTTTTCAAAATTCGAAAAGGATGAGTTTCATCTCCATGGGTTTTCCCCATTCAAAGAGAAAAACACACCATTATGGAGCTTGGAGTCTCCTCTTTCCAACAAGGTAAAAATCGACATGAAAAACTCATGTTTTCTTCACCTCCCTTTCATAACCGATTTTACCCATATGTAACACCATGTTTTCTCTCTCTCTTTTGAGCAAAATATCAACCTAGCAATGGTGGTGGATTCACCTTCTTGAACCAAGGGCAAAAACCCCTTCTAAAACTCTCCAAAGGTAAACCCTAGAAATTTCATTTCAAACACTACAATGAATTGACATTAACTTAAAGGATTAGTATATTAATTATAGTGTCTTGTGTTCATTGGGTGATGGGAATGGAGTTTGGCAACTCCATTCCCCCACATGGCCGATTTGGGCAAGAAAGGAAGAAGGAGGAGAGATGAGAAAGAAAGAAGGAATTATAAGCTCAAGGTAAGAGCTCTTTACTAATGTTAAATTTTAGTGCATTAGAGTAATGGGAATGGGTAAACCAATCTAAAGAAACCAAATAATGTATTAGTAATGTAATGGAGGAAGTTTGAGTATTTGTGAACTAGTATGTGAATTGTGGGCCTTAGAGCCAAGTGTATTGTGTATGTGCATTAGTAATGTGGATTGAGGAAGTAATGGTGTACTAAGATTTTGTATGTGTGCTGGTAGAACCCTTGTGGTTTGGCTAGATTAGGAATGAGTTTGATGAGAAAACACATATGTGGAGAAGTAAGAAATGTAGAGGAACTATGGCAAAATTTTGGTAGGAATATGTACATGTAGGGATGACTTGGTAGATGGGAAAACCAAGGGTGTATTGGAGTAAGTAGAGATGTCTAATAGCTATGGGTAGTAGTTGTGGTAAGAGAATGAAAGGATATAAAATCTGTAGCAAAAATTGTTGGATGGCATTGGAGAAACTAGGAGGACTTATGTACAAGACCTTGGGAGTGAGTGTTGGACTTGAAGAGGAGAGACAATGCATTGTAGGCCTTGAAAATGGCATTAGGAGAGGAAATTATGTATGGAGGAGGTAGGAACCAAAATCTGTAGCAAAGAGGTATTAAATAGCATTGTAAAACTAAAAAGAAGTAGTGTGCAAGATTTGGTAAGGGGAGAGTTGGACTTGGGTATAGGTGATGTAATGGCTTGGCAATGTATTTGGGATGCTAGGAGTGACATTGGTAGAGGAAATATTGAATGGTAGGAGTTGTAGAAAAATCTGTAGCATTAGAGAATGAAAAACTGTTGTAAGTGTTGAAAGGAAGTGAGGAAAATTGTGTAAGTTGTTTGATGGATTTAGTAATGGATTTGGTGGATGAATTAAGGTGATTTAGAATGTTTAAATGGTACTAAAACATGTTAGGATGTATGTAGGAAGATTGGGGAAACAATGGGTGAAGTTGGGAAGGAAAAACAAAATCTGTAACAAGGTTCTGGAACCGTCCGACCCAGAGCCTGGATCGGACGTGGGTCGGACAGGGCTTAAACAACGAGATGTAAACTTTCTGGAATGGTCCGACCCAGAGCCGTGGATCGGACGTGGGTCGGACAGGCTAAAATTTTTCCGTCGTCGAAGTTTCTGACTTCGTCCGACCCAGACGTTGGGTCGGACGTGGGTCGGACGAAGCTTGGACGACAGGACCAAAACCTTCTGGAATGGTCCGACCCAGAGAGTATGGGTCGGACGGAATAGTGCTGGGTCGGACAGGGTAATTTTCTGGGAACGAATCTTACTGGAATGGTCCGACCCAGGGCTTGGGTCGGACGGTGGGTCGGACGGCCCTATACTTACAAAAAAAAAAAGTAAGCTTATAACTAGTATATATATATATATATGTGTATACCCACCTATACATATGTATATATATGGGTATGTAAATTATGGACAAGTAACGAAAAGAAAGTAAGTGAAACATAAGGGTAAAGAACGCAAAGACTTAGTAAGTATGAATTAGGAAATGTAAGAGTACTCGAATTAAGTTCATGGTAGTTAGAGTAACCATTCAATTATATGTATATCATAGGATCTGAATTGTGAATACCGGAGGAACGTTGGGATACAAGTACAACGGTGAAAGGTATGATTTCTTCATGCCCTGTATCCTAATCTGGTTACCCCGATTTGTGTGCTTATTTGACCACCTAAATAAGATAAATGCATGAATCGGACTATATTGCACTTACCTGTGCTTGACTTATGTTGTGCTTGATATTTATTGTCTTGAGCACTAGTTTGTATAATTCATGAAATATGTGAATGATGATGAATGGTATTCGAACCTCGTATTGTACTTGTGTAATGTATTGTACCTCGGATGTATGTATATATGTATTGTATTTTTGTGGCTTGGATGTTGACTTGTGCTAATTCCTAACTATCTAACTCCTAACTTAAGTGAGTAAATTGGAATGAGTACAAGTCCGATATAGCTTCGGCCACGCGTGAGGATGCGGAGTCACAAGAGGTTGGCTGCAATTCCTGACTCTTAAACTGGTCCGCGGCCCAAATCCCTTAAATGGGTAGCATCCCGGATTGGTGAGTCAAGTAAATCCCGGAGGTGGGACGGTGTAGTCCCCAGGGCCGGAGGTCCCGACGACTTAACTTGAGTAAGAGTAAGAGTAAGTAAGTATGGATCCGTAAGTATGTATGAGTATGTATGTATGTATGAAGTAACGAGTAAAAGAGTAATCTCCACCCGATTAACCCGGGTGGACCAATGAAGCTAACAATATTGTATATTGTGCATGAGATGTGTATGTGTAATTCGGAAAGAGGTAAGTATGTATCGGTTGGTTTATTTGTATTCCTTGTATGAAATGAATTGTATGTATGTACGCTGTGTGGGTATTATTGCATCGTGTATAAGAGCATGTATGCATGTATGTTTGTATGAAAACGAACCGCATGTATTCGACCAAGTGGTCGGCGTACCCTCACTAGTACGCGGGGTATGCGGTTATCATGCTCGGCGAAAGCTGACCCCTTCGGGGGACATTTTTTAGTGTGCAGGTACCCGAAGCAAATATGGTCAAGGAAGAGACCGGAGGCACACCCTTGTACTTAGAAAGTAAGTAGTTGTGAGAAAATGGGTAGATGTAGACTCCTAGAGAGTATGTATGAACTTGGAAGTGACATTATAAATGTATAAGGATCCTAGTAGACTCGGTGAAGTATATGTATTGTATGGGTTGAAGAGGAGTAAGTATTGAATGGAGCATTGTTGTAATTGATTGATGAATGGAGTATGTATTATAGATGTGTAGTACTCGGGGTTCCGGTCCATCAGACCGATGCTGTAAGCTGTAGTAGTAGCCTTGTTAGCCACGTGGGTGGTTAACGGCATTGTATCACCCAATGTATGTAAGTAAGTAACCGCTGCGTGTATCTGATGTGTAAAGAGATTGGACGGTAAGCATGTATTAATGGTAGGGGTGTTACAGTTTGTTTGACTGTTGTCAACTCAGACACCCTTCAAGGATTGCTCCTGGGTGTTGTTGATTACGCCGTTACATCCGGCTAACGTTTATGATATATGTGTCCTCTATACCACCTTGTGGTATTGTATTTGAGTAATCCCATTTAGGGTTATACCGTCTCCCATTCTTGGGTAGACTGTTTATACCTTCTCCTAGCGTTTAGACTAGGTTTAAGATTCTCTCCATTAATGGGTTACACCTCATGGTGATCTTGTGATCACTCCTGGGAACTCCATCCCGTTTGTTGAGCATCGATATATTCACATTGGCATTTGCCTTACTGTGTTCAGGCTGGGTATACCTTCCAGCTGTCATGTGCTTGCTTGATGTCTTTAAGACATATCCAATGTCCATACTTACTAGTATGTGCTTTTTGCACTTCCTAGTTCTCATTCCTTGCCTTCAGATGGATTCTCTGAGTTCCTTGGTACTCATTACTTAGTTGAGTTCCTTCTCCTCGATCGTCTGAGGTGTTCGGCTACTCTGCTTGAACTTACTGATGGTCCGTAGAACAGAGTTGACTACTTCCCGTGCTTCGTGCACTACATGTATACATACGTGGGGTACCTTGTTGATACGTTACCACTTACCTAACTATATGCCAGGCCCGCAAGCTCCTTCGGAGTGCGGTTGTCCCACATCCCGTAATTGGGTACACTCGTAGTGTTCGTCCCACGCCTAGGTGAAGTATTCTATTGTCAACTCCTCTTGTATCATTCTATGATACTCACCGTAATTATGTTGGTTTGGTTTAAAATCCAAAGTTCAAAAGAAGGGTTGTGGTTTTGAAAGGAAATCTCAGTTTTGAAACCTAACGGTTTGGTGTTAAAAGATGTTCTTCATGGTATAGCCATGTTTGAGGTCTTGACCAAGTCCAGCTTCTTGCTGACTGGTATGTCCTTATTACAATGGTCAGGCCACTAGGCCTTTCCAGGGTTTCATTCTTTCAGTTTTCAGGATTTGTGATCCTGTGGTTGTTTCATTGCTATCACGGTACATTACTATGTACCTGTTGTGTGTTAGAGTTCCTTTATATATTCTGCTCTTACTGCACTTGCCGAGGCAAGTGCGTGGTACCGTTGGTTTTTGGGTAATCCCATACCGATCACGGTATGGTTCCACTTGTATTCAATAGTCTTGTTGACTCTTCCCTTGATCTTATTGATCTATGTTTAGGATGTTCGATCCTATAAGCAACTTCTCTGTGATCTCGACATGGCTGTCTTGATCGGGGTACTTCTCCCATCCTTAAAGATCCTTACTTATTTGGTTTGTGTTTTGCTTGTTGCTCGTTCTCACATGTTTACTGTGGTTATTGAGCCTTAATTTGTTTAGGCACTACTCTTGTAGTCCTATCGGGTTATATCCCGTGGATGTTCTCGTGGTTGTGTAAGCTATGTCGGCCAGGTATTGTAGCCTTTGACGTTGTAGTTTCGGAGCTAACCACTCCTGACTATGTCCTTAGTCAGCTAGCATACCGTTGGTGGTACTACTTAGCTATTACTGTCCCGTAGACTTGCGTCTCGGGTTTTGTTATTGTTCCTTCTTCTACTCTGTTGCACGCTTAGTGCTTCTTTTCCTACTGCTGATTGGTTAATCAGGTTCTGCGACTGCTAAGCATGTCACCCCATGTTGTTGCATGTTGTAGTCTCCTTATGGTTGGAGTTCTCATTCTACCGCCATTAAGTGCGGTTATTGTTGTTCAACCGGGATCCATTTCCGGGACTTTCAAATTAATCCTTTGAATCAACCATACGTCGGTTCTTGTTTGCTGTGTGATTGTTTCACAACTGCCAGATCGGGTTTTCCCGAGTATGAGAGGACTTTCCTTCTCTCTGGCGTTCTTTCCCAAGTTATACAGTGGGTTTGCGGAGGGCGGGTCTGGTATTGTAGGTATCCGGTACACACCGGGAGTTCCTAACTAGCATATCTCTAATGCTATCACTCAGCCCTTAGCCCTAAGCTTCTAATCCTAACTCGGTACTTCCTAGACTCGGTATTTCCAGTCATCAGAGCGATACTTCACTCTGATACCACTTTTTGTAACACCCCTACCGTTAATACTGTCATTACCGTCCAATCTCCTCGTACTTCCAGATTCACGCAGCGGTACATACTTACATACGGTGGGTGATACAATGCCGTTAGTCACCCACGTGACTAACAAAGCTACTACTACTACATACAGCATCGGTCTGATGGACCGGAATCCCGAGTACTACACATCTACAATACATACTCCATTTACCAATCGGATACTACTATGCTCCATTCAACACATTACTCCATTACAATACCATACAATTCAATGTACACAACCGAGTTTACTAAGTTCCAAATACAAATACAATACTCCTTCCAAGTTCATATATACTCATCAAGAGTCTACAACTACCCATTCCTCACAACTACACACAAGGCTCCAACCCTTTTACGATTCTCTACTAACTACAGTTCATCCTAGCTATCCAAGTGTAGTCGCCGGTCTCTTACCGTGATCATGTCTGCTTCCGGTACCTGCGCACTAAAAACGTTCCCCTAGGGGGTCAGCTTACGCTGAATATGACTTCTGCATACCCCGCGTACTAGCGATGGTACGCCGACCACTTGGTCGAATACATGCAATTCATTTTACAATACATACATACATACATACTTTCTTTCACAATACTACAACACTACGCAAGGTATACATACATACGCACAGTACATTACATACATGGAAGACAATGCAAGTCAACCGATACTTACTTACCATCTTCCGGAATACACATACGCAATACATACACATCACATACTCAATACGCAATACGGAGATACTCTTCTCCAATTCATACATAAGGCTTGTTAGCTTCTTTACACACCCGGGTTAATCGGGTGTACAATACTCCTTTACTCAAGGTCGAGACTTACGCTAGTCAAGACCAATACACATACGATACTTTATTTCTTACTTACTTTACTCAAGTCAAGTCGGTATGACCTCCGGGCAGGGATTGCTACATCCCACCACCGGGCTTTAGGGTGGCCCACTAATCCAGGATGCTACCCATTCAAGGGATTTGGTCCATGGAAAAGATTACAGCCAGGATTCGGATCCAACCTCTTGTGTTTCCTTATCCTCACGCGTGGCCGAAACTATATCAGACTTCTACTCATTCCATTTTACTCATTACTCATGTTAGGAGTTAGATGGTTAGGAATTAGTAGAAGTCATTACTTCCATACCATACATCGATACACTACTCAAGTACACATATTTACTCATACACATCATTCTCATTCATGCATTTCATGAATTATACAAACTAATTGTTCAAGAAGATACAACAAGAACAATATAGCTCAAACACAATTAAGTGCAATAAAAGTCCGATTCGTGTATTTATCTTATTGGTGATCACCTAAGCACACAAATCGGGGTAACCAGGTTAGGATACAGAGCATGAAGAAATCATTCCTTGTTCTGGAATTTACTTTACCGGGTGTCTCCTTGTTCCTTAGTCCTTACTTGTTCCTCGAGTCCTAGTCTCGAACCAATGACTACATGCCAAATGGTTCAATTAATACTAAGTATTACAATACATGCATAGTTGCTACTCCCACACTTACCCCGTTATCCCGTTGTTTCGGTTTAACTTAGTGTTCTTGTACTCACTACTTTTCTTAATTTGTCTTCTTACTCACATGTGTATTTCCTTACTATTTCATTCCATTAATGATGTACTACTGCATATACATATACATATATGTATAGGCATATATATATACAAATGATAACTATAATCATATTATTATTTTTCTTTTTCTTTTTTTCTTTTTCTTTTTTGTTTTGACTCGACCGACCTTACCCAGGGTCGGACCCAAGGTCGGTCGGAGTCAGTAAGTTTCGTTAAGGCAGAATTCCAGGCTCGACCGACCTTGCAAGTCCGGTCCCAAGGTCGGTCCATTCTAGTGAGTTACTTACGTGAAAATTTCAGGCCCGACCGACCTTGCAAGTCCGGTCCCAAGGTCGGTCCGTTCCAGTATGTTCTGGGTTCGAGTTTTCTGGACTCGACCAACCTTGCCCAAGTTCGGTCCCAAGGTCGGTCCATTCTAGTAGACCTCTGGCCTTCACAATTTACGACTCGACCGACCTTGTAAGTTCTGTCCCCAAGGTCGGTCGAAGTCAGAAGACTTCCCGTCTGTGTATTTTAAGGCGCGACCGACCTTGCGGGTTCGGTCCCAAGGTCGGTCCGGCCCAGTACTTCAGTTTTAAAATCTGTTTTCAGTTCTATAATTTGCCCATTGCTTCCCCAATCTTCCTACATGTAATCCCACATGTTTTAACACTACTTAGGCCCTCAAAATTGCCTTAGTTTATCCTCCAACCTCATTACTCATTCTTAAATCCCCTTACACAATTTCCTCATTTCTTTTCAACACTTACAACAGTTTTTCATTTCCCCAATGCTATAGATTTTTTTTGTTCTAACCTTTACCATTCAATACTCCCTCAACCAATGTTACTCCTAGCATTCAAAATGCATTGCTTTACATCCTAGTTCTTCTCATTACCTAAATCCTTTTCAATTTGCTTCCAAGGTATTAAACACTCACCTTAAGTTCTCCAAATACACTTAATTCCTCCTAGTTTCTCCAATGCATCCTGGCACTCTTTGCTACAGATTTTGCATCCTTATATCCTCATACTACACTACCATTCCATGGTTACTAAATCTCCTTACTCAACCCAATACATACCTTGGTTCTCCCATTCACCAAGTCATCCATAATTGTACATATTCCTACCAAAATTTTGCCGTAGTTCATCTACTTTTCTTACTTAGCCACACATACACATTCCCACCAAATCCATTCCTAATCTAGCCACACCCTTACAAGGGTCCTACCGGCAATCAATACCATACCAATTCATCAATACTTCCTCAATCCACAATACTAGTACACATACACAATTATTTGGCTCCAAGGCCTACAATTCAAATACTTGCTCTTAAATACTCAAACTTCATAATCCTCAATACTAATACAAGGTTTTGGGTTCTTTAAGTAGTTTACCCATTCCCATTACTCTAATGCATTAACATTTAGAATTAAGAAGGAGCTCTTACCTTAAGCTCTTAATTCCTTCTTTCTTTTCCATTTCTCCTTCTTCCTTTCTTGCCCCAAAATCGGTTATGTGGGGAATGGAGTTGCCAAACTCCATTCCCATCACCCAATGAACACAAAACAATTGAAATTAATATACTAACCCTTAAATTAATGCTAGTTCATTGAAAGGTTTAAAGCAAGGTTTCTAGGGTTTACCTTTGGAGTGTTTTAGGAGGGGTTCTAGCCCTTGGTTCAAGAAGGTGAATCCACCACCATTGCAAGGTTGATATTATGCTCAAAGAGAGAGAAAAATAGAGCATTACAAATGGGCAAAAATCGGTTATGAAGGAAAATGGAGAGAACATGAGTTTTTCATGTAGATTTTTACCTTAATGGAGAGAGAAGACTCCAAGCTATCCATTGATGCTATTTTCTCTTTGAATGGGGAAAACCCATGGAGATGAACTTCCTCATTTTTGGATTTTGAAAAGAGAGAAGTGTAGAGGAGAATGAGGGGAGCAAGAATATATATTTATTTTTGCATTTGGAGCTCACATGGAGATGGAGCATGGAGGTAAAGTGGAGAAGCCATTGGAGCTTCTTGGAGCTTCAAAAATTGCCCAGCATAGGAGGGAGAAGAGAGAGAAATCGGTGGGGGAAGAAGAGGGTAGGAGAGAGGTGAGTGAAATGAGAGAGTGAGGTGAGAGAAAAGGGGTAAAGTACCCTTTTCACTTTATTACTTTTTGCTCTCTTATTTAATTAGCTAGTTACATGTGTGTGTGTGAGGGAGTTATTTGACTGTTAAAAACCGGCCCCTCCTACAGTTATACTAGCTGGAGCGTTTTTCGTCTTTTACAGAAAACGCACATTGTTTTACCCGGTTTCGGTACTATTAACTAACCGGGCCCGTTTCCGGAACTTTCTCGTTCCTTTAATTTTATTGGTTATTAAGCTTCCATAAATGCTTAATAATTGTTATTTAATAACTTATAATTTTTACGGGTTCAGTTGACCACTTGAAGTCACGTTTGCGGGTTTTTCTCAAAAAACGTGCGCTAAAGCTCTATTAGCGTTTTACTGCATTATTTGGATCCATTTTCTTCGGGAGCTGTTCCCATATATTATTTAGGCCTTATTAAGCCTTTAGAATCCATATAATACGCTAACCGAGGTCTCATACCTCCTACGGTTATTTAACGCTTATTTAGCGTTTTTCACTTTTTAAGTGTTTCTTTATTTCTTTTGGGTTTATTTTTCCTTGCCAATATTACTTAGGCGTCATTAGGCCCTTTAATACGTATTAGATTAATTTCAAATCCCTATATTTAAGTTCGGGGTAGAAATGCTATCCTACAAGGAGACAGAACAAAACATATGGCGTAATATTGCTTTTGAGGTAGCACAGTTAGACGATCCGACTCTGATGGCCAAATGTTACAGTCAAATCCAGAACTTCCTTCATCCAGATATGGTGTGCCAATTAGAAGAACCATTAGAATAGTTTGGGATTGACAGACCTACCGGGACCTCAAGACCAAACCGACGGGAACCTTCATCTTGGGAGCGTAACCGACCAAGGGCGAGCCAGTCCGAAGGAGCACCATCAAATAGAAGATCACTTAATAGAGGATCATCATATCCGAATCGATTCATGCCCATAAACAGCTTCCCATACTACCAGTATTTCCCATCCAACCTATATCAATATATCACTGGGTATATTGATGTTCGTGGAGATGGTAATTGTGGTTTCAGGGTGATTGCTGATTACCTGTATTTAAACAAAGAGAGGTGGAAAGATGTCCGTAGAGGATTGTACCATCACATGAAGAATATAGAACCAGCAAAGCATGTATACAAGAGCATGTTTAACGAAGCACCGTACAACGACATGATAAAAGCGATTCATTAGAATAGGGATGGGGCACCACCTCAAGAGAAATGGATGACCACGGAAATGGGGATGGTGATCGCGACAAAGTACACTTCGATAGTAGTTTTCTACTCTACTGTCTGGGGGGTATGGCAAGTGCCACATACCTTCCGATCGATAATTATACCGATCGTGATAGACCAAGAGGAGAGATTCACATAGGAGTTTGCCCCCAGGGTCACTTCGTAAGGTTTTGTATGGTTGATGACTCCCCACTCCCCCCTGTCTATCCGCAATGGTTCTTTTATAGAGATCCAAACACTATTGGACCTTGGATTTATCAAATATAATCTAGGTTAGATAGATGGAACAGCGTTGTAACTTAGTTTTTCTTTAACTTAGTTGTTGTAACTTAGTTTTTCTTTAACTTAGTTGTTGTAACTTAGTTTTTCTTTATCTTAGTTGTTGTAACTTAGTTTTTCTTTAATTTCGTTGTTGTAACTTAGTTTTTGTGACTTAGTTTTTCTTTGACTTAGTTGTTTTAATCATTTTGACTGAAATTTGGTTATTCAATTCTCTTTTGTTTCAGAAAAAAGTGTCTCCCCACAAAATTCCAACTTATTCAAGTAAGTTAGGTGAAAAAAAAAGTTGTACTGCAAATAGTAAAGTTTATTGCTATTCGCAGTACAAATTAATTTTAAGTCATATTAATAGTATAAACACATAAAAATGTAATCCTACACTTTTTAAAAAAAGATTCATGTATTGATTACAACAAAAAAGTAACTAGTAAAATTCGCTACTAATCAACTACAAACTACTTGGGTAAATTTACTTTCAGATATCATTTCTTGATAAAAAAACACAGCGACACATCATTACATGTTTACAACGTCAATATGATTTAAAAAAATTTTGCACTGCGGTGATTAGTAATTTTGTACTGCGAATAGCAACCCCCATTATTTTACGGAACCTGTTTTAGGCTGGAGTTGGCATTTAGGCATCGTTTGGATGAAGGGGAAACCCACAGAAAGGAAATCAATTTAAAGAAATGTGTCCTGTCACGTGTTGTTTGGACTGGAAAAGTAAATTAGGAAATAAGAATCTTCCCGTACCGATTCCCCTCGCATGTTGATAAGTATTCCCCTGGGAATCAATTTCCTGTTGTTCTTATCATTTTAATTATATTTTTCATATTACACAAAAAATTGTGTGCATGGAAGAATGACCATCCAATTATAGTAATAGTGTTTCATATTATGTGTGAATATAAAAATATTTATGTGGTATAATGTGAACTATATTTATTAACAAATAGGGGTATTTTGGTCTTAAAAAGTTTAGGTTTAGTAATTATGATATATGGTGAATTAAAATTAATTTTTATGGTATCAGAAAAACTTTTTTAAAAATATGATATTTTGTGAATTTACAAATTTTTTAATGGTATCCCATGACTTAAATAAATAACTAACAAGTTTATAATATATTTTCGCCTATTCAATATATGATTCGCTTTAAACTTGAGAGTGGTATTTAAAGAATAAGTTTTTTTTCACATATTGTATTCATCTTTTAACTTTTTCCATTTTACTATTTTCTAATTATTATATTAATTTTACACACTTTTTGTTATCCCTATAAATTATATTTGTTTTTGCTTATTTCTCCCATGACGCACTAGTCATGTTACACTATTTCTCGAATTACTTATATTTTGAATGAGAGAAAATAATAGTAATAATAATAATAATTTATATAATTTTTAATTAATGATGTCTAATTTAATATTTTTTTGCTAAAAAGATTAGACAAGTATTCTTAAATATCTTTAAGATCAACAACTATATTATAGGGTATATCTTTTTACAAAGTTTGGACTTCTAATTAAAATGAAATGGCTTTCAACAAATTCATTCAAAAATGTCAGTTGATAAACTAATAAATCTTTTACATTAGTTTATTCAAAATCAAACCACAAAAATACTCTTAGGATCATATTTGTATGAGTAATATTTTACAATGTTGGTGTCAAGATAATTATTCCTATCATTACTATGAAGGTTTTATTTAGATCGTTGTTATTAAGATTTTATCATACATAATAGATTTATATGTTAAATTATATTATTATTTTAATATATAATAAAATAAATTTTATAACAATAATATTTAATTATTATATAATTGAGGCTTTTTTTATAATAAGCAAATATCTCTATTATTATTCCCCTATAAATGCAAACAAATGTATATGTCATTTTTATTCTCAGCCTAGGCCCATTCCCTCACATAACCAAACAAGACTTGTATATTCTCATTCTCTTTCCCCTTAAGCTATCCAAACACTGCCTTATTCATCCATCTTTCCGCAACGCATCTTGTCCAAGATAACTGCCGAGCTGATCACACCCATGCCTAGGCATTATTACATGGTATTGGAAATCTGGTAAGAATTAAATGACTCAATGTCTTGTATCCATTTTTTCTTGCTCTTTTTTTTGGCTCCGGCCTGTCAAATCTATGCAAGCTTGCCAAGAAAAAATTAAAATCCACCATGTGAATCCAGGAGGGTCAATGTATTTCCCTTGTGGCAGATCATTGCCTCTTAGGGAAGCTATATTCTAATCTACCAAGGATGCATGATTGTTTAGGTGCCACGATTCGTCACTTGTGGTCTCGATTTGGAAAATTTAGATACGGTAAGGTGGGTTACGATCTTTATCTAATTGAGTTTGATACCTTGGTTTCTATGCATGTTGTGCTAGGTAAGGGACCTTGGCTTGTCAACGATCGCCTCCTAGCACAGCAACAACTCAATGTCAATATTTCCTTTGAATATCATGACTTTAAATGGGTGACATTCTGGGTTCGTGTCTTTGACATTCCCTGTCCATTTGCACTATCGGTTTCGTCAAGAAGTTTGTTGCCAAGATTGGGCGATTCTTGGGATTAATGGAAGATACGAGCGTTGCTGGCCTTAGTTACCTGCGTCTTAAGGTTCTACTCAACATCCACCTTCCAATTTTTCGGTCTCTTCCCATTCACCATGACGGTAGTGATTTTGTTTTCACAATAACCTATATGATGATATGCCTTATATTTATATAAGTTTGTTTTCTGCATGCTTCCGAGATTTTCCCTTACAAGCGTGTCCCTAGATATGAAGAGCTTGCATATGGAGTGTGGCTTAGACGGACATCTTCCTCGCTAAATTTCATGCGAGAACTATTTAGCTAGAACCGTTGTGTACGACTTTCACCGGCTTGGTTGTATTAGATCTTTTGGGGCCTAGCTCTTTAACGACCTCAAATTCACCACTAGAAGTCCCTCTGTTTGGTTCAGGTGAGATTACACCCCGTGTTTGCTCATGTATCTCTCGTGTTTCTAGAAAGCGTGCTTTGGCCCAGGTCCTCGCCACTGCCCTTAGGGAGGTGATATGGACTTCCATTTTCTCGATGTTGATAGAAAGGGTAAACAACCTATAGTCTCATCGGCTCCCGAATCTTTCTAGATGGCGGGAGAGCATTTCAAGTTCCAATCTGTAGGTGTTCAAGCGTCCCTAAGTAGGACTTAGAGTCGTCAAGGTGGATGACACTCACTCTTAATGGTTGCATGGGCTTCGACTCGGTCCATGCGATCCCTTTTAATTGTACGAGTCTTTGTTTTCTATCTTCTAATAGACTTTATGATCGCTACTTAGTTAAGTTATTTTGTACTCTTGAACTCCTTGTGTCTTGGGTTGGTCTGGTGGATGATCTAGACTCTATTTTTGTTGGTTTGGAGTTTCTTCATTTTAGCAATATATAATTTGATCAGACGTGGATGGAGTAATTAAGGTGATCATTAGACATGAGGTGGTGGGTCTGATAATCTGATGTTGTTAGTTAGGTAATTCTTGGATTGCCATCTTTGTTAGTTTGGTTAGTCTTTGGTTGTTATGCATCCGCTTTAGTGATGTGTTTGATTTGTTGGCTGCTTTTACAACCTTCTCTTGAGAATTGGTTGTCTTTCAGCAGCTTCTGGTGGCTAAGATTAGCGGTCTTAGACGGTGTATGATCTTATGATAATATATATTTAAAGGTTACGAAAATAAATTAGGGTGTACTCATAATCACAAACGCAGTACCTTATTTGAACAATTCGTCAAAATAGGTAACTTGGGTTATAAATTAATAGTGGACACCTATGATTCTCATTTAACTATAATGACCATATTAAGAAGAAAAATTAATTTCAATGTTAAATGTCAATTGACACAGTTTACAGCTTACTCATCATTACAAAGGTGGAATGTTAAGCTCCCTTTTAACTTATTAAATATTAATAGTTGAAGTTTTCTTCATTAATTTAGTTGGTATATTTTATTGAGCCCCTTTTTTGTTGCTTGTGATTTGTTGAAGCCTTGATGAGCCCTAGTGATAGTGACTTACCGATACATCTACCACGTTTGATGCAATATCACAGATAAACTGTGACCGTTTGTATATCTGCTTGTTCACAACTTGTAGAAGTTGAATTGAAAAAGGTGTTATTACATGATGAAAAACTTGATCTTAATGGCTTACGATTTGTCACGGAAAGGTAATCCTTGTTCCTGTTCTAAATCCTTGAAATCTGGTGTTCATATACATGCCGCTTAGTTATTTCCACAAAAAGGATACAAGCAGTTATGTTGATATGTCGAAATTGTTTAGCAACTGCATATATACTTTGTTTGGATGCCCATTAATAACGAGTAAAAGTTCCTTAAAATTTATCATAGATCTGTGCCCTGAGGCGATACGCCAAAACATTATAGAAAATTAGTTGCTCTTTTGTTGATAAAGTGGTTTTAGCAAAAGACATATCTCATGAACGTTGTCATCTAGACACCCTAATCTGACTGATACATATAAAAACACTAGTTGTCAATGTCTAAAACCATCGTCACTTCTCACTTGTCAAGCCACGGACAAGGCTTAACACTTGTCATCTTTCATTTATTAACAACATCAACCACTATATTCCTTTATTAATTATCATGGAAGTAAACTCTTCCTCTGGTCGCCAAGGTTGTCTTCAATCTAATTTGCTATAAAGTCGATTGACCAAAATATTTTCCTTATTCTGTACACATGAAGTTCATAGCATGACTTTCATTTTTGTACCAAACCTGAGAACTAAAGGTAAAGCCTTTGCCCTTCTAAAGTTCTCTCTACATTTTGTGGTCTCTCTGTCCAAAAGTCTACTTGTGAGCCACATACTAGGAACATGGAGTCATCGGTCTAGAAACAACAAAAAAACACTTGTATGTCTCCAACCCAAATTAAGCTTTTACGACGCCAAATAATCTCTAAGTACCTCACCTATTTACCGATGGCTGGGGATTTCGTGACGGAAGAGTAATTTCCGTCGCTGACGGAATACATCTACTTCATCCACATTACAAGTTGAACTTTAATCTCAGCCGTAAAATAAAGCGTCACTTTTTTTTCTTGTTGTTCATGCTCATCACTTTTTTATTCTTGGTGTTTATATTTTATTCATCATATTATCTGTGATAGATGTAATTATGTTCATTCATGTTATTTATTTATCTTAATTTATATGTTCATTCATGTTATTTGTTTATTTTAATTTAAATAGTTCATTGTATGGCTATTTCATCCTAAGCAATTTTAATGATAACAATTCAGAGATATACAAATCTTATTAGTTTTTTCATGGATTTTCATTTACATTTTTTTAATTCTCATGAATTAATGAAATTTTTGTTAAAAACAATTAGAATTATAAATAAGATAATATTGATAATCTAAAAATTTGTGACTTGGCAAGAAAATAATCATAAACTATTAAAAAAACATGTACAATTGAAGTTGTAAAAATAAGTACAATTGAAGTTGTAAAAATTTGTGTATTCCAACAAAATCTAAGTATGAATTTTAAGCTCAGACATGTACAATTGAAGTTGTAAAAATAAGTACAATAACGAGAAAAATATAAGTTTTAAAAATAAACTATAATAAATTCTAACAATATATTTAATCTATAAAAAATAACAAAAAATATACATAAACTATAAAAAAACCTATATTTTAGAGACTAGATGTCTAATGATCCCATCAATTCATTTGTTAGGTATAGAGTCAATCACTAACTTTGTGTTCATAAAGGATACAAAAAAAAGTTAATTACAATTAAACCCAAAAAAATAACTTTGAGTGGTGTAGAGTAATCTTTTTTGAAGTCGTTCTATACTTTATATTGTTGTCACTGACTCGACAAATTTTTAACAATCCTAACCCTACACTACAAACCCTAAAAATGCCTTAAACGTTTTTTAGCTTTCCTAGGGTGTCTTTTAGAGTGTGTGGTATAGGGTTATCTTTTTTGAAGTCAATATATACGTTATAATGTCATCACTAACTCAACAGACTTTTAGGGTTAGACCCTAAACCCTGCACTACAAACCCTAAAAATGTTTGATGCTTTTTAGCTTTCCTAGGGTGGTTTCTAGGTTGTGTGGTGTAGTGTTATCTTTTTTGAAGTCAATATATATGTTATAATGTCATTACTGACTCGACCTATTTTTAGGGTTTGTGGTTTAGGGTCGTTAGACCTTAAACCCTGCACTACAAATCCTAAAAATACCTTCGGCGTTTTTAGCATTCCTAGGATGGTTTTTAGGGTGTTTGAGGGGTAGGTAATCTTTATGGCATTGGTTCTACACTTTATATCGTCGTTACAGACTTGACAAATTCCTAAACCCTGCACTACGAACCCTAAAAATGTCTTCGACGTTTTAGCATTCCTAGGGTGGTTTTTAGGGTGTTTGGGGGGGGGGGGGGGTAGGGTAATCTTTTTGGCATTAGTTCTACACTTTATATTGTCGTTACTGACTCGACAGGTTGTTAGAGTTTGTGGTTTAGGATTTAGGGTCGCTAGACCCTAAACCGTGCACTACAAACCCCAAAAATGTCTTCGACGTGTTTAGCTTTTCTAGGGTGGTTTTTAGGGTGTTCGGGGGGTAGGGTAATCTTTTTGACATTAGTTCTATACTTTATATTGTCGTTACAGACTCGACAGGTTTTTAGGGTTTGTGGTTTAGGATTTAGGGTCCCTACACCATAAACCCTGAAATGTCTTCGGCGTTTTTAGCTTTCCTATGGTGGTTTTTAGGGTGTGTGGTGTAGAGTAATCTATTTTGAAGTTGTTCTATAATTTGTATTGTCATCACTGACTCGACAGATTTCTTCACCACAATTATAAATAACTTTTCCAATGTTTTACATAAAGGTGTCCACAAATTCAGATAAAGTTTTCCACGTGTTTATTTAAACGTTTCCACGTTTCTACAATTCCATGATTATCTATAACGTTTCCACGCCACGATTACATATAAACGTTTCCACTGCATGATTATATATAAACGTTTTTTTATAATTATATGTGATGTTTCCATGACACAATTATATATAATGTTTCCACCGTTATATATAAAGGAGTCCACGAGTTCAGATAACGTTTCCACCTTTTTATTTAAACGTTTCCACCTTTTTATTTAAACATTTCCACGTTGTTATATATATGTTTCCACGTTTTTATTTAAACGTTTCCCGTTTCTACGATTCCATGATTATATATAACGTTTCCATGGCATGATTACATATAAACATTTCAATAATTATATATGAATGTTTCCATGCCAAAATACGTTCCCACATTTACATTAACGTTTACATGCCATATATCTATATACGTTTACGCAATTATATATTTCTGCCACAATGTAACTACGTTTCTACGACACATTTCCACGCCCACTCAAGTATAACGTTTCCACCGTTATGCATAAACGTATCCATAAGTTTATATAAATGTTTCCACGTTTTTATATAAACGTTTCCACGTTTTTATATAAAAGTTTCCACGTTTTTATATAAATGTTTCCACGTTTTTATATAAACATTTCCAGTGTTTATATAAATGTTTCCACGTTTCTGTGATTCCATAATATATAAATGTTTCCACGTCGGTTATACATAACATTTCCAACATTATACATAAACTGGATTGTTAGAGTCGACTTTACGTATTTATTAACATTTGATTGTTATATATGCACTACATGATAACTTATAACATTAAGGTTAAAAAACTAATGTGTAATATTTTTTAAAAATATTATACATCACTTTTTTTAATTTCAAAAATAATATAAATATTAGCTTGGAATTTTTTATATTAGCAATTTTCTTAATTTTAATGAGTTTATTGGTGTATTTTGAATTGCTATACATCATTTTTTACAGATATGTATCAACAACAAATATTATAAGATTAGAACACTATAATACAATAGCGATGTTATTTCATTTTTTTCTTTAAAAAAGTATAAATATTTAACTTGATGTTTTTGCATTAATTCAACTTTTTAAAATTTTTTCAATCCGGATATATGTTCAACAATAAAGATTATTAAATTAAATAAATAATATTTAATAATCTTATATACATATGAATATAGTCAACTAATTTTTTATATAATTAATGAATTATTTTATTAAAAACTATATTATTATGGTATGTATTATTAAAATGACAAAATAATTATACTCCAACATTTTAAAAATGAAAAATCAAATTAAATTTGTATAAAAAACGACATCAATGACAAATAAAAACATTCATGATGACATGTGGAATACATATACACCCAACACAACAAACTTGTCCGCTGTAAAGTAAAAAAAAAAAATAGTGTTCCGTCGCCGCGACGGAAAATAACTCTCTGTCACCTAATCTACCCCCATTTACCGATGCACTTGCTTAATTTTCTTCACTTGTAGAATTTTAAACTTTTTAACTATCTTCTTAAACTTCTAGAAGCCCTTACATTGCATGCATGACAATGGTGTTCTACACGTGAGATTCTGATAAACTAGGTTTTGAGTCATAGGAGACAGAACTGTCTCAATCAATTAGGGAGTCCGGTGCTGGTTCAAATACATGATAAAAAAATATATAAAGATATTAAATTATATAAAAATAGTTATATATTAATTTTAAAAAATATACGTTGCTTATTTTGTCTAATAAAAAGTTACTTTTTTAAGATACAACAATCTTAAATTAATATATCTAAAATAATTAATATTTAATTATGTGATACAATTGTTTTAAATACAATTATTTATTCATTTGTATACATGGTTTTAAGAAAAAAAGCTTTCGAATAGTAGTTTTTAAGATTTATTTACCAATAACATATTCTAATGATAATATTTCTTTTTTTAAATATAGTATAAAATTTTAATACTTAATTTTATGTGTACATATAGTAATATTTTTATGTCATATTTTTTACTATAATTAGTTTATTGTTTTATAAATAAAATTCATTAATAAAATATCATATTTTTTATTTATAATTTTTTACTTGTAATTTTTATATAAACTATTAACTAATTAACTATAGCTAAAAAATAACAAGACCCTTAAAAAATGGGGCCCCGGATAAGTGGGGCCCTGTGCCGTGGCTCCACCTGCACACCCTCACAGTCGACTCTGATAGGAGAGTTTTGAATTAAAAAAATAAGGGAAATTGCATCCCTCACTCGTGATGTTTGGCGAAATTACACACCCCACTCACATGGTTTCTAAAATTACTTTTCCTACCCATGTGGTTTCCCCTTTTTTACGTCCGACAACTTTTCTATTTCTTGTTCAACTTAAGAAATGCTAAAATGTTACCCAAAGTTGATGAAACTTTACACGGACAACACTAAAGTGTTATATTTTGGTCCGGCATAAAATCTAAAGTATTTTAAACTCATATGTGATTCATGAGACCAAATAAAACATGTGAGTGAACGTGTGTTCATTGGGTTATACATGTCACATGTGAGCTTAAAAAACTTTGAATTTGGCATTGGATCAAAATATAACACTTTACCATCATCTGTGTAAAGTTTCATCAAAGTTGGACTACATTTAAGCATCTCCTAAGTTGAATAAAAATTATAAAAGTTGTCGGATGTAAAAAAGGGGAAACTACATGGGTGGAGAAAGTAATTTTTGAAATTTCGTGAGTGGTGTGTGTAATTTTGTCAAACATCATGGATATGTAATTTTCCAAAAAAATAAACTAATTATAACTATGATCACCCATTAGTATCCTATCATAAGTTGTAACACCCCCAACACTGGCCTAGGAGTTAGGGATGTCACACGCCACGTATTATTACTTAATAACGCGAGACTCTAACTATCGTACGCAAACAATCAGAATAATGGCCCAAAACAAAATACTTGTATAGAAAGTATAGTCAAATGCAACAAAGTATTCTTAAACCCAAATACAAAGTAACTGTCAAAACATAAGTCAAGGAGTGGTTGCCAAATACTACTCAGGCCCGCAGGCTACAAAGGCAAAAACATAAGTGTCTCAAAGAGCTGAATAAACATAAACAGAACTCCAGAAGCTGAACAGGTGATCCTTGCTGATCAATTTGCAACATTAGTAAGAGTAGGGGAATGAGCATCAAACTATGCCCAGTAGATGACTAACATCATCAACCAGCATGCTCAAAACATTTACTAAAATATTATCAAATCAAAAGTAAATAGAGGGAGTCACAATCCAAATCAGAAAGCAGATGCTGAAGTCCAACCACAATAGGACTAAATAGAGTTCGAAGCAAACAGAGTCAGAAACAGAAGGGGACCCTAGTTAACCACAGCATACAGACAGAACGGATAAAATCTATGAACAGAACGAGGAAACATCACTTGTGAACAGAACAGGTGGGGACCTGTGAACAGAACGGGAATATCACCCGTGAATACAGAAGGACGTCCTACGCAGCGCGCTACGAGATAGCTAAACCTGCCATCCACGGTTCAGATACAGAGATAACTAGGTCCCAAAACAGAAGCTTAAATACAGATAAGCATATGTGCTCCAATGGCACCACAAAGCATATAGATAGCTTGGAAATTAGAAGGGGAATCCAACCCCGCAAACGGAAGTCAAAACGGAGCCTAAACGAGCAAGATAGGGCATAAACAGTGCCATGTCCGAACTTCTGTCCAGACTTACAAGTTCGGACACCATTCGAGACTTGTAAGTCGGACTCGTCCTCGCACCCTGTCCAAACATCAAAGCTCGGACGGAAGTTCAGACACGTTCAAAACTTGGAAAATCAGAAACGCAACAGGGTCTATCCGAACTTCAATGTTCGGACAGACGTTCAGACATGCGAAAAAATGTAGTTTACAGAATCGTTCTGCACATGAACCAGAGGCTCAAACACATTCAAATTGACAACAATTTGCAGAAAACAACCTTGGGGTTTCAGCCATCAAAACAACAGTAAAACAGACAGGATTTCAAACACAATGCAGAGGCAATTCGCAGATTAAATCCCAGAATCTAAAACTCCCCAAGGCTAAACACACTAGCTGAATCTGAAAGCCACCTACCTCGGTCAATTAGCAGACGAAATCCCAATCTGAACAGCAGAGTCCAGCCAACGAAGATACCGAAACGCACACCGAACACACAATCCCAATTCTCTGAATAACATACAAACGCAGGACAATTCCCATTCAGAAAACAAAGAAGTCTCACAATCAGAAACTGCCACAACAACGGATTCCCAATCCTTACCTGGATTCGACCACGAAATCGCAGAGAACGCCAACCGAAGCAGAATTCTACAAGGGGACACACAATTACTTATTCCTAATCAGATTGTAGAGGACGGATTAGGACAAGAGAAATTCCCAAATTTCAGAATCGAAGAAGAAGAAACCGACGTGGTTACCTTAATCTGAACCGGAATTCGCAACGGAGAAGGATCCACCGCCGAGTAATCACTTTGCAAAATCCAAAGGCAGCAGGACGAGAAGAGGATGAAGAACGTTGAGAGGAACTTGAGAGAGGAGCGTACTGACAATATTCAATACTGAAGAGGTGAGGGAAGTCATGAGAGTCGTGAGAACGTGACTGGAAAGGAAGGAATTAATTATTAAGAGGATTAATAATTTAGGAAAAACTAATTCTCACCAGAAAATAGAATGGAAGGGGAGAAAGACTTCATCGTCCTTGCCTTTAGTAAAAAAGACTCTGATGTCCTGAATCCAAAATAAATTAATGCAAACCACTTGTGACGAAATAAAATGCAAAAATTCTGAAACCAAACTTTGGGTTATAACAAAAGTGAGTTGTTATTATAAGATAATTTGTATGAGAAGTGATATCTCTACATTTTATAAAATTGTATTTTTTTGTCATTTAACAAAATAGTGGAATTTTAAACTTTTAATAGGTATAATAATTGATATTGTAATTCGTTGGATTGTTGTTAAACGACATATTGACATGAATACTAGAGTATTCATCTATAGAAATTTATGTAATAACATTACCGAAATGGCAACTTATTATATTTCGTACCTCGATAAATATAATGAGATATTAGTGTCTTCATCACATTTTTTGTTTTGTTTCACTTTGTTGTACCATTTCACTTTATTAGTTACAGTACACAATATGTAGTTTTACAAATTTCATTATTGTGATAGATTAATTATCTAATAATTGCTATGTTTAATGAAGTTTTGTATAATTGACTATAAGATTAAAGTGAAAAGTTAAACAAGATAGAACATTGCACACATAATTTATTTTAATGGAAATTTAATGAGATGCCACCAAAAAATTTATTTAGTTAATGAAATGTCACTTGAGAGAACATTGTGTCTCACTCATTGTACAAAAAGTTATTATAGTCATTAATCAGAAGAAAACAATATAAAAATACTGATGGCATAGCCATTAGGTATTAAAAAGTTATTTTTAAATATCAAAATAAAAATATAGATAATTATAAATATGTAAAAACAAAAATAAAATAAAATAAAATATCTAAAGTAAGAATGTTCAAAATAATAATATTATTAAAAAAATTTAAATGATAGTTTTTAATAAATTAAATATATTACAAAAGAAACAAAATATACAAACTATACGATCATATCTAAAAGATTTCAAGGAGAAAGAAAAAAAATTTATTCCTCTTTTTCTTTTCTTTTTTTTTTTAATTTTCTTAGCTCTTCATTCTTCTCTTTGGGCAAAATATTTACAATTACTTTTAAATAATGAGATTACGATTTTGTAGGAATTAACAAATTGATCATTTATATTTTAATATATTAAGTAAATAATAAACAGTAAACATAAAAAAATAACGAAATTCCGTAGAATTTCCTAATTGAGATTAAAAAAAAATTCACATGTAATTATTAACATTTATACTTTTATTCTATGATATTTAAGCATTATCTACCATTTCACTCTCTCTTGGGTAAGATTGTCAGGGAGGGCAGTGTGGACAAAGTTCTTTGGGAAGGTAGTAAGGATGGTCATCTGTCTGTTTCTCAGGCCTATAACCTATTAGTTAATCAAGGAAACACTGATAATATCTGGAAAATGATTTGGTCACTACAAGTTCCTGAAAGGGTTAAAACTTGCCTCTGGTTTATAGCTCATAATGCTCTTAAGTCGAAGAGTTTGTTATTTAAACATGGTCTGATTGCAGATGATTTTTGCAGCTCCTATGGTGAGAGTGAAAATACTGAGCATATTATCAGGTTTTGCAGGGTTGCTACTGAGACTTGGAGGAACTTATACATGAAGTTTAATCTTAACCCTTTCCCTAGTGATTGTTCCTTTCAGTCATGGTTTTCTTATAATCTAAACTGTAAACAACGTTCTCCTGATATGAATGGAATTATTTGGGCTAGAGTATTTGCAGTTACCTGTCACTCTTTATGGTATTGGCGTAATTTCAAGTTTCATGAAAACTCTAATGAGGTGCTGTTGCCTGATGAACTTTTATGGTATAGGCTGAAATCCTGGTTGAAACCTCATGTGATCCCTGTTAGCAGAAGCTCCATGCAGAGCAAGAGGCCGCCTGAGACATGGGAGGCTCCGCCTTCTAGAGTTTTTAAAGTCAACACAGATGCTTCAAAACTCTCCTCTGGAACAAGCTACAGCAGCGCCTGTTTGTAGGAATCAAGATGGGAACTGGAGCTTTGGAACCATGAGGAAGCTTGGAGATTCTGCTGTGATTGAGGCTGAAATGTGGGGCATATTCGATGGACTGATGCAAGCTAGGAGGCTGAACATCCAACAAGTCATTGTGGAATCTGACTCGGCGGAGGCGATTAATCTGCTCAAGTCTTCAGTGGAGAATCCCATTGTTGAGAACATCAAAGCAGCTTGTTTAGATCTAATTAGCTTGTTTTCTACTTGCTCTTTGAGGAAAATCTCTCGCGTACAGAATGTTTTAGCAGATTTATTAGCTAAAGAAGCTCATAACCTTTGTAGAGAGTTCTCTTATTTGGAGGATCCTCCTCCTTCCTGTATGCATATTCCTGTGGGTGAGAGACCTTCTCTCACTCAGGTTAATGAATAAGAATATATCCCCCTTTGATCGAAAAAAAAGAAAAAGAGAAGAAATAATAATTAATTTCTCGATCCTTCAATCTTTTTAATACTTTTTGAAATTTATATTTTAAGATTTTATATATTTTATTGCGTATTCAAAAATTTCAATAAAAGTTCAATTATAAAATTTAAAATATCATTATTTCTTGAAAAAATTATACCTTCTTATGATACTTATGAATTTGTGAATTTTTATAAGTCGCAACTATTTTTTATAATTATGTATAATTTTTAGTATTGTTTTGTTTTTTTGAAATATTTAAACAATGGATATTAAACGCACGACTTATAGGTGGATAATGACTCATCAACCCACTGTTGACTACTTTACTTGTATTTGGCTTTTCATTCTTTCCTTTTCTTTACTAAAATATTTATAGTTATAGTTCAATAATTACTAAATATCATAGAATAAGAATATAAAATGTCATTAAACAAAACTAGTCTGAAATGGCAAGAGGTAGTTGTATAGAGTCTTAATTAGAAAAGTTTATCCAGGGGTGAGCATTTGGTGAAAAGTTTAACAGTTTAAAAAAAATTCGTCATTCAGGTAAAACCGAAATAATTTTCGGTTTGGTTTTCTTATAAAGGGTTGAACTATTTTGCTCACCGAATAACCGAATTTATTTTGTATGTTATATTGTGCATTTTATAATTCGGTTCTAATCTACTTTTTTTAAAAAATCAGTTCTCCAATTCTTTTAATAATTTGGTTCTAATTAAAAAACTGAATTAATGAAAATTAAGTTTTTGGTTCGGATGGTAGTTCTGAACTTAAATTTTTGGAAAAATTCACAATATACCCCTTTTTTCTTTCATAATTCACAATATACCCCTGTTGGTTTTCATAATTCAACTTTAAACATGCTTAAATATTGTCCAAAATTGATGAAACTTTTCATAGACGATGCTAAACTTCATTGGGTCCCACATGTCACATATGAGCTTAAAAAACTACAAATTGATATTGGACCAAAATATAACACTTTAGCATCATCCATGTAAAGTTCCATCAATTTTAGACAACATTTAAGCATGTTTAAAGTTGAATTATGAAAACCAATAGGGGTATATTGTGAATTATGAAAGAAAAAAGAGGTATATTGTGAATTTTCCCTAAAATTTTTTGGTTATTCATTTATTTCAGTTCTCTGGCTGAAGTTCGATTATTCAATTATAACCGAACATATACTGAAAACTGAACTTTTAGTCCTAATTCGCTTGAGTTATTCGGTTTACCAAATTTATTTTGTATGTTATATTGTGCATTTTATAATTCAGTTCTAATCTACTTTAAAAATAATCAGTTCTTTAGTTCTTTTAATAATTCGGTTCTAATAAAAAACTGAGTTAATGAAAATTCAATTTTCGGTTCGGCTCTCAGTTCTGAACTTAATTTTTTTTATTATTCGGTTATTTCGGTTCTCTGGCTGAAATTCGGATTTCCTATTATAACCAAACGAATACTGAAAACTGAACTTTTATTCTTAAACGATTTGACCGACCCCGCTCCTGCCACGACCGAATTACTAAATGCTCACCCTTATTTGTACACACCATACAATACACTAAGTTTGGTTATGTTTGTATAATAGTAGTATTTGTAATATATAATATAACTTATTATTTTTCTTTAATTATTATAAATATTTTAATAAAGAAGAAATATAAACAGTAAAAGGAAAGTAAATGAAAGGAGGGGAAAATAAAAGTTTCTTTGCACTCGGAATCTTTTCAACGTTTTTAATTTTTAAAATCAATTAAGTATATTGTTTCTTTTTACTATGTTGAATTTCTTAAAAATTATCATAATTAAGAAAAATTAAATAATATTATTGCTATAGCACATTACTCCCTATTTGATATTTTCCTTTCTATAGTACTGTTTTTTATTGTTATTTTTTGTTCCAATATTATATTATTTTAACATCTAATTGTGAATTAGTACATTAGAATATCACTTTTTCACTCTCATCAAAATAGCAATATTTTATAAAGTAAGACATAAATATAATGATATTTTATAACAACATAAAGAGTGATATTTTATTAAAATTAAACAAAAATTAAATGATATTTGATGAATATATTTTTAAAGATTGACAACTTCAAGAAAACTTTTCCTTTAAAGAAAGGGAAAAAAACAAGCATTACTTAGGGCATCCACAATAAGGGTTCTTGACACGGTTACATATGTGAAATATTCTACAATGGTGGGATTCCACCCATTTTCTCTCTCCAAGGTTCTTAAATAAGAACCCCACTTTTTATGACACATTAGACCCATCTATATGTATCTCTCTCTTTCATATTTTCTCTCACATCTAAATAGTGATAGTTGATTGGTTGTTTATTAAGAGAGAGAAGATTAAGAAACTTTGTTATTGTAGTGAATAGAGTTTTAAGTAATAAATATAATTTTTAAATGACATGACATCTAGGAATGTGTTAAAACTTAAAACCATTGTGGATGCCCTTACGATTCAACCTTATATAGTTAGTATATTAAATTGGTTGATAAGTTGGCACGCCAGCGGCGCGCATGCACCATAAACTAACCGACAAACTCCACGTAATAGGGCCCAGATTAGGACCAAATTGTACCCAAGCATCGAGAGCGTGAAGACCTCCCCATCCTCTACGATGCGAGCAGAGTGCCCTCGCACGCGCGAGACCGTAATAGAGGCAAAGAGAAAGAAAGAAAGAAAAAACACAAGAGGAGAAACAGGGGTTACTTAAGTATGTCAAACGAGAAAAGTCAAGGTGCGTGCAAATAACACAATAGGAAGAGAGAAAGCCGAATCGCAGAGAGAAAGAGGTGGAGGACGACGCTCGCCACTCGCCCCCCGCCCCTCGCGTCGCGTGTGGGAATCCGCCTTCGCTGCGCAGTGTTTTGCTGGATCGGAAGAAGAAAGAGCTTCCAGCTACTTTCTCCTCTCCATCTGAAGGTTACTCTTTTTCTCCCATTCTTTGCTGGTCTTTCCCTCTTCCCACCCCTTACTTCTCCAACTCGCCTGCGTTAGTCCCATTCCATCGTCATGAATGGACTTTGTTTGCTCGTTGAAATTGCCGAAAAATTCGATTTTGATGATAGATCACGTTTGACAAGAATCACGGTCTCTTGCTTCTGTAATGCGGAGGTCAGGGAGCTGAGGTAATCCACGGGAACAATTCTACATATAATTGGCAACAAAATTTGAAAACGATTGGGATTACTGTTGAATTTTAGGGTTACTGTTTACTCCATGGAGCAACCCAATTTCCAAGACTATGTTAATTACGGTAGTGTTAAAAAGTTGACGGAAATTCGGTTCATTTTCAATTGGAGTATGTATTTTAAGTTGTCTTGTCATCGGTGCGACTACTGTTGTTTAGGCTGCACTTCAAAACCTGACGATCACAGGCTTTAGTGTCGAGGAGTCCTATTCGTCACTGTGATAGAATATAAAGTTCCTATGCTGCGTACTCGTGGGAGCACCAGTCTACTCTATGGTGCATCTCTTTCTGCTTTAAAATTTCCGTTGTACTAAATATTGAATTTTTCTGGGACAGGAAGTCTGTAGTGTTATGGTGATGTCTTCGGTGTCCTCATCAAAATCTGTGATCGTGTATTCTTGAATGCAGTTTTCATTCTTAATCAAATACCTATGTGAAGATACACAGTGCATGCCCTGTCATCACCTAGCTATTGTATCTCTGACCGCTCAGGTGACCATAATAATATGTGGTTTAACCATTGTCGTCATATTGCAAAACTGATTTGAGTCAGTGTGATCTTTATCTCACTTATTGTATCCATTCTCGATCATTAAAACGTGCTTAGAATGGCCTATACGGTAAAGTTTGTAGTGATGTTTATCATATCCAAATGTCCCAGGTTTCCACAACAGAAAGTTGGTGTCTTGCAGCTTTCTTTCCATTATGGATATAGATCTTAGATTACCATCTGGTGATGTGGAAAAGGAAGATGAGGATCCAAATTCATTCAGCCATATGCTGAATGGTGAAGACAAGTTAGAGTGTATTCCCATTGAGGGTTCTGATGAAATGCAGGAGTGTGCTACTGAAGACTTGGTTGAGCTCAAAGAAGATATGAATCTTGAGCCATTGTCTGGCATGGAGTTTGCATCTCACCAGGAAGCTTATGCTTTTTATCAGGAATATGCAAGGTCCATAGGATTCAACACGGCAATACAGAACAGTCGCCGTTCAAAGACATCAAGAGAGTTTATAGATGCAAAGTTTGCATGCTCCAAATATGGTACTAAGCGACAGTATGATAAGAGTGCTAATCGACCCCGAGCAAGGCAAGTGAACCAGGAAGAGCCTGATAGTGCTACGGGACGTCGTTCTTGTGGCAAGACTGATTGTAAAGCCAGTATGCATGTGAAGAGAAGACCGGACGGAAAGTGGGTCATACATAGTTTTATCAAGGAACATAACCATCCCCTGTTACCAGCTCAAGCTGTGAGCGAACAAACCAGAAAGATGTATGCTGTGATGGCTAGACAGTTTGCTGAGTATAAGAATGTGATAGATATGAAGAGTGATTCTAGAACTCCATTTGATAAGGGAAGAAATGCTGATTTTGACGCTGCAGATTTGAAATGTTTGCTAGATTTCTTTGTGCAAATGCAGACTGCAAATTCTAACTTCTTCTATGCAGTTGATGTGGGTGATGATCTTCGTGTGAAAAATCTGTTGTGGATCGATGCAAAAGGTAGGCATGATTATGTGAATTTCAGTGATGTTGTGTCCTTCGATACAACTTTTATCCGAAACAGGTATAAAATTCCTTTAGCGATCTTTGTTGGGGTGAACCAGCATTACCAATTCTTGCTTCTAGGGTGTGCTATTGTGTCTGAAGAAAATCCAGCTTCATATTCATGGATTCTAAATACATGGTTGAAAGCAATGAGTGGCCAACCTCCAAAAGTAATAGTCACTGACCAAGACAATGCCCTAAAATCAGTTATTTCTGAGGTCTTTCCGGCTGCTCAACATCGGTTTTTCTTGTGGCATATCCTTGCTAAGGTTTCAGAAAACCTTTCTGATGTAATCAAGCAGCATCAGAATTTCTTGACTAAATTTGAGAAATGCATACAAAGGTCATGGACAGATGCTGAGTTTGAGAAGAGGTGGCAAAAGCTGATTAGTCGCTTTGACCTTGAGGAGAATGCATGGCTTTACTCATTGCATGAGGATCGAGAGCTATGGGTCCCAACTTTTATGAAGGACTCTTTTTTGGCAGGAATGTCGATGGTGCACCGCTCGGAGAGTGTTAATTCATATTTAGACAAATTTGTTCACAAGAAGACTACTGTTTCAGAGTTTGTGAAGATATATGAGGTAGCCATTCAAGACAGATATGACGAGGAAGCCAAAGCTGATTCTGATATCTGGAACAAGCAGCCAGTGCTCAAATCTCCTTCCCCTTTAGAGAAGCACATGTCAAATATTTACACACATTCTGTTTTCAAGAAGTTCCAAGTTGAGGTTTTGGGAGTTGTTGCTTGCCATCCTAAGGGAGAGGAGCGAGTTGATATGGTTGTGACTTTCAGGGTACAAGACTTAGAAAAGGATCAAGAGTTTGTGGTCTCTTGGAATGAAGAAAAATCAGAGGTTTCTTGTCTATGTCGTTTGTTTGAGTACAAAGGTTATCTTTGTAGACATGCAATGATTGTTCTCCAAATGTGTGGCCTAGCTGCTATCCCATCTCAATATATTCTCAAACGGTGGACTAAAGATGCGAAGGATAGACAAGTTGCTGTAGAAGAATCTCAACAAGCAGTACCATCAAGAGTCCAGAGATACAATGACTTGTGCAGACGAGCTATGGTATTGGGAGAAGAAGGATCACTATCTCAAGAGAGTTATTTTCTTACCGTTAGAGTTCTTACAGAAGCTTTTACCAACTGTTTGAGTGCAAACAACTCATGCAAGACTGTTTCTGATGCTGGTCCTGCAACTCACGGGCTTCTTAGCATTGAAGATGATAACCAAAGTAGGAACTTGAATAAGATGGCAAAGAAAAAGTGTGTGACAAAGAAAAGAAAGGTTAGTTATGTTGTGGATGGAAAGGTCGTGACAAGTGCCTTACTTTTTGTCCCTGACCATCTTCAAATATATGCATTTTGCCTATTGCAGGTAAACGTGGAGCAGGATATCATGACTGTTGGGTCTCAAGATGGCATACAATCTATGGTTTGTTCCTGCTCCCTTATTGTACTGTAGGGTTGGTAAGAGGGATAATCTGATGCATGTGTGGTATCATATATCAAGTTTGCTTCATAGATACTCTTCTCTCAAATGAAATTATCTATTATGGATTTCTTTTGCAGGATAAAGCGAACTCAAGAGCTATGACAAGTCTAGATGGTTATTATCCCACACAACAGACTGTGCAAGGAATGGTAAGATGTGATCTGATGTGTATTTTCTCTTAGGTGATTGTGACATCCGAATATGATCTTTGGATTTCTGTTTTTTAAGGTCCAGTTGAATCTGATGGCTCCTACACGTAATAATTACTACCCAAGTCAGCCTGGCATCTCTGGACTGGTATGTTCCTGCATCGAACTGTAATCTTCTTTTGACCTTTTTAAGTGTATTGTTTATACGCTATAATGTGTCGTATGATCTTGCTGTATATGTAGGAATTCAACCCTATACCACCTACTGCGCATGATGGCTTTTTTAATCCTCACCGGAGCATGCACGGGCTGGTATTTTCCTTTTACTGTATTTCTGGATGGAAGCATGTAGCTTTTTGGCGTTCTTCATAATTGTGATTGTTTGCTGTGTTATTTGTGCTCCTTAAATAGTTAATGACTATTTAGCCGAAGCTACTTAAACTTAAATGATCACAATATAAAGAGTACTGCAAATTGTCCAATCAAGGAACGCCAGAAGGGTGGGTTTGCGCCATTCATGGTGCAGAAACGGAGTTGTTTGAAACGTAAATAGTTAACGAAATACATATACTTACAAGTGGACCTTCCCTTAGGTGCCTGGCCAGATGGACTTTTTTCGAACACCAGCTGCTTACACCTATGGAATTCGGGTCAGTTCTATGACACAGCTAATGCAGTGAAATCCTTTCTTGATTACATTTGATTCGAGTTCTCTCGTGGTTTCAGGATGAATCTAGTGTGAGATCCACCCAATTGCATGAGGATGGACCTAGACATGCTTGAATTTTTCCCTGTACCAGTGTTATTGAAGCTGTATTAGCTTGGGTTGTGACGGTTAAAACAGGCACTGCTCTGAAGGTTCCGGTGATAACTTTCTGTAAAGCGAGAAGTTCTGAAGGGATGCTTCTGTCATATGTAGAATGTAGTTAGATTCTTGTTTGTAGCCAAATATTAATTCTTCCGTGAAAGGATAGGGAGGTGTAGCTTGGTAGGATAGTTTAAGCTTTTGAACGTGTAAATTCTGTTGTGTCAAAGTAGCTATTTGTCATGTCATTTAGGAGTGACAGAATGCTAGACTGGAACTGTTGTTCCAAGGCCAAGAAGCTCGTGCAGATGTACAGTAAGTACTTACCCACATTAACCTTATTCCTTCAAGTGATGATGGTGGAAAATTCGGCAGCCCATCGAGATCATTTTGAACAATCGTTTCCTTTTTTTTTGGGGGAGAATTTGAACGGATGATTGGTGTTTGTCATGATCCTCTCAGCAACGAGCATTCACGATAACGCTTGTTTAATTTTTCTATTTTTACAATCTCTTTCTTATTTGTTTAAATTTACTAAAAAGTGAGTCTTAATTAATAGCATTTGTATTAGATTAGTTGATAACACCCCGTGATTCATTATTTTTTACTTTTTTAGTCATAATTTTTTTTTCTAACAGTTGATTTAATCTCTTGTGATTATTATTTTATTTTATTTTTCTTAAAACTGATTTGTCTGTTCGAGTTGTTTAACTAAGCTAATAATCTTTTATCATACACAGTTATTTATCTTTTATAAAATTTATAGAAAGTTGTTTTATTTCTTTTGACTCTGTTTTGATAGTATATTTGTGATATAAATGGGTGAGGTCCGTATTTGAGTTCTATATTCTACCCTAAGAATATACTGTCACAGATATATAAAGTAGTTGTAAAACAGTCATATCAAAACATGCAAAATAGTCGCACTATGAATGTCCTATAAAATTCTCTTACACCCATTTTTCCCTCTACTTCACACTATTGGTGATGCTCTTAGTTTGGTAGGATCCTTGTTGTAATCCACATAGAACAGCTTCAACGGCAAACCCACTTGTTTGTTATCAAGGTCCTCTTTTGAGCTAGCCAGTCGCAACGCAAATAAAATAGAATATCTGCATTCATGTGGTATACTAAAAATTCGGTGAGTGTTATGGGTGAATGATATTTTTTTTTGTGTATTTGGCTCAGGGCCGTCTCAATGATCATCGGGGCCCTGTCTTGAAATTTTAAATGAGGCCCTATATAGAATTACACATTCTCGTATTGTTAATATAAATAAAGTATTTTCCTTTTTGGCTTCAAAACTACCATAGGATTGATCAAATTATCCATAATATATAGATAACAAAGAATGAATATAATACTTTTGCAAAATTAACAATTCAAAAGTTTGACGTAAATTGTAGCACACACAAAATGTAAACAGTAGAAAGCACCAGAATATACAAGATGGAAGGAGAGAAGAAGATTTTTTTTTAGAACTTCAGAAAGACGAGAGATGAATTGAGAAGAAACAAAAATAATGGGCTACTGAAGATTTGAAGTCACTACTACAAACAGTACTACTTATTTATTTATATGTGAAAAGTTTCTTTTTTAGTCGTGCATTAGAATACTGAGAGCTGGAGGATGATGTGAGAGACAGATGATAATTATTATACTATATGTGAAAAGTCACATCCATACTAATTTATTTATTTTTATCTCATAATAATAAAACAAAGTAATAATTTTGGGGCCCCTAAAATCAGGGGCCCTGTGCGGTTGATCACAATGCGCCGGCCTCTAAACCGGCCCTGATTTGGCTACGTGCGGCTACTACTATTAAATTACGTTTTGAGGGTGCAAATCAGGCCAACTAGGAAATACAAGGGTCAGAAAACCCACCGCCAAGTAGAACCTGAGACCTCTTTCTCCTTTCATTTTTCACCCAACTCAACTATCCCGGGACGGTGTGAATGATATTATTTAGAACTCTTTGATTATGTAACATAGTGGCTTATTTGGTAGATGATTCTGCAATGTTAAAGTTAAGACCAAGTTTATGTTTTGCCAATTGGATGAAAATTGCGATCATTTGTTCTTTAATGTGAGCTTTCTAGAGTTTAGTTCAGAGAAATCATTAATTACTCACTTGTCACAAATCTTTCTAGTCATCTTTGAAGCAACGTGCGAAAACAAAGATAATGATTCAAACTTCATAAATATTGGCTCAACTTAATAATACTGGTTCAAACTTCACTTATTTGTAGAGATTTTTTATGGTAGCTTTCCTCTTAGAATAATGATGTGAATATGTGAACAATAAACAACCATTCAACAACATTTCTTAAATTCTCTTCCCCATGACTCACTTTTATGTTTTTTTTAATAATTATAGGCACATGGCCTAGGGTGCCGCAAGGGCAAATCAAACAACACCGACTCAAGTCTTACATAACCTTTCTTGTCCTACCTTACACACACATTACACGGAACATCTTACTATAAAGCCTAGAGATCTTGTCCTAGGGACCTTCCTTGACCTCTTCTTACAACCTTTCCCTTGCATCTCTGACGATATGGCGGACATGCTCGTCTTGGGACCGTCCTACACGCCATCCATTCCTCTTCCAGGTTGGGTAATCGGAGAGTAAACTCCTTTCCCCCACCACCGTCCTTCACGGCACACCTCCCTTGCATCTCTGACGACTCTTTCAGGCTGGGTAATCGGAGAGTAAACTCCTTTCCCCACCACCATCCTTCACGGCGCACCTCCCTTGCATCTCTGACGACTCTTCCAGGCTGGGTAATCGGAGAGTAAACTCCTTTCCCCCACCACCATCCTTCACGACACTTCATTCCTCCACCAGGTTGGGTAATCGGAGAGAAAACTTCATTCCTCCACTCCCCCAGAATGAGTAATAAGAGAATAAACTCCTTTCCCCCACCAAAGTGGGTGGTAAGAGGATTCGAACTCAGGACCTTCCGTCCCCTACTTCAATCCTCCACCACTCGGATGTCGACTCACTTTTATGTTCATGTTGTCTTTATTAATTTCAACTCCTTCATTTGTTTTTGTTAGGATTTCGGGTCATTTCCCCAGGATCTTGGTGAGATCGATATGGTTACCGAAGAAGAAAAAACCACAAGATATTGTAATAATAAAATAATGACACAAAGATATACGTGGTTCGGTCCAAACATGACCTACGTCCATGGGAGGAGATAGAACAACTTTCATACAAATTTACATGAGGATTACCCAACCAACTCATCAACCTGTGTTTCCTGCGTTTCCCTTGGTGTTTTTACCCGAGTCCTTTGAGTTCCCATAGAACCACCTTTCACTCTCTTGGATGTGATCCCCACAGTTGGGATGATCCTAAGCTACGGGTTACTAGATTTATTTATAGTGTTAGATCTAAATGCCTCACTTATCCCACATTAACCCATTAACAACAACCATATAATGGCTCACTAGTACAATGGTTACAGCCTCATTAACACTATCCATTAACATCTAGGAACGACTAACACTCGGGTATCTAGAAAGCCAGAAGTCTTAACTTCTTCTTGTTTCAAAGATTTAACTTCTTCAAACTCTCCTCATAATGTTAGATAACCACATGCTTCATATGCCATTAATTTTGTACTGCATTAAATGCTCTCACTAATGCATCTTCAACTTCCTGTGAAACTCTTTGTAATATGATATTAATGGAAACAAAACCAATTGAACCCACAAGAGCAACTCAACAGATTTAGCATAATTCTAAAAATTCTTCTCTCTTAATGCTCAATCCGGTCAGTCACATACACCATCAATGTCAAACTTCTTCTTGAAGAATAATCCCAAATAATCCCACACAAGGACGAAACTAGATAACTTCATCTGGACTGTTTGCATTCCAACTTCGATAAATTGACCACTCCTCCCGAGCCTTCAGAGAGACTCATCTGGTTCAATTCTTCATGAACCCGCCACAAACACAAAGTAAATAGTAACTCAGGAAACAACTACGCAACCAAAGACAATATTGATCTCTTCCGTCTTATCCGGTTCTCGCAAAGTCTCCAAACATGACCTAACAGTAGCTTCACAATTGATCACCACACGAAGCTCTGTTTGTGGTTATATGCGTGCTACCACAACCCTAGGTTCTTTACTTGCTAGATGATCTCCAGTGCTTCATGGAAGTCCACGAACCGTCACATGACCTGAGAAATATATTTTCCTCGTTTTCAGCACCAATCCATCACCATTGAAGCTTCACCCGATCGTATCATTCTTTATTACCTTACTCCTACACAAAAGGGTAATAAAGAACTATATTTTACTTCAAATTGTAAATGTTGCGCCTGGATTTTGCAAGATTCAAAATCTCCAACTTGATCTCCTTCCAACAACACATCAGCATCTCCAAGTACACCCCACACCAAAAAACACATGTAGTTGACAAATTTTATTTTCCACAAGCTCTTCCTCTCTTCTGAACTTGTTTTCAATCCAAACATCTTCTTAAGACCACACCACCTCTCTCATGAAAACACTTCACCATCATCGTACTTGATACGACATGAGTTTCCTAACTCTCATCATTGCTCAATGAAGAATAAAACCACCTTTAAGGCACGTATTGAGTGCCAAGACTTCAAAAAAATATCACTAACATGGAGTACCGATCAAGGCAAGAAAATGCATGAGCTTCAAGGCACGACAACTCTCTCGTCCCAACACCTTCCTTCACTTTATCAAAACCCACATCATTTTGAATCACCATTCTTTCTTCCCAATGACATCTCCACCAACACGGACATCTCAAAGGGTTCAAATAATAAATCAAGACAAAAGGAGGGTATCCTTACCCCTAGGAGGTGCGGATCTTAGAGGCTGAGCGTCAATCGCTGGGCCGGTCAACCAAGGGGCTTGCTTCTTCCTTTCTGGCCCTAGTGACCTTGTTACCCCTTCTTTTCCCTAAGAACTTCCTGTTACAGGTTTAGGGTTAGCAACCATTATAATTATTAAAGCATAGTATTACAGCTTAATGAAGATAGGTTTTACTTTCCCTTCTTACCGCTCTCGCCTCGAGACGCTCCTCCAACCTCTGCCTCTCTCTCTAGGTTCTTCCTCTTCTTCCGAGGGTCTTATCCGAGTGTGGAGCATCAGCTCCATCCTCGAGGCAGGGTCGTAGCACTCCTGTAATCTCATAGGTAAGTCTTCATGCAACAATGATAGCATTAAGTAAGCAAGGTATTAAAGGCTTTCATTCATATACCTGAATCATAGTGTAGAGGGTAGCACCCATAGTTGTCTGGATGTGAAATAGCAATCCACCCATAACTTCTTAACCTTGACGGTCTCAGAATAGTCGACTACGGGAATGAAGTCCAGCAGACCAATGAATCAAGCATAGTACTGGCCATAGTTAGACCTCCCTGGGATAGTGTCTCGAACTTCGGCGCTTCTTCTGCTTCAAGTTTGCCGAGTAGTAATTCCCCCTCAGTAGCTCCCCAAAGGTTACCCATGTGAAGTCGGGGTGTGGCTAGGTGGTGGTCCTTGACCAACCTTCACTAGGTGCTTGTTGCATCCTTCAGATGGAAGGCAGCACCAATCCCAATCCTCTACTCGGGTCATGCTCCATAATGAAACTCTTGAGGGTTGTAGGATCCGGCTCCTCAGAATATGTCGGTTCTTGAGTCTCAAAGACGCTCTTCAGCTAGTTCGTCTATCGGGGTTGTGGCGGGTGGGCTACTGCAGGCGATCCTCCTTCTATCTATGCCCCAGCTGGACAAGGACAACAACAACTGTTTGTAAACTCTGGGATCTCAGGGCCTCCACCACGCCCCCGGCCAGCTCTGCGGCCTCTAGCTCTACTAGACATCTGCAATGTGATATGTCATATCATTACTCGGTTATTTACCGTATTCAAATCATTAAGTATTGAAGTACCATCAAGGTTAATATTGTTATGCATTTTAGCATTACTAACTAAGACCATCTTAGGTCTCGAATCTCACAGATGTTTCCCGTATTCCAAAATTCTATGCTCACTATTCTTTTCCTACTATCTCTTGTCATCATAGCGGTACTCTGCTCTGATACCACTTTTGTAACACCCATACTCGTAAACTTGTATTATTGGGAGTTGTAGCATAATTAAACACGCGAGTCGCAGCGGAAAATAAAGATAATCGTTCTAACTCGGGTGCTATCGCCTTCACTCACCCATGTGAGTAATGAAGCAGCGTCCAATTACGACATAAATCATAACCACATCAATCCATAACCAAATCTGTAATCAAGTGAGTAGTCTAAGTATTCCAAACCGCATACAACTATGGTATATAATACAAAACGAGCCCAAAAGTGCGATAACAAAATAACCGCTAACTACACAAAATATCCCGCACTCTGGCTTCCAATCTCGATCAAGCTCTTGTAATATGTTTGCCATAAAGGCTCCGCACAACCGCTGAATATGCAAAAGTGTAATCCTAGAATCCTTTAGACTTTTTAAGTTAATTAGCCGTCTTATCATGCGGTTCATTACTTGTCATTCCCTTTTACAATATATTGAAACTGTAAATGCTATAATTAAACACCTAATAGTTCATCCAATACAACCACAATATTCCACAAGTAATCATTCATAATAACCAAAATAATAAGCGAGTATATAGTGTATCGAAATGAGAGCTGTTTTCTTGTGAATGGTTCTCATTACTCGGCCCTCGGGGCCCATTGTTCGTTATATGTATTTTCGAGAGTTATTGAGGTCTCGTACTAAGGTATGACTAATACTCGTAATCTCATTTGTTTACGTTTACTCTTAAACTCGTGACAGGTATCATGTTAGGATAACTCATTTATAATTCATACTACTTATTTAATTGAACAATCGTCCTGTGTACACCAACAACAGTGCCTCCCGACCAATGATCTGAAGATATATCACTAGTATAAAAAACACTTTATAACACGGTTAAAATTGGTTTTTATAACACGGTTAAGGGGAGTGTTATAAACTACATTCGTATATAATCAGTATTTTATAACACTGTTAAAAACCGTGTTATAAAATATTATATAACACGGTTTGTTCAACCAAAACCCGTGATATAAACACATAAATGAAGGTGGGAAAAAAGGTTTTTATAATATGGATTTCCATGAACCGTGTTATAAAAGTACATTAAAGGCGACTCAACCACGTTATCAAACACACTTTTATAACACAGTTGAGCATATAACCGTGTTATAAAATCATTCAGTTTTTTTTTAAAAAAAAATGTTTTACCTGTTTCATCACATTTACAATTTATTATATTTAATAATAACCTCAAATTTACAAACGTGACCCATTTATATGATCAAACGCCAACATACAAACAGCTGCGCATCTCGCAAACTCACAAAAATGTCAAACTCTTTCACATTTTTATTCATTCTTCATTTGTCAATGCACAATACTATACAAAGTTTTTACATTTCTACTCAGTCCCCATTTCCAGTTGCACAAAATTATACAAAGCTTTTACAATTCCTAGCACATAAATAGGAAAAAAACACCTAACAAATCTTTGCTTACTGAAAGTTCCAAAACATGGATCTCTATTCCGCCGACTTGCCCCCAATCTTGTTTGTCATCTTCTACACTTAGAAGCAAGTAAAAAAGATCAAAGTATTACTAAATGAAGCAGTAATTAACCAGAAGAGTAATTTGCGCAGTTTATGAGCTATACGTAGTAGAATGGATTGCATCAACACTATTACTAAAGTAATTTTAATGATCGTTTAGTTGCTCAAATATGAACCAAAATGATCTAGGATGATCTAGTAATTAAGTCTACAAAGCTGACCATAAAAGGGATGAAACATGAGTATTGTGCATCATGCCAAAAAATATGCACAGCAGTGAGAACAGAAACATTAGCTAGCAGTAGCAAGAGTGGATATCTGCTGGATTTTTCAACAAAGGTTAGGAGAATATATGAACCAAAGAAATTCAAGATATGCAACTGAGTTTTGCTAGCCAATTAAATTCTCAACGATATGAATGAATACGAAAGGGTGACAAAGAATTAGGCTAAATTTTATAGTCACTACCCACTAACAGCATAATTCTAGACACAAACTATCGGATGCGTTGCCATGATGGATCACAACTAGATGACAAGAACACATGACAAATATCATCTAACCAAGACCAAACACTACCACTATTGATACTACAAAAATGAGAAACACAAATCATGCTTCAAATCAACACTTCTTCTACAACCAACTTGGTTAGAGGATCAAAACATTTGAGTTAGGATTTATGTATGTATCTATCCCTATTCCTTGTTTTACACACACCTAGGCTAGGAAGAGGAATTGAATAAAAAGGAATTTATTTCACATGAGCAATAATTTTGTTCTAGACACACGAACAACTAGAAGGCAACTGGATAGATGTAAAATCTTGTTCATCACATATATGTTTGTTGGCACTGATACAAAGTGGAAATTCAGCCGTAGTTTGAAAAAAAAGATGAGAAAAACAATTAATTCACATCAGCAGTTAGTTTGTTGAAGGACTTTTTTTTTATAAAAGGGCCTACATCATGATACATATATGTATAGAAGGGGGCCATTATATTTTGACATGAACAAAAAGAGTAAGCACCTTTTGGTTTCACTCTTTTCCTTGACAAGTGCATATGTGACCACAACTGAAGTACTTGAAGCTGTTTGCACAAAACAAATTTTATTTCTTAGGTGAATGAATAATATTTTAAATATACAGATGTAGTCTGACAAGAAAGAAAAACTAAAGCCTCGTTCGATGGGCTGTTATATTTTGAATCTGAAACATAAATGCTACATATAAGATTGTAGTGTTCATTTAGAACCTGATAAAAGATGAACTACTTGTATGTACAATTAGTAAAAAAGGACCCATCTTCGTCCTTCTCCCAACTCCCTCTATCATCACTTTTCAACCCTACACTTTCCATTCTTTCTCATCCTTCCATTCCTTGTCTATCTTCTCCCAGTATCCACTCATTCTCCTCCCACTCTCTTTCACAAGCAATACATAAATAAACTAAAGCCATTCAGTTACTATTTGAGACAAACTAAATCAATTGAAAAAAGGATATACGTCTCCCCTTAGAGAACTAACCGGACAACCAATGATTGGAGTGTCGTACCTTGCTATAGTTAATTTTGCTCAAATCCCTAACATTATGATTAGAAAACAAGAAATCAACAACATGATCATAGTAGCAGCATGGAAACCAAGGGAACCGAAGGACCATTGATTTCTTAGCATTTTTGTTTAGATCATATTTCATATACCCATGCATGTCCATATATAGATTAAAACCTGCAATAAATTATGGTTTTTTCCAGAAGAGAGAACAAGATTATATATTTTATCAATAGGTTTAAGTAATTTAACAATCGGTCACAAACACTGCATAACAACATCAATAAACATATGCACATGTACATTTTATAATTTGCTTACCAATAATATTTCTCCATCTAATCCCTGATCCTCTTAAACAAACACTATCTCCAACATCAAAATTGTATACATTCCTTATAAATCTATATAACCAATAGGTATTCATGTAATCCTACAAATGGAACCTACAAATATGTGTATTAACTAACAAATCTTCTATAATTTTAGTATAGTCCCATGCCACCAGATGACTAGCCCCATATAGCACTACATTTCTGCATCAACCAGACAAAAAAAATCCCCAAAAACAGCCTACTATTGAAAACCCCTAAAATGTGCAATACATGAGTTATGTTTCATTCAGCAACCACACCAACCTAAGCTATATACAAATGAACGAGAAATGTAACATTTAGAAACCCATTAAATAGGGTAGGTGATTTTCAGATTGGAACTCGACTAGAACGTGACGGAAAGAGGTGCTGATGATTGGAACTGTGGTGAGGTAAATCGATCAAACTCGACTTTCGAGGGCGTCGCTCACTGTCTAGGAAGTTACCGCTACTACCGACTCCACTCATTCAACCGTGGAAATGTTCGCCGGTGGTGTTGTGCCTTGAGTAATTTGAGAGTCTAGGTTAAAGGAGTGATAGAAGGCCTCCACACGTAGGTGAAGAAGTTACTACCGCCGCCGCTGGTGGAAGGCCAATGTGCCCTGGTGCCTCGGCATAAGACCGGTGTGGGTTGGTGTGTCGGTGGACGGCCGGTGTTCATTGGTGATGGCGCTGACCACAGAGAGACCACGATGGAGAGTACAGAGGTGGGTTGAAGAAATGAGTTGGAAGATACCCACTTTCCTATATCTAATTAGAGAATTATAAAACTCGGTTGGCTCAAAGAACCGTGTTGTCAAAGCGGTAAAGATAAATTAAAAACACGGCTGACACTTAACGGGTTGCAAGACTCATTATTTATGTTTCTTTACTATTTTACAACACGGTTTAAAATCAACCGTGTTGTAAATCCCATTCATTCTATGTTAAGAATATGACTTTAACACGCAAAAGTAACTAAAACCGTGTTAATACATTTTATAACACTCATTACGCTAAACCGTGTTATAATAGGAGTGTTATAAATTATTATTTTACTAGTGATATATGGATTTAACTCCTTGCCTAATAAAAGCGTCTTAAACGACCGAAGCCATTGATAAGTGGTGAAATAATGATGTTTTAATGTTTATACACCTTCATTTTATTTGGTGCATAGCTCATTTCACCACTTAATAGAGTGTTTTTGTGATTAATAGTGAACTTATATAGTTTGATCTTTTGATAGGTAAAAGCTCACCTTGAGCATACTTTTGGACCCCTTTTTGAGCTAGTGGTATGCACCAACAGATTCCCCATCCTTCAAGCTTTCCAACGCCGTAAACGGGGAGCAATTCCGAGCCATAACGAAGATTCTAGGCCTCGCCCAAGTTAGAGAAATATGTTTCTGCAGTCGACCGACCCATGGACCGACCCACACTGGGTCGGTTGGAAGCTCCTAGAGCAGAAATTTGTCTCTGCATTGGACCGACCCATAGGACCGACCCACACTGGTCGGTCGGAACATAAAACGGTCACGTGCCCCATCTTCAGCAGGCCGACCAACCCATAGGAACGACCCACTGTGGGTCGGTCGGACGCGGAAACTTCTCTAAATATGCCAGTTTTGAGGCTGATTCACACACTTCCACTTCTACACACTTAAAGACTGAAACAAAAAGAGAGAGAGAGGAGGAGAGAGAGAGAGAGAGAGAGAGAGAGAGATGCAATTTTAAGGGAGAAAAGAAGAAGAAGAGGAGAAGGAAGAAGAGGAAGAAAGCTCACCTTCAACAATGGCTTTTCTCTCTCTCTATCTCTCTCTCTCTCTCTCTCTCTCTCTCTCTCTCTCTCTTTATGTATCTCTATGGCTAAGTAGTTCTATTTAGCACTTTGTGATGGGGATATGAACTTGAATCCCCCAACTAGCTTGTAAACCCTTACTTCATTAATTATGATTGTTTTCTCTATCTTATTCATTTAATGCTTTAACTTGATCAATTATGACATTTATGGTGATTCCCAACAACACAAGACTTTGAGTTGGGGGTTGTGACCTAGAAGAGAGAGAAACCCTAGATTGTGCTAGCTTGATTAGTTGGTGAAATTTAGGGCTATTAATGTGGACTTGCAATTAATGCTATCTAGTGACTTGAACTATCCTTAATTTTGGAGTTGGAAGTATCTAAGTAAGAGTTGACTATTCCATGACTTGGAAGATCATTACAATAGTCCAAATAGGCAATTTGAGTGAAATGGGTTTATAAGTGAAGTTGGGGTGAATTTAGGTGATAATAACCATCCTAGGGTGCTTTCCTTCAAATCCTTTAACAACCAATTTTAGTTTCCGTATTTTAGTTGCAGTTTTTCTTGAACCAAACCATTAAGCTTGCCACCGGTTAAACCCCTTTTTTAATTATTTGTTCTATTACCGAATACCGAATACCGAAGTTAGGGAGATAGATAGTCAATTTCCTAGTGGAACGACACTCTTACTACTACTTCGATTGGGTCCACTAGCCCATATTTTGTGATATTGAACTGCATATAGTTCACTTAACAAGTTTTTGGCGCCGCCGCCGGGGAAATTGATAGTCTCTATCATTTTCCCATTTTCGATATTTCCGGTTTTATTTTTAGTTTCCTTTAGTTCTTGTTTATTTTCCTACTTCTAATATTTAGTATTGCTTGTGGTGAGCTTATTCAGGTACTTTATGCTCTTCTTGTGTATGCCAAGTACCCGGTCTAGCGACTCTCCTTTGCTAGCCCGAGGTCCGAGCTCGAACGATCTCTAAGAAGAATCATAAGGGATTTGAACAATCACACTATGGTCGGTGTTCACATTGAGCCAGAAATTGAGGACAATGGTCATTGGATGAACAACCACAAGGCCAACACCGACCTCTCAAAGACTACCACCGACCAAACGCCGAAGGAAGAGCCTTAGGAATAGTTCTTCCCACCTTGATGCAAGCTGAAGCGGCTTAATGGTCTTTCAAAACCCACTTCATCACCGCCATCCGGGACCAAAGAAAATTCAGTGGGGCGAATCCGGATGATGCTCTAAACCACTTGAGCCTTTTCTTGGACTTTTGCAACTCCTTCGGTAAAACGGGCAATCTAAACAAGAGGATCTGGTTACAACTCTTTCCCACTCATTGTCTGACTCAACTTTGAGGTGGTACCGTAGCCTCCCATCAAATTCTCTCCACACATGGGAGCAAATGGCTAGCAATTTGTTGCCAAGTACTACCCCACAAGTATGACAAGACAAAATTGGTAAAATCATCACATTTTACCAAGAGCCGGGTGAGACTTTGTACAATGCTTGGGACCGGTTCAAGGTGTTGCTCATGAATTGCTCCCATCATGGTCTAGATGACCAATCCTTATGTCTCTCGTTCTTCAATGGGCTGGACGACCCCAACCGCCTACTTGTTAATTGCTCCGCGGGAGGGAGCTTCATGATAAAGTCTCCCGAGGAAGGAATAGAACTCCTAGAGACAATGACCAATGACACAAGACAATGGTCTAGAGCCAAGGGAAGTGTACCAAGAGCAGCTGGCCTCCTCAATGTGCAACCCACTGATCATCTCTCAGCTCAAATCCTATCTCTCACAAAGATGGTAGAGAAGCTAGCTACCGCTCAAACTGAAATTGCCAAGTCATAGCTTCTTCATCTTCCAGTCAATCCTCTGAGGGATGTGTCATTTGTGCGGGTCCCCACGAAACCCGATGTTTTGAAGGGGAGATGAAAATGAACCAACAAGAGGATGTGAACTTCATAGGCAACCAAGCTTACAACAACAGCAATGCGCCATGGAGGAACCATCTAAATTTTTCATGGAGAAATGACCAAGGCCAAGGAGTACCAAAACAAAATTTCAATAACTCCCAAGGTTATAGACCTCAAGCTCAAAGCCAACTATCAAACATTCAATCCGGGTATAGACCACAAGGAACTCCTTCGAATTTCCAACATCAACAACAACAATAACAACAACAACAACACAACAAGAGTCCCCCTCTTCTTCTTCTTCTTCTTCAAGTGGGACTTCAAGGTTGGAAAACCTCATGGCGGATTTTATTGTCACCGCAAAGACCAAGTTCTCGGAACAAGAGGCTTTCAATGCTAATCAAACGGCATTCAACAAAAAATTGAAACCCAACTTGGTCAAATATCTCAACAACTCTCCCAAAGGCCCCTGGGCACCTTTCCAAGTCAAACAAAGCCCAACCTGAGGGAAGAGGCCAAAGCGGTAACATTGAGAAGTGTTGACCCCTTCAAACCTCATCTCTACAGCTGATCATGAGAACCAAGAGGATCAAAATGAAGAAATTCAAGATTGCCAAGAGGAAGAAAAGAGATTGTTGAGGAAGTTCCTTCTCAACCGAAAAATATTTCCAAGGAGAAGGAGTCTCCTGAATCATCTTCCCCTTCTACTCTTGATAAACCTTTACTTCTCTTCCATTCCCAAATAGACTCAAAAAGAAAAATCTAGATGAACAATTTGGGAAGTTTTTAAGCATTTTTAACAAGTTAACAATTAATGTTCCTTTTGTAGATGCTTTGAAACAAATGCTTATCTACGCCAAGTTTATGAAGGACATTCTTGCTAACAAAAGAGCAACACTTGGTGCGGAGACAGTGCAACTCACCGAGGAGATCTCGGCGGTCCTACTACGAAACCCTCCTCTAAAACTTGGAGACCCCGGTTTGCCTATAATCCCTTGCTCTATTAGTGATATAAATTGTGGTAGTGGATTATGTGATTTAGGTGCAAGCATAAATCTCATGCCGCTTTCAATTTTTAATAAACTTAGGATTGGCGAGTGTGCACCCACTGCTATGCAACTGCAACTTGCTGATAGGTCACTGGTCTTCCCGAAAGGGAAAGTTGAGGATCTAGTAGTGACTGTAAGGACTTTTTTTCCCGGTTGATTTCATCGTTATTGATATGGAGGAGGATGATAAAGTACCACTGATACTAGGCCGCCCTTTCTTGCGAACTGCTAGGACCTTAATAGATGTGGAAAATGGAAAAATTATCTTGAGATTTCATGATGTAAAGCTTGAGTTTGACATGTCTAAGGTAGTGAAGAAACCCGCACATGCGGAAACTGTTTTTGCCATAGATGTTGTTGACTCTATTTTGCAAGATAATTGCTCTTCTTGTTTTGATTATGATGCTCTCACCATTGCTTTGACTGACACTTGTGGAGACCGGGAAGATGAACCGGAGGAGAGAGATGGTAGCTGCTTTAGACAGGAGGTCAATGCCATATCAGACACATTACCCACCATCGGAGCTCCTGGAGCGGCACAAAAGCTCCCCACCTCGGTTGAGAAGCCTCCCACCGTGGAGTTGAAACCCTTACCCTCCCATTTAAAATATGCTTATCTAACTGAACCGTGTGATCTTCCTGTTATTATTTCTTCCTCTCTCACAGGATCATAAGAGGACAGTTTGTTGAGGGTGCTTCGAGACCACAAGAGAGCTATTGGGTGGTCCATTTCCGATATAAGGGGTATTGCTCCACATTTGTGCACTCACCGGATTTTCATGAAGGACAACTACAAGCCACTTGTTCAACCTCAAAGGCAGCTCAACCCGAACATGAAGGAGGTAGTTAAGAAGGAGGTCCTAAAACTACTCGACTCCGGAATCATCTACCCCATATCCGATAGTCAATGGGTGAGTCCGACTCAAGTGGTACCAAAAAAAGGAGGGATCATGGTGGTGTCAAATGCCAAGGGTGAGCTGGTCCCCCAAAGAACAACAACCGGTTGGAGAGTGTGCATCAACTATCGGAAGTTGAACACGGCTACAAGGAAAGATCACTTCCCCTTGCCCTTCATCGACCAAATGTTAGAGAGGTCAGTCGGGCAAGACTTCTATTATTTCTTGATGGCTACTCGGGGTACTTCCAAATCCCCATAGCCCCGAAAGATCAAGAGAAGACCACATTCACATGCCCTTACGGAACATTCGCATATAGAATAATTCCTTTTGGATTATGCAATGCTCCCGCAACTTTCCAAAGGTGTATGATGGCCATCTTCTCAGACTTTATTGAAAAAAGCATGGAAGTTTTCATGGACGACTTCTCAGTATTTGGGCTCAACTTCGACTCTTGCCTAAAGAACTTGGACGTCGTTCTCTCCCTAAGTGAGGAAACCAATCTAGTACTCAATTGGGAGAAATGTCACTTCATGGTGAGAGAAGGGATCGTCCTCGGGCACAAGATCTCCTCGAATGGGATTGAAGTTGACTAGACCAAGGTCGAAGTCATAGAGAAGCTACCACCACCCACCTCGGTTAAAGACATTAGAAGCTTTCTTGGCCATGTCGGGTTCTACAGAAGGTTCATCAAAGACTTCTCCAAAATCTCTAAACCTCTGTGTGACCTCTTAGCCAAAGATGCAAAATTTGAATTCACTAAAGAATGTCTAAAGGCCTTCAACACTCTCAAGGAGTGCCTTGTCTCGGCCCCGATAGTCGTATCATCAGATTGGAGCCTCCCTTTTGAAATAATATGTGATGCAAGCGACTATGCCGTGGGAGCAGCCCTATGTCAGAAAAAGGAGAAGATTTTGAGGACTATTTACTATGCAAGTAAAACCCTCAACGATGCTTAGAAAAAATATGCCACAACCGAGATGGAGCTTCTAGCGGTTGTCTTTGCATTAGATAAGTTCCACTCTTATCTCTTGGGGTAGTAGAGTGATTGTGCATACCGACCACTCAGCTCTCAAATATCTCTTCACAAGGAGGACACCAAACTGAGGCTTTTGAGATGGATCCTTTTGCTGCAGGAATTTGAGATTGAGGTTAGGGATAAACCGGGCACCCAAAATGTTGTTGCTGATCACTTGTCTCGTATGGAGACACCAGATGATGGTACCCCAATCAATGAACTTTTCCTGGATGAAACTGTGTTCACAATAGGAGAAACCGGTGACCCTTGGTTTGCCGACATCGCAAACTACTTGGTGAGGGGAGTAGTGCCATACGAGATGACATACCAGCAGAGGAAGAAATTCTTCACCGACATCAAGCACTATTTTTTGGATGACCCTTACCTCTTCCAAGTCTATGCCGACGGTATGATTAAAAGGTGCATACCAATGAATGAAGTTCAGAGCATCCTCACCCACTACCACTCACTTGAGGTAGGAGGGCACCACGGACCAGCAAGGACAGCGGCCAAGGTATTGTAATCCAGATTTTTCTGGAAAACGCTTCACAAGGACTGCCACTCCTTTGTAGCCGCTTACTACCAAATGCTAGGGAACATATTCCGGAAGCACGAGATGCCGCTAAATGTGATGATCGAGGTTGAACCCTTTGATCTATGGGGCATTGACTTCAAGGGTTCTTTCCCCTTCTCCCACTCAAATCTCTTCATCTTGGTGGCGGTAGACTATGTCACAAAATGGGTGGAAGCCACTGCATCCCTCACCAATGATGCCAAGGTGGTAACCAAATTCCTAAAGAAAAACATCTTCACAAGGATTGAGGTGCCTAGAGCGATTCTCAGCGATGGGGGATCTCACTTCTGCAACAAACAGTTTGAAGCTTTGATGGAAAAATACGGAGTGAGACACAAGGTATCCTTGCCTTACCACCCTCAAACCAATGGGCAAGCCGAGGTGACCAATCGGGAGTTAAAATGGATATTGCAAAAGACGGTAAACTCCTCAAGGAAGGATTGGTCTTTAAGACTAGACGATGCATTATGGGCTTACCGGACAGCATACAAGACTCCCATCGGGATGTCTCCATATTGTCTAGTCTTCGGCAAGGCTTGCCACTTACCCGTTGAGTTGGAGCATAAATCCTATTGGGCTGTGAAAGCGTTAAACTTTGACCTCAAGAGTGCCACCGACAAAAGAAAATTTCAACTCACCAAACTAGAGGAATTCCGGGAGGAAGCCTATGAGAACAACCACATTTACAAGGAGAAGGCCCAGAGGTGGCATGACAAAATGATCCTAAGGTGGGAGTTCCATGAGGGAGACTGTGTATTACTTTACAATTCGGGGTTGAAGCTTTTTCCGGGTAAGCTCAAGTCACATTGGTCCGGAATGTTCACCATCACCAAGCTAACCCCATATGGTGCGATCGAACTGAAGAACGTGAAGGGTGAGACGTTCATGGTTAACGGGTCTAGGTTGAAGCATTACCTAGGAGGTGACATCGAGAAGGTGGAGGCACGTTCTCTCTACTTACAAGAGCCCCATGTTTGATCTAACCCTCACTATGGTCTACCCAAAGACCATAAAAAGACGGGCAGCTTTCAAGGAGGCAACCCGGACTACTTTCATCTCTCTTTTTGCTTTATTTTGTAGTTGGTTATAATTGTTGTTTTTTTGTTTCTTGCCATTGTATTGTGTGTCTCTTGCTGTTTTTCTGTGTTTAATCTGGTTGTGGATGAAGATAAGTGTTTTGGGCAAGAAAACACCTATTTTGGGAGCCTCTGTCTAAGACCGACCCTAGGTGGGTCAGGCGGCCCCAGGTTTAAAAAAAATGCTTTTTGTAACGGACCGGCCCACCGACCGACCCTAGGGTGGGTCGGTTGGCCCCAGGTTTTCGAAAAAAAATGCTTTCTGTAACGGACCAACCCACCGACCGACCCTAGCTCGGGTCAAAAACTCCAAAAATCTGCTCTCTGTAACAGACCGACCCACCGACCGACCCTAGGGTGGGTCGGTCGGGTCGAAAATTTTGATTTTTTTTTTTAAAAACATCGTTTGATTTAGTTTCCCCTTTCTTCTTCTTTCCCTGCCCCAACCCCAAACCCCTTATCTTCTTCCCCCAATACCCAGCGACAGAACCAACCCCCTCCCCCCTTCTTCCTTCTCTGGCGCAGACCCACCACCAAAGCTCACGCCCAGCTCCGACCGCGCCACCTCCGACCCCGCTACGCGCCGTGTCCGTCTGGAGACCCGACAGCCGCGCCCAACTCCCGGTACCAAGCCACCAGCGCACCAGCCCACCCAGCCACCCCAATCCCTAGTTTTTATTTTTCCCCAAAGTTCGTTCTTCCCGAATTTAGCCCCATTTTGTCAAATTTATGCTTAATTTCTTCATCAAAACACTAAGGTATGTTGTTCTAGCCCTAATTTGTCAATTTTTACAATTTTTGAGCAAGTTCCAATTTGGGCTAAAATTAGGTCGAACCAAACAAGGCTTTGGGTGAAATTTCTGAATTATGGAGAATTTGATAGTGCAAATGTTCTTAATTGATAGTGTTAGGCTTTGTGTGTGAAATTAGGCTAGACAATTTGGCTTTTCATGGTGGTGGCATGATATTGGTATACTTAGTGCTTTATATTAAATCTTACCTAATATATCATGTTGTGGCCTTACTTGGATGAATTTTGAACGGTTTAATGATGGCAATTATCACAATTGTTAATGCTGGGCTTCGTGTGTGGAATTGGTCTAGAAATTGTAGTTGGTTGATGGTGCTAGCACACTTGGTATACTTGATGCTCTCGCTTGAATTTTATCTAATGCGCAATGTTGTTGTTAAAATTGATAGTGCTAGTGCCATACTACTGTGGCGGGTTGATTAGTAACTCTTTTTGGTCTTCGATTAATAAACTACATATGGTAATGCACTTTCATGAGTAATAGTTGAGGGTGCTCAAATTTTGCAAAACAGGATGCCTTATTGAAATTGCTTGGTACACTTTACACTCTGTGATTGACTGGTGATATGGGGGTGCTCACCTACATGAATGACAACCTTTGGGTTATTTGTGGAGGTTCTTAGAACCGGGGAAAGGGAAGAAAAACGAGGGAAACCATGCCGAAGTTTTTTATAGAAACGCGTTGTGCTTTTGCTCTTCCATGTTCTTCATGCTTATTCTCTGCCCCAAACATTTAGTTTATTTCCTCTTTTTGTTCTAACTTCACATTGTTTGCTATTTGTTTCTCTTCTTTTGCTTTTCTTTTTCTTTTTCTATATTCTTTTTGCAGAACAATGGCCCACCGCCCGACGCGCAACTCGGACTCGGAGGCAGGAGCCAATGTCGGTCTCCTTGATGGCAAGTTCATTAACGAAGCCACCCGTGCGTGGTATAATGCCCCCCGCCGCAAGGAAATCGTGTGGGAGAGGATGGTCGACCCCGCCCTTATCAAGACTCTCTAGCTCCGTCCCATCCTCAACACTATTAATTAGAGCTGCCTCTTGAGCATGGGGGGCCAATACTACCCCAGCCAGATCTAAGAGTTTTACGCTAATGCCACTGTAGATTGCTCTATGAGCGGGAGGTCTCTTCCTACGTTGGAGGGCGACCAATTAGCATCACCACGGAGTCCTTCCAGACCTTTCTTGGGCTGTCATGGGAGGATATGACCTACCATCACTGGGTTATGCCGGGTGAGCTGGACGTTCACCAAAGCCGCTACTTATCCATCCTACCGGTCCAGCGCCGCAAGAAGAACCAATCAGGGACCGATGTTCGAGTCACGATGACTCTGAACATGGTGACGGATCCGGTCAAGAGGGTCCTACTGATGCTTGTCCGACACAGCCTCCTCCCCCAGGACAGTAAAGACCTCAACGCTACCGACTGCTTCCTCATGGATTACTTTGAAGCGCCGGATCTCGACAGGCCGATGTCCCTCTCTGGCCTGATGTACAGACATCTGGTGCAGATTATCGTGAAGAAGGACACTTAGCACTTGGGTTTCCCCTTCTTCCTCTAGAGGCAGATTGCCCGACTGCGTGTGCCAACGGATGGACTTCAGGCCAGCCCTCCCATGGAGATGATCGGAGGTTACACGATGAGGAGGTTCGGGTTCACTCAGACTGCGGATGGTTGGCACAAGGGTGACGCTCAGACTGGCGGGGTTTCCTCCTCGGGTGCCTCCGCTAGCGCCGCTCCGCTATTGCTCCTCCCTCCTCCACCACCGACCTGCGTTGTATATGAGGAGCACTTTCAAGAATATCAGCGTCAGGTGGCTGAGCACCAGCGCCTGGTTGCAGAGCAGCAACGCCTGATGGCGGAGCAGATCCGCGTCCTTCAGGAGCAGATGGCACGTGACCCCCCCTCCCCAGTAGTTCTTTATGGAAAAATGTGGATTGTCATTGTTATTGCACTCTTTAGACTTCTTTTGACTGTTGTTTAAGTTTCCTGACATTTACATTTCGCACTCTCGCTAATTATGGCCTTTTTGCGAATTCTTAGGAATTACGAGTGCGCCTAGTTTCCTTTTTGCCTTGCATTGTAGATATATACTTTGAACTCAAGAACTCCTCAAGGGTGAGTTAGGACACATGCAAGAGGAACTCTTACAAATTTTCCTAGGGCCTCGACTTCCAAACATCAGAGCTAGCGCTTCAATGCCCCAGACACTCGCAAGTGTGAGGGAATTCGGTCACCCACTCACACCTTCTCAGGGGAGTACTCGTTTTCTCACTCCCCAATACTTACACAATGCATTACATTTTTGTACTCTATGTTTAGTGCTTCGAAAAAGGTCTTCTGTTTGTTTTCCCTTGAGTTTTGCTTTGAACAATGAGGACATTGTCCCATTCAAGTGTGGGGGAAACACCCTTTTCTTTTTGGCGCACTACTCAATTTCCTTATGCATATCTATAGTAAGCAAATGTCTCCATGAATTCTTAGAATTTTTCACCAATTTTTTTTTTTCAAAAAGATCTCTCTTGAGGAGCAATTAATTGCGGTCCATCCATAAATCCCTTTCTTGGTGAATTTTTATTGCTTAGGGGGTTTTTCTATCTTCTCATCTAGGGATTGCTAAGGGGTGCTTCCTTGTGAAAAATGTTTATAAAGGAACTTGAGAGACACCTTAGGTAACCAACAAATGAGAGTTGAGTGTTCATTAAAGAAAGGCAAAATGCCAAATTATCTCTTCTCATCTCTTTTTGCAAAAGTGAATCAAATGCAAATCTCTATTTTTCCTTTTGTTTTTCCTCAATGCCCATTCTTGAGAGAAGTTGGACATGGTAAAAGTTCTCCAAGTTCCAAAAATCTCTAAGAACCTGGAAACTTCTCTAAATATGCCAGTTTTGAGGCTCATTCACGCACTTCCACTTCTACACACTTAGAGACTGAAACAAAGAGAGAGAGAGAGAGAGAGAGAGAGAGAGAGAGAGAGAAAGAGAGAGGCGATTTGAGGGAGAAGAAGAAAGAAGAAGAAGAAGAAGAAGAGAAGAAGAGAAGAGAGGAAGAAAGGAAAGAAAGCTCACCTTCTCCAAGCTCAACCACCTTCAACAATGGCTCTCTCTCTCTTTTATGTATCTCTATGGCTGAGTAGTTCTATTTAGCACTTTGGGATGGGGATTTGAACTTGAATCCCCCAACTAGCTTGTAAACCCTTCATTAATTATGATGTTTTCTCTATCTTGTTCATTAATGCTTTAACTTGATCAATTATGGCATTTATGGTGATTCCCAACAACACAAGACTTTGAGTTGGGGGTTGTGACCTAGAAGAGAGAGAAACCCTAGATTGTGCTAGCTTGATTAGTTGGTGAAATTTAAGGCTATTAATGTGGACTTACAATTAATGCTATCTAGTGATTTGAACTCTCCTTGATTTGGGAGTTGGAAGTATCTAGGTAAGAGTTGACTCTTCCATGACTTGGAAGATCATTACAATAGTCCAAATAGGCAATTTGAGTGAAATGGGTTAATAAGTGAAGTTGGGATGAATTTAGGTGATAATAACCATCCTAGGGTGTTTTCCTTCCAAATCCTTTAACAACCATTTTTAGTTTCCATATTTAAGTTACAGTTTTTCTTGAACCAAACCATTATAATTGCCACCGACTAAATCCCATTTTTTAATTATTGTTCTGTTACCGAATACTGAAGCTAGGGAGATAGATAGTCAATTTCCTAATGGAACGACACTCTTTACTACTACTTTGATTGGGTCCACTTGCCCATATTTGTGATATTGAACTACACATAATTCACTTAACTGCCATGCACCAACAACAGTGTCTCCTGACCAACGATCAAATGTGGCTCGTCGGATTTCCATATCGAGTGAGCCCATTTTGGTGATCCTCTCTAGTGATCACTCTGCGCAACCAGGTAATCCGAGATTATCCTGGGTTTCTCCTCATATACCAATTCTCACCATGTGATTAAGTAACTTAATCATCTTACCTAAGATCTACTCTTAGGTTATAGTGAATATATTATCATAGTTACCTTTAGGTCTTACACATTACCTAGAAGTCTCTTAGGTCATTTTCATGTTCAAGTACATGTGCTTTAGAGATTGGTACTAACAAATCTTTGTCCTAAGTTATCCACTAAGGTTTATTAGGAATAACTTGATATTTCATTAGCCTTTCATAAGTAATGATTTTTCCTATTTCTACTTGTAACTTAAGTCGAGTTGCAATCGGTTACTTTAGTCCGAAAGACGTTCGCGCACAATTAATAACGCGAGATAATCGAGCAATTAAATTACACATAATATTATATATATATATAACATATGTCGCTCTTAGCAAACAGTCATACAAACATGTCTGAACCCAAGGAAATCCTCAAGACATGCGGACCACACAATAACATACCGTACACCGATGGAGAGAAAGCAGACATTCGAATCCCGTGTTTGTCCTCTATATACTCAGCTATGGAATATTCATACATATACGCTAAGTATTAATACACTATAGCTCGAATAACCCGGTATCCCGAATAACTGCTATCCTCCGTATGTTCACCCCGTGATTGGTCAATTGTCATTTGTCGGGTTAGTAATCGGGTTCGGGATTAGTCGTTTAATCCTTTAAGCATGGTAGTAATTAACATGTTGGATTATGTCACAACTTATGATTAGTTCTCATTACTCATCTCTTTATTCATGAGTATATATATTCATATATATATTATATATACTTACACAGTCATATAGACTTGCTACTATATGACACTTAATATAGTTCACCTTAAGGTATTAGTAACCTTTGACATTTAAACTTCCACTTAATTATAAGTTGGCCAACTTGACCCACTTGGTCGATTTGATTGACTTGGTCAATGTATATATTCAACACTATTATATATCTCATAATATATTCCTTGAATTATATAACTCCATTATTTATTTAATTCTTACATGTTATGCCACTATGTCCCTATGCTTAAGGTTATACAATGTGATTCCCCACCTTACAATGAACTACACCTTAACTTAATATGATTCTCCAACCATATATAATCCACCAAACTCCACATATTCATACACATTTATATGCATTATAAAATTCCTTTATAAATGTAAACCTCATTATTTTATGTGAAGCACTAATCTCCTTAATTGTGTTAACTTTCATATATTAACATTAAGACCATATTCTTAATGCTATATAATGTAGGGAAAATTCACGATATACCCCTGTTTTCTTTCGTAATTCACAATATACCCCTGTGATTTTCGTAATTCAACTTTAAACATGCTTAAACGTTGTCCAAAATTGATGAAACTTTACATGGACGATGCTAAAGTGTTATATTTTGGTCCAGTATCAAATTTGAAGCTTTTTAAGCTCACATTTGACCCGTGGGACCAATGAATATGTGACTGTTAATTGGGTCCCATAGGTCACATGTGAGCTTAAAAAAAACTTCAAATTTGATATTGGACCAAAATATAACACTTTAGCATCGTCCATGTAAAGTTTCATCAATTTTGGACAACATTTAAGCATGTTTAAAGTTAAATTACTAAAATCACAGGGGTATATTGTGAATACGAAAGAAAACAAGGGTATCTCGTGAATTTTCCCTATAATGTAATATCCTACCTAATATTAAACTATACTCCTAACTCTTTATAATTCACGACATACACCCATGTTTCCTTAATATTACACTTTGCCCACATTTGTTTCTAACACTACAATACATTCCAAATCATATATTATAACTGTGACTCCTCATTTATTTTATTCCAAAGTTGAACCAAATCCTTTTAATATTGCCAAACAGGCCCTAATGTTATTCCTTAGTTTTCACACTACTTTCCTTAAATTACAAAGTGGCCTCATACTTTAGAAACTTTACAATTTCATCAGTAAGTCACAACTCTTATAATATTCCAATTTAATTCTAAACTCTAACCTAAATTTCCTATAGTTACGAACATACCCCCATATGGTCTATTCTGATTTCCCCCCAATCTTTTCCAAAATTACATTTTGACCCCTTATACTTTCTAACCTTAAAAACAACTACGAAGCTTTCCTTAATTTACATTTCTATCCCTAATTCCTCTTAATTGGTCAAACACTCAATTTTCCCTCCTAAGTTGACCAACAATCTTCCTTAACTCATATTTTTCATTATTTACGCTTTGTCCTCAAACCTTTCAAACTTTACAAAGAACTTCTAATTTCCTCCAAAATTCCACCCTAATTTGACTCTAATCTTGGTTTTGACCCCAATTTTCCATAAATTACAAATTGACCCAAAAAACTTTCTAGAATTTACATTTAACTCCTCAGATTTATAATTTCTATTATTCACCAAATTCACCCCTAATTCTCGGCTATTTTTGTGAATAATATTCCCAACTTTATTTCCAGAACATATTTTACACCACTATTACATTAAATACTCCTACGGACATTTACATTACACTTTTTGCCCTTAAATCAATCCCAACATTTCCTAATGTCGTACAACCTTTGTAAATGTACCCAAACCATTCATGGTACACTTATAACACCAGAATATTACCCAAAACTCAAACAAACCTTAACCTATGCTCTTTAAAGCATAAAAAGTACGTTAAAGCTCATAAAGCAAGCATAAACATTTGGATGATGTACAAACCCATAACATAAACTTAATATAAGCTCAAAATACACTTAAATACAAGTTAACTCATGGCCAAGCTCTTCCTAAGTTCAAAGACTTTTGGCTTATTACATTTTAACACTTAAACCTTATAATTTTGACATTAAGTCATAAATCATCACTAACTTAACCAAATGTTTTTATAACATTATGTTCATTATTAGGTCATAATAGACCATTTTTCTCAGTTTTAATTCAGCTATAATGTAACACCCCCTATTCCTAAACCTGTAATAACGTCGTAAGTCGTAGCATAATAAGTAACAATTCGCAGCAAAAATAAAACTATCTACCTTGGTGTTACACGCCGTTACTCACCCTTGTGAGTAACAAGACATCCTTACTCCTTTCCTTCAACAATCTCAACTCCTCACGTTGTGATGAACATACTGAGCACTCTAATTATTACAAACCAAATCCAAACGAAATGAGCAACTAACTGAATACAACAATCCCCTTAATACAATACTTAACAAACTTAAAGAATTCTTTATTAAAACCCATCAGCTACCCTGTGCCCCGCACTCCAGCTTGAGTCCTCTTCAGTAACCTGAAATGTTTTGCCCATTGAAGGGCTCAGCAATCGAAATGCTGGTATGCTAAATGTAGTCCTAAGTCATCTAGATTCCTTAAGTCGTTTTAGCCATCTTGATATTAGATTCTTTACATGAAATACCGGTTTACAACAATAACAATAATAATTGTAAACATTAGACAGTCACAAAACAGTTCACCTGTAAACCTCAATGTACAATAGTACACAACACCAATAGCCACACATCAATAATCCATAGCAATAACCAATAATCACACATCAATAATCCATAGCAATAACCAATAATCACACATCAATAACTCATAACAATAACCAAACAAGATACGCGTATTAAACTGTACTTGTTAGTTGGTCACCTGACCCTTATCCTTTAAACCAACCACTTAACCTTTTCCAATTGAATTCCACCTCAGGCGTCATGTTAAGACAACCCTTAATAACTTATCAATGGACAGTATGTCCCCTGGGTTCCAAAGGAACCGTTACCAGCTGACCTTATGGCCCTGGATAATATATTGACCGATCCGTTCGAACCTGTGCACCAACGGCAGTGCCCTCCGCCATCGTCGAATGTGGACAATGGATTCCCTTGAGTGACTCCCCATTGAAGTCTCTCGTAGTGATCACAATACGCAACCAGAAAGTCGAAACAGTCTGGATTCCTCTCTTTATAAGTTAGCTCGTTTTGTCAATGATACAATATCCAATCCTTGAGTTAAGACTATAACAGTTGACATCAGTTAGGTTCAATAATACCTAAAGGTCAGTTAGTCTTGTTCCATTTTAGATGTATAAACTTCCAGTCATAAGACGTTCGCGTAAAAATAATACGCATCAGTGTTGAGCAATACAGTATACAATATCATATACATAAAATCACATATATCGCTCTTATCAATTAAACACACAACGTCTGGACCTTAGGAAAAATCCTTAGGACATTCAGACCACACAATTAACATACCATTCACCAGGATAACAGCTAGCTTGACAATTCACGCTTTAACAGTCCTTCCCCGTACGCTGTTATATTTACAAGCAATACCGGGTAATATTAATATAACCACTCACTAAATATTACAGTACTGTCACTGTAGAGTTTATACTCGTTGTATACTAACTCTGTATGTTCTTTTATTTCCCCTGTTATTTAACAGTGGTTCTAGGTAGTCCATCAGTTCATTGTTTTATGTAGTATTCACATGTGATAATGAATTTCCATTGTGTTGTATATCTTTATTTCATAAATCATATATCCATAATAATTTTTCACTTAGTCCATATATCAATATCCTTTGGTTATTTTTATTATAACCATAATTATTTTATAAACTTTATATTATACTCCATAATGTATCATAATACATAGTCTTAATTCCTTTCTTTATTAAATTACAAAACCAACCTTAATAATTTCTGTAATTATAATTTGGACACAATAACTTTAATAAATTACCAAATAACCTTATAAATTCGGTAATTACATAATATACACATTAACTTTTGTAAATTATTAATTAACCACGTTACCTTTTTAGTTTACCAAATATCCATATTAACTTTCGGTAATTACAAAGTGAATATTCTAATTTTTATAAATTACCAAATGACCACATATACTTTCGGTCTTAATATATATCTTTCCTTTATTTACAATTTAACCCCAAAACTTTATATAAGTTACATATTAACTTATAAACTATAGTTTTAATATTCAATTTTCTTAAATAACCGAAATGGCCCATATACTTTTATAAATTACATTTCCACCCCTTCTCCAATTCGGTTTTACATATAAATTTCTATAATTTACATATTCACCCCATAACTTTTATAAACTTAATATTTTATGTCATAAATCATTTTAATCCAAAGTTTTTGGTCAACACTTTGACCAAAACTTAATTTCATAATTAATACTTTAATATACCCATAAATTCATATGTACTCTCGGTTTTATCCCAAACTTTCCAATAATTACAAAATAGTCCCAAAACTTTATAAAATGTTATTTTAACACTTAACCACTTATTTAAATTCACCAAAATTCATAATATTAATTCCTATCTTATATTATATCATAAATATACCAAACAGACCCTTAAGCTCTCGGTTTTTATTATTTGTACACTAAACTTTTCAAAATTTACATCTTAGCCACATAACTTAATAATCTAGCCATTTAAATACTTGTAGCTATTTTTAATATTCCCAAAATTTATAATATAAGTTAATAATACTTATATACTTCAAAAGTCACCAAATAATCCTTTTAATTCTCGGCTTTGATTTTATTTTACCATATGGTTTTAAAACTTGATTTAAACTTTATAATATATACATATAAATGTGTATAAGCCATATAACACTTCTAAAAATTATGCTAATGACTTAGAATGTTTATAAACTCAAAATAGAACAAATAACTCTTAGACAATTCGGTTTAATAATATGTGTATCATATTTAATTTTTGTGACACAATTTTATACCTTAAGGTAATAATCTTACCATATGTGTTATAAATTATTTTCTTGACATTTTAACCCATAGTATTTAGGCCTTAATATTACTAAGGCTTATACATAATTTTATACCAAAGTTTGAAGCTTAAATCAAGCTTAAACTTAATAAACCTTAATTATAGAGACTTACTCCTTAAATCAAGACAATTCTTGTACTTGATTTCTCCTTGAATTCCAAGCTCTCCAAATGCTATCTTGATGAAGAACTTTCGGCCTCCTTATATATTTTTAGGAGATCCATTTGTTAGACTTCTAACAAGGATTTATAAATAACATTTGGAGTAGTTTTACAAGAGTTTACCTTAGGAATTTAACAAGGTATTTTCGGTGCACCTTGGGATGATTGTAGATCCAATTTCCCTTCATGAAATAATGAAGAGGATATAGATTTAGAAGCTTATAATTTTCGGTAATAACCTTAGGGTATTTTACCAAGATTTTCAACATGAAAATATACCTTAACTTGATCTTGTTGTTCCTTGTGTTTTGTTGAATCTAGGAACCTCCTTGGAGCACTAAAGCTTGGCGATTTTAGCAAGGTTGCTAGGATGATTTCTTGCTTCAAGACTTAGTAGATTTAACTAGGAAATTACATAGAAATGGTGTTAGAACTTAGAAACACCGTTAATGGAGCTTTGAAGCTCTAAGGAAAGAACTAGCAAATGAAGGAGAAAAGAGAGGAAATGAAAGACTTACACATTCGGCCAAGGGAGTGGGCAAGGAGAATGGCTAGCTCACGTTGGACTTAAGGCAAAGTAAGGAAAGAGAATTCAAAATCTGATTTGGCTTTGTTTATTGTTTAACTTGATTAGGCATGCTTTTCCTTAGTTTATTGCTTGTTGTTTGGCTCCATAAAATCCCTTAATTGATGCTAGACTTTCGGCTGGTTGCTTACGAATAATGGAGGCTTTGTTTGATAATTGAAACTAGAAGACAAGGACAAGGTAGGCTAGGTATTTCTTTAGTACTTTAAATGTTGATTTTGTCCTTGTTTTTCCTCTTGATTGCTCACGGTGATATGGCTGTTTGGAGGCTGATTTCTTTGTCTATTGGAGACATAAGAATATGTCTAGGTTGCTAGATGTCTTAGTTGAATTTTTATAAGGCAAATTAGACCTCCTTTTCTTGTATAAATCGGTCACCATGTGTTGTACAAGGACTTTGATTTGTTGTTGTTTTATACCTAGATATATGCATTGTTAGGTGGCTGTCTTCCTTGACTAATTTGACAGCAATAAGTCTCTCCTTTTACCACTCAAAATCGGCTGCCATATATGCTAGTAACATGGGTTGTTTTGTTGGTATACTAGCACATGTATAAAGTAGATTCTAGTTTTATTTTTTTGTATATTTAATTTCATTGCTTTTTGTATAAGCTAATCTCCTCTTATTTCTTGCAGGTCATACGGTAATGGGACTCCTCTTTTGGCTGAGATTATTTGACACAATATAATATGGCATGTGCAAGATGAGTCATTATCCATAAGACAATTTTCTAAGCCAAAACTAGTCAAATTATACCTAAAATGGCGCCTGCAATGGAGACCAATTGGAATTGATTTTTTATTTGATTCCTGTCACACTATATTGTATTAAGACCATATTATAACATGTTATAGGTTCCAGCATTTATTTTGTACATTTATATCATGGTAAAAGATGAAAGTTCTAAGGTAAAAATGCTGATTTTAGGTACCTTTTGACTCAAAAATCGGCCCTACTTGTGCTATGAGTTTAGCACTGGAATTAATTGATTTATATGGTAAATTTATCCCCTTTTAAGATTATCAACTCGTGGCTCCTCAAAAACTTCAAGGTAATTGCGTAGAACGCGTTTTTGTGACATCCGAAGGTGCATTTTTGTGCTTTAAGGATTTTCTGGAAAATAATTAGTCTCTATGATTTCCAAGTGTTTATAAATATTGTTTATTGTCAATAATAACATATTAAGGTGTTACATGGAGTTATATGAGGTTATGTCAACTCATAACCCAATTTCCAGGCTACCGGGACACTTCCGGATCAAAAAGGAGCGTTAAGAAATTCCCTCGAGCACTTTGTTTATTTTTGAAAGTAGCTTGAGCATTCTCTTTAGAATGGTGAATATTGATGATATGAACTCTAAGAATGATTTATATTGGAGTTTGTGCCACCTCGGCACCTCTCCGGGGCATTCCCGGGCCTTTATGGGGCCCCCATCGGGAACTTCCAAGCACTTTACATTTAACTGGGAATTTATCATGAGTACTTCATCATGTATGTCCAATAAGGTGTTTTTGTGCTTTTGGAATGAAGTGTAATGCTTTATTTTATTTTATAAGGTATTTCAGGACTTTTGGGCCTTAAGGGCCTTTAAAGGAACTCCCGGGCATTTTGTATTTTTACTCAGTTCTAACTGAGGACTTGTGTTTTAAAAGTCATAAAATGATCCTTGGTTACCTTCATATGAGGTTTATAGCTTATATAACTTGTTTAGCTTAAGGTCGGGCTTTAACACTCGTTTATGACCTTAAGGAGTTTAGGTGCGTTTTTAACGCCTAACTGTTTATATACTTTTCTCAGGGTTTAATAATCCCCCAGATAATATTTATTTACCAATATTTAATTATTTAAAGGTTAGGGGTATTTCATATAACCATTTCCTCACAATAATAGCACTTAAAACTTTAAAAGGTGCTTTATGGTAAAATCTTACGTACCCTTTGATGATCTAAGCCTTGTTTTCCAAACTATTCACTCATGGCCCTAATTATTTGATAGGAGGAGTTAGTTTATCATATCAAACAATAGTTTAGTCAATGCTTAAGAGTTTCATAGCTTAGATTAGGGTTTAGCTTTGTAAAAAATGATGATTTCACCAACTTGTGTTCCTTATGCTCTCGGCCACAAGCCAGAGTTTTGGGACACTTTTTGACATATTTGAAGACAATGAAAAGGAATCTAGTTAGGGTCTTTAATACTCCATAACATAAGCTAAAGTTTAAAGCACAAAATGTGACTTAAGAAGATGAAATTACCTTTGAAGCTCTAGGTGCTATTTTCTCACCAAATCGCAGTTGTAATATGATAAATAGATAAAAATATTGTCTAGGGCAGACCCATGGATAAAAGGTAGCTTAAGAGTTAAAATGGATTGATTATGACTTACCATTGAAGTCACCTTTGAATAGTTGTTACTCCTTGAATTTTCGGCCACCAAAAGAGCTAGAAGGATCTTCATTTTATGTGTGAAAAGATGAAGATAATGAGTGTAATAAAGTGATGATTTCTGGCCATAATTGATAGAAAGGGAAGATGGAACCTTAAAGAATGTTTTTATACCTTAAGCTAGCTTAGACCTTTCCTTGCTCCAAGACTTGTTTACCTCCAAATTTAGGGATCTAAACTTTGTTGTTTTCAACTTTGGATGGTGTAGAAAAAGAGGTGATGATGTCCTTTTGGTGTTAGTGAAAGAAAGGAAGAGATTTGAGTAGTAAAAGAGGAGTGAGTCTAGATCACCATGGAAGTGTTCTTCAAGGTCTCATGAGCAAGATGAAGAAAATCAAAGGAGGAAGAAGAGCTCTTGATCTCAGCAATGAGAGGATGAGAGAGGGAATGTTTGACTTCAATTTGGTTTGATGAAGAAGTGATGGGTCATGACTAGTAACATGGTGACTAAGGCCATTAGAAGATATTTTTGTTCAAAAATTGCAAGGTGGCAAGTGCCACTTGAGGAGTTTGCCGGCCCTCCATGTATTTAAGGAGGTGTTTGGCTCAACTTTGCGATTTATGTATTAATGTGTCTTATAATGGTCTAGACCTATATGTTGTACACTTAGACATGTATTATGTATTAGTTTGTGTCCAACATGATTTCCTTGTCCTAAAGTGTGTGAATTTGTGTTTTTGAGTGATTGGTATACTTTATTATTCATTGTGACTAGTAAAAGTATATTATTTGATTCACTCTTGATGTTGGTGTTCTTAATTCATGTAATGATGTATTACATGTTACATTAAATTTAGAAGTTGATTTCTCCTTATTTTGTTCCATCATTAGTCCATTATTTTATGTAAGGCTTTGAAATATCTACGAATTCTCGAGTTAGAATGAGTATAATATAAGGTTGGCATGAGAAGGATGAACATTATCTTAGGATAAATATGATAAGGATGTATAGTACGACTTTAGGATTAATAGTAGACCTAGGGAAGTTAATCTATTATTTATTCTATTCTAGTGATTATTAAATATATCTCCTTTATTTTCCCACCAATATTAATCTAAATATTTATTCTACTTTCTATATTATTAAGTTAATTTAATCCTAAGAGTTCAAATCTAATTTTACTTCCTTTTTTAAATAGTCATCTTTAATTTCGAGAGCTCAAATCTAGTTTTACTTCCTCTTAATTAATTAGTTATTCTTAAGAGTTCAAGTCTAGTTTTACCTCTTCCAAATTAAATATAGATATTGGTAAATTCTTATTTCCCTCCTGATTTAAATCACGTTATTACTCTAGACTCTTCCCAGCCTAATGACTTTCCTTGTATTTGAATTATGAACTCTTTTCTAATTTCTTCTCTTTTCATTCCAAAATAAATAAATAATTCCTCTCTAGATATTATTACCCTCATCCTTATCTTTACGCAACATCAGTCTGTATTTCTTAGCTACTTCAACAACTCATTTAAATAGTGATTTATTTCTCCTAACTGAATATTCTTTAAGTGACTTATTTACACTATAAATTATTTACAACGTTCATCTAAATAATTTCTCTTTTAAATAAATTACAAAACTCATATATCAAATATCTTACCACTTAGAAATATTAGTAATATTCTATTTAAATCGTGAATTCCCCACTCCCTTCTTCCTCACCACGACTTACTACGCTCTCTTCCCAACTGAAATATTCTCGTTCTTTCGCTCTTGAACTCTCAAATTCACGCCCTTTCATTTACCATTGTCAAACCTCTTCCCTGGTGCCAAATAGGGTTACAACGGGTAAAGTCTACTACCTAGTTAGTCTATGAAATTGTTTGATTGTGTTAGTCAATTTTGATTACTGGTCATTCTATATCTAGACCCCGATTTCGACGACGGGCGCTACTAGTAATTCGGTGGATTGTTCTCCTGAAGCGGTTTGATTGTTCAGGTAAATTATGTGCTCATTGTTGGTTTAATGATGTGAATTATTTTTCTATCACAAAAGGTATTTTGGGAAACCCTACTGGTGATTTGGTAAACTAAGATTGTGTTTACTTCATGTGGTGCAAAATTGTGGTATTCTGGAAATTGGAATTGGATTTTGTTTTGGGAGTTCTTCACTGGATTTTAATTGCTTTGGGATTCTTGGTGCTCCCTGATTCACCATGTTGGAGTCCTTGGTGCTCCCTTACTCACCATGTTGGTACTCTGGACCGTGACCATGAATTATTTACACTGATATATATATATATATATATATATTGCGTTGCACACAATGACTACAGTTAAGCTCTATGATCTACTCTCTATAAACTGATGATTCATAGAAGATGTGCACACTTAAGGACTTAGAGGGAGGTGGATTTGGTATTGCAGTCCGTTTGTGACTGCTTGGATTATACTGTGATTATTTCTTGTTGAAGACTCCTTATTGATTTTATGGTTGTGTTACTGGAAAATGGATTCGGTTTGTGGTTACCAATTTTATATGCTTCGGTTTATTCAATACACAAAGGTTGTTTTCAAAATACATTTTACGTAATGAGATGGAGTTTACTCAGTTTCGTTGATTTGTGTGATCCCTTTGTGCTTTTGTATGTTGTTTTCTGATCGCAGGAACTGAGTGCTGATGTGGGGATGCGAACACGTTATCATCTAGTCTAGGGAAATTGGATCATTTATGAGACAATGATTTGGAATACAATTTGTTTTATTATGTTTACTTTACATTGTGGATTGAAAGTTGGAGCTTACATACGTTTGAAGTCATAAGTTTACTCAACATTTTATTGGATTACTATGTTTACTCAATAATAATATTTGATTTGTATTAAGCTTCCGCATATTTTGAAATAGCAATGTCTAATCAGTTGTTTTGATGAATTGTTGGATTATTAGCCTGAGCATCCAAAGATTTGGGTGTGGCGGTAGCACCTTGGATTCCAAGAGATTTTTGCTGTGTTTTATGGTAAAATTTGCTACTTTTGCTAATGAATTGATTATGGTATTTTCATCTTAATTTTGTGTAAGTTTTGTCTCTCTTTCTGGCTCTATTTTCGTCTTCAAATTCACATTCCAGGACCTGTTCGAACGTCCGTCCGGACATCAATGTTCGGACAGGCCCCGAGAGTTTAAGTTGTTTTCGCAGAATTGGGGTGTCCGAATATCTGTTCGAACTTCAATGTTCGGACAGCATGCGAGGACGAATCCAACTTGTAAGTCTCGACCTAGGTCCGAACTTCCACGTAAGAAATTTTTTGAAATTGTGTCCGAACTTACATGTTCGGACACATGTTCGGACGTTTTGATTTTTAACTCTCGACTTGTGTCTGAACATCAATGTCCGGACACAAGTTCGGACGCCTTTGTTTTCTGATTTTTCAACTCTCGACTTGTGTCCGAACTTAGACGTCCGGACACAAGTTTGGACCAGAATTGTTTTGTACTTTTTGGGCTTGTTTGAAGTCCGTTTTCAAATCCATTTGCGCGCGTTAGACTTGTATTTTCGTAAGCTTTCATTCAAGGCAAAATCCAGGGTGTTACAGGCTTAGTGCTCATTTTTTGACTATACATATTTGTTTATATATGTATGTTTAGATGTTATAATATACCTTAGTGAATTTGGCTAATTAGCCTTTCTTTAATGATTAACCATTGGTTTAAACCCTCTAATCTAATTATTCCCTTTTAATTAAAGTGATTAATGTTTATGGTATTTCAATGTGCATGCTTAGGGGTGACTGATTATTCTAGAAAAACAAGAGTATTTGTATTTAAACGGGTTAAACGGGTTAGGTTTGAGTTCAATAGTTTTATATGTGTTCGAAATGAGTTGAAAATTTGTAACCCGGTTATTTTTGGATCAGGTATGAGACAATACAATTTAATAATCGATTAAGTATGGGTGAGCTTCAACCCGAATTGCCACCCAAGAGAAGAGGGGTTAGAGCTCTCAAAGTCAAAAGTAGTGTTCACGACAACATATATGCCAACATATTTGTTGCGACATATGTTACTTTGGCCTCATTTTTTTGTTTTGATGTTAGGTTGAAGAGGGATAAATGCGTGCAACATATGTTGTTTTTTCCTTTCCGCACTTTAATTTTCACTTATCTTCTTCAATTCACAATTAGTGTGACCATTGATTAATAAATTACTTATTTTATGACATTTTTACAATTTATGACTTTACTTGTTACATTACATAATGCTTGCTTCAAATAACTTATAAAAATTAGTACTACTTCTTTAGCCAAATAAAAAGAAACCACATTAATAATATCAATTCACAATATATTAATAGAATATCACATAGATTAATAAAATAAAAAACAATGAATATGCACACTAATCGATATATGAATTAAAATATTAAAAAATATAAAAATATGAATGTATATAAATTTATTAACATACAAAGTTACAAAAATATAATAGATTATTAAAAGTTACACTAAATAAATTCACACAACATTATCTAAAAATTTGAAACTTCTGTTCTCTTTTTGCTACGCTTTTATATTTTTAAGAATTATGAAATATCATAAAATAGCAATAAATTGTTCAGAAGTTGCAATTTTTACTTAAATAATAAAAATTGAAACTTATTGTTTATAAATATTTTTATTTTCTTTGATTTCTCATATAGGCTTTTTTTTCTGTAAACTAAATACTCATAGTAATATATTGTTTGTGAAATTTTCTTTCTTTTTTAAACAAAATATAGTTTTAAACTGTAACATGATATTTATAATTGTAGTTCAGAAAATGATAAATACAATGCACATAACTAACTTAACTAACTTATGTTTCAAATATGCCGCACTGTCAAGCAACAGTTTTCAAAACATCTACAAATATGCCAATACAAAACTGTCAGCAAGTATGCTACAAATACCATGCAACATCTAACATTTACCCAAATATGCTGCAAATATATTATCATACAAAGTCAAACCCACCACACCCAATTTCAGTTATGTATCGTGTGTATTAGGGCATCCAAGATAAGAAAAATGAATTACACTCACTAAAAATATTATTTAATTTCTTCTCTCACATTGTCTCTCCATGTGTCAGTAAAAACCTTCTTTCTTCAAGTTCTTAATTAAGCTACCCTCCCATATCTTTTCTCTCGTCTCATCATTTTTGTTTTTATTTTTTACTACCATGGTTGTGGATGCTCTTAAGGGTTGTAGGATTATGTATCGTGTATATTATGGGTTGTCCTACAACAACACACACCCACAGGGCCACTGGGGGGACTCGAAGGTAGGGGTGTCAAAATCGGGTTTTGGGTCGGGTTGAGCTCAACCCGAACCCGACCCGAAAATAATTTTAGTCAACCCGAACCCGACCCGAACCCGGAGCGGGTTGTACTTCTTTAACCCGAACCCGACCCGTTTTTTCAAAAATTTATTTTATTTTTTAAATTTTGGATTATTTAATAAAAATATAATACTATAATATTAATTAATTATTATGTACAACATATAATCATATGTTATCGATTAAATGGTTATTTTAGTCATAAATTAATCATTAAATACTAATTAAGTCATTAAATATAACATATTTTCTATTTTTAATTAATTTTTTTTCGGGTTACGGGTTAGCGGGTTCAACCCGAACCCGAAACGGGTTACAATGACCCAACCCGAACCCGACCCGAAAATCATTTCGGGTTAAAAATCTCAACCCGAACCCGGCTTTTTACGGGTCGGTTTCGGGTCGGATTTCGGGTTCGGGTCAAGATTGACATCCCTACTCGGAGGACCAAAGCACCCGACTCCCACCTAAAATTGATGTACTGATTTATGTGAGAGCAACATGCCCCTTGTGGTTGTCTCGGTCGACATTTTCATCGAATCGCTCTTGGCACTCAAAGTCTCATCTTCAAACCCCTGCCACCTCCCCTCGGCATTTCCCTTCAACCTGCTTCTTAGAGCGAGAAGAACAACGAGGAAAGGAAGGGTCCAAGTTATACCCTCAGTCTTCTTCAGTTTTTCATTGAGGGAGTCGTTTAATTAGCAGGCTCGTCTAGTATCTTCGTCTTCTGAACTTCAGAGCCTGAAGGATGAAGAAAACTTTGGCCTTTCTATTTCTTATGTTGTCAAATCAATATTAGTTTTGATTGCTAGATGGATAGTGGAGATTCAGGAGAAACAAAGACTTTTGAAACCTAATTTCTTACACCCATATTTTCTTAATATTACACGTTTGCCCACATTTATTTTCTAACACTACAATTATATTCTAAATCATATCTTATAACTATAACTCCTCATTTAGAGTAAATTACTCAGAACCCCATTGAGGAATGAGCATAATACGATTAACCCCCTTGTGTTTATCATAATTATTGGTAACCACCTTGAGGTTACGGTATCTCTGACCATGAGCCCCTGAACTATAACTTTGTTATCAAAAAATTAACTACATGCTAACCCATTAGCTTAATCACAATATTAATGCCAACCTAGACAACAAAACTGCTTAATCAACATCGTTTAACTCTCCTTCATCCCAATTCAGATGCATTTTCGAGGTAGAGTTAACGTTTTTCGGACAATAAGAATGCTGATCAAGCACTATTTTTTGTCAAGCATGTCATTAATAATGTCATTAAGTTGATGGGTCAACACATGGTTAACGTTTTAATAATGAAATTATAGTTAAGGGGCTCATAGTCAAAGATACTGTAATCTCAAGGTGGTTACCAATAATTATGATAAACACAAGAGGGTTAACTGTATTATGCCCAATCCTAAGGGGGTTCCGAGTAATTTACACCCTCATTCATTTTATTCCAAAGTTCTAACCCAAATCCTTTTAGTATTGCCAAACAGGCCCTAATGTTATTCCTTAGTTTTCACACTACTTTCCTTAAATTACAAAGTGGCCTCATACTTTTATAAACTTTACAATTTCATCATTAATTCACATCTCTTATAATCTTCCAATTTAATTCTAAGCTCTAACCCAAATTTCCTAGAATTTACAAACAGACCCTCATATGGTGTGTTCTGACTTTCCCCCTAATCTTTTCCAAAATTGCATAACCTTAAAAACAACTACTAAGCTTTCCTTAATATACATTTCTATCCCTAATTCCTCTAAATCGGTTAAACACTCCATTTTCCCTCCTAAGTTGACCAACAATCTTTTTTGACTCATATTTTTCATTATTTACGCTTTGTCCTTGAAACCTTTCAAACTTTACAAATAACTCCTTATTTCCTCCAAAATTCCAATTAAGCCTTTTCTTTTTCCTAATTTGGTCATAGACCCAAAAATTCCACCCTAGTTTGAATCTAATCTTGGCTTTGACCCCAATTTTCCATAAATTACAAATTGACCCCAAAAACTTTCTAGAATTTACATTTAACTCCTTAGATTTATAATTTCTATTATTCCCCAAATTCACCCCTAACTCTCTGCTATTTTTATGAATAATATTCCCAACTTTATTTCCTCAACATATTTAACCTAGCCATAGGTTATACACCACAATTACATTAAATTACTCCTAAGGTCATTTAAATTACCTTTGTAAATGTACCCAAACCATTCATGATACACTTATAACAATGGAATATCACTCAGATCATAAACAAACCTTAACCTATGCTCTTAAAGCATAAAAAGTACTTCAAATCTCTTAAAGCATAAAAAGTACTTTAAAGCTCATAAAGCAAGCCTAGACCTTTGGCTGATGTAAAATCCATAACATAAACTTAATATAAGCCCAAAATACACTTAAATACAAATTAACTCACGACCAAACTCTTCCCAAGTTCAAGACTTTTGGCTTGTTACATTTTAAGCCCTTAAACCTTATAATTTTGACAATAAAGTAATTAAATTATCCACTAACTTAACCAAATGTGTTTATAACATTTTATGTTCATTATTAGGTCATAATAGACCATTTTTCTTAGTTTAAATTCGGCTATAACCATTTCCCCACACCAATAGCACTTAAAACCTTAAAAAGGTGCTTTAAGGTAAAATCTTACCTTTGATGATCTAAGCCTTGTTTTCCAAACTACTCACCCACGACCCTAGATATTTGATAGGGGGAGCTATTTTATTGCATCAAACAATAGTTTAGTTGATGACTTAAGAGTTTCATAGCTTAGATTAGGATTTAGCTTTGTAAAAATGATGATTTCACCAACTTGTGTTCCTTATGCTCTCAGCCACAAACCAGAGTTTTGGGCTCCACTTTTTGACATATTTGAAGACAAATAAAATGGAATCTAGTTATGGTTTTTGAGACTCCATAACATAAGCTAGAGTTTAAAGCACAAAATGTGACTTAAGAAGATGAAATTACCTTTGAAGCTCTAGGTGTTATTTTCTCACCAAATCTCGGCTATAACATGAAAAATAGATAAAAATATTGTCTAGGGTAGATACAGGGATAAAAGGTAACTTAAGAGTTAAAAAGGATTGATTATGACTTACCATTGAAGTCACCTTTGAAGAGTTGTTACTCCTTGATTTTTTGGCCACCAAAAGAGCTAGAAGAATCTTCATTTTATGTGTGAAAAGATGAAAAGCATGAGTGTAAGAAAGTGATGATTTTCGGCCATAATTAATAGAAAAGGAAGATGGAACCATAGAGAATGTTTTTATACCTTAAGCTAGCTTAGACCTTTCCTTGCTCCAAGACTTGTTGAATTCTAAATTTAGGGTTCCAAACTTCGTTGTTTTCAACTTTGGATGGTGTAGAAGAAGAGGTGATGATGTCCTTTTGGTGTTGGCGAAAGAAAGGAAGATATTTGAGTAGTAAAAGAGGTGTGGGTCTAGATCACCATGGAAGTGTTCTTCAAGGTCTCATGAGGAAGATAAAGAAAATCAAAGGAGGAAGAAGAGCTCTTGATCTCGACAATGGGAGGATGAGAGAGGGAATGTTTGACTTCAATTTGGTTTAATGAAGAAGTGATGGGTCATGACTAGTAACATGGTGACAAAGGCCATTAGAAGATATTTTTGTTCAAAAATTGAAAGGTGGCAAGTGCCACTTGAGGAGTTTGCCGGCACTCCATGTATTTAAGGAGGTGCTTGGCTCAACTTTGTGGTTTAGGTATTAATGTGTCCTATAATGTTTTAGACTTATATGTTGTACACCTGGATATGTATCATATGTTAGTACGTGTCCAACATATGATTTGTTTGTCCTAAAGTGTGTTAATATGTGTTTTTGAGTGAATGGTATACTAGACTATTCACTGTGACTAGTAAAAGTATATTCTTTGATTCACTCTTGATGTTGGTGTTCTTAATTCATGTAATGATGTTCTACATGTTACATTAACCTTAGGAGTTGATTTCTCCTTATTAATGTTCTATCATTAGTCCATTATTTTATGTGAGGCTTAGTGCTCATTTTTGGACTATACATATTTGTTTATATATGTATGTTTAGAGGTTATAATATAACTTAGTGAATTTGGCTAATTATCCTTTCCTTTAATGATTAACCATTGATTTAAACCCTCTAATTTAATTATTCCCTTATTAATTAAGGTAATTAATGTTTAGGGTATTTCAATGAGCATGCTTACGGGTGACTGATCATTCTGTAGAAAACAAGAGTATTTGTATTTAAACGGGTTAGACGGGCTGAGTTTGGGTTCAATGATTTTATATGTGTTTGAAATGAGTTGTAAATTTGTATCCCGATTATTTATGGGTCAAGTATGAAGCAATACAATTTCAATTGGATTAAGTATGGGTGAGCTTCAACCCGAATTTCCACCACAAAGAAGAGGGGCGGGTAGAGCTCTCAAAGTCAAAGGTAGCGTTCGCTACAACATATATGCCAACATATTTGTTGTGACATATGTTACTTTGGCCTCATTTTTTTTGTTTTGATGTTCGGTAGAAGAGGGCATAAATGCGCGCAACATATGTTGCTTTTTCCTTTCACACTTTCATTTCCGCTTCCCTTCTTTCCTTCGCAATTACTGTGACTATTGATTAAAAAAATTACTTATTTTATGATATTTTTTATAATTTATTACTTTATTTGTTACAAATTACATAATGCTTCAATAACTTATAAAAAATAGTAATGCTTCTTTAACCAAATTCAAAAGAAACCACATTAATAATACTAATTCACAATATTATTAATATCACATAGATTAATAAAATAAAAAATAATAAATATGCACACTATATGAATGAATTAAAATATTAAAGAAATATATAAAATATGAATGTATATAAATTTATTAACATACAAAGCTACAAAAATATAATATATTATTAAAAGTTACAATTTCCTAAATAAATTCACATAACATTATCAGAAAATTTGAAACTTTTGTTCTCTTTTTGCTACATTTTTATATTTTTAAGAATTATAAAATTTCACAAAATAGCAATAAATTGTTTAGAAGTTGCAATTTTTACTTATATAATAAAAATTGAAATTTATTGGTTATATAAATATTTTTATTTTCTTTTAATTTCTCATATAGGCTTTTTTGGTGTAAATTAAATACTCATAGTAATATATTGTTTGTGAAAATTTCCTTCTTTTTTTAAACAACATATTGTTTTAAACTGTAACATAATATTTATAATTATAGTTCAGAAAACAATAAATACAATGCATATAACTAACTTAACTAACTTATGTTGTAATTATGCCGCACCGTTAAACAACAATTTTCAAAACAACTACAAATATGTCAATACAAAACTGTTAGCAAGTATGCTACAAATATACCAATATCAAACATCTACCCAAATATGCTACAAATATGCTGCCATACAAAGTCAAACCCATTGGGTTACAAATTTTCAATCCATACCCAACCCATATAAAATCATTGAACCCAAATCCAACCCGTTTAAAATACAAATACTCTTGTTTTTATGTAGAATAATTTGTCTCCATAAAAGCGTGCACATGACGGTCATTTATTTCGAATCATTGTGTCGTTTTTTAAAATGTCACTAATCTGTTAAATAGGTCAATGAGTGAATGATGTATATAGACGGCCTAGAGAATGTATTAGGATTTATAAAATAATTATTTGTGTAAGCCTAAGAAGTGATAATATTTTTGTTTACTATCATACTAATGGTTATAAAATTAATTAATACATATGCAAGTATATACATATTTATTTATTTATTTATTTTTAATTAAATTAAGTAGGGTTGAATTCGGTTTTGAATACTAAACCCATATCCAAGAATGAATGATGTATATATACAGCCTAAAATGTATTCGGGGAAAAATTGTCACCCCTACCTACAACACGCACCCGCAAGGGGACTCGACCAAAGCACCCGACTTCCACCTAAAGAGCGGCGTACCCCTTGTGGTTGTGCCTGTGGACGTTTTCATCAAATCGCTCTTGACACTCAAAGTCTCAGCTTCAAACCCCCCTCAGCATTTTCCTTCAACCTGCTTCTTAGAGTGAGAACAACAACCAGGAGAAGGAGGGGTTCAAGATCTACTCTCAATCTTCTTCTGTTTTTCTTTGAGGGAGTCCTTAAATTAGCAGGTTGTCTAGTGTCTTCTCTTTTGAAACCTAATTTCTCTGATTTGGGTGGATTTTGAGGGAATCCCTAATGGGGAAGAAGAAGAAGAGAGCGTCCGACAAGGTTTTCTGCTATTACTGCGACAGGGAGTTTGACGATGAGAAGATACTGGTTCAGCACCAGAAAGCAAAGCACTTTAAGTGTCATGTTTGCAACAAGAAGCTCTCCACCGCAGGGGGCATGGTCATTCACGTTCTCCAAGTCCACAAAGAGACTGTTACCAAGTAAGGAAGAAAATTGCGCCTCCTGCGATTTTGATGGGTTTTTAATTGTTGTGGTGGGTCGGTCACCATATTATTTCTATATGAATTATAGTTTTCTGCCCCATCAAACCGGCAATATACATTAGACGTCTCCTTACGGGAGATGAATTCATTAGGTTTATCATTGCACTTTGCTACATCCTGACAACAATAATTAATTGGTGTCTGAGCCAGCTCTTTATTCCCTGTAGCTCAGAGAAGTCAAAATGCTATCCCTGTACTTGTGTCCTTGAAAGTTTGGAATCCAGGATAGGTTCATTGATTGGGGCATGTGTGTGTCTTGTTGAACATGCTCATCATGTTGGCTGCGCTTCTTTGTTACAGGGTTCCGAATGCTAAAGCAGAAAGGGAATCGACAGAAATTGAGATTTATGGAATGCAAGGGATTCCACAGGATATATTGACCGCTCACTATGGGGAGACAGGTATTTCCATATAGTAGTCCCGTGTTATTTTTTTCTGTTGTTTCTTGAATGGTTGGAAATTATTACCATTACTACTATCATATCTATCCATGTTTCTAGGACTCATGTATGTAAAGATAATGTCTGGAAGAAGTGTAGAATGGAAGATCTATTTATTACGCCTTCATGTATATTAGATTGAACTCATTAAGGTGCTTGACCTTTTCAGTTTGTAGTCTCTATTTCTTTCCTATCTAAACATGTCTTTTTCTTCTGCAATAATTTTCTCAAATCATGCGCACAAAATTTATGTTTCTGCTTTGTCAAGTATCAGTTTTTCGGACCATTATAGATAATCTGGTAGCAGGAGCCATATGCCATGCTATGGATTGAGCTCCTAGGCCTAAAACAATGAGTTAATTCGCAGCATCGTAAGGTAGATCCATAATAATGGCTTATGGATCTAGCTTTTAAATGCACTAGATGTTAGAAACTTGTGATATTGGAAGTTTTGGTGATACTTCATGACAGAATGTAACTTGTCTAAAAGAGCAACCAGCTTAACCTAGTGTTGAATGATAATTGTTTGACAATGTTTCTGTAACAGAGGAAGAGACCCCTTTGAAGTCAGCAAAAGTAGACATACCAGCTAGTAATGTCGTTGGAGGTATGATGCCAGGTGCTGTTGGAATTAGATATCCTCCGCAAGCAACATATGGAATCATGCAACCACCTATGTATAGTTCTTGCTCTTCATCTTCTCCTTATGTTCACTTTATATTCTAGGTTGCTGCGTCTTTTCCTTCACATATTACTCTGCTCTTAACTTCTTGTGCTATGACAAATTGATATGCTTGAGCGTTTATGCTTCTTGTAGCAATTTCTCTTCCCAAGTAGCGAAGTGCTACATGCGTGGGGTGAGCATTTATCCTTTAGAAAATTTTGTTTATTAAAACTTTGATTCTACTAAGAAAGGCTTGGATACATAATACATTAAGGGGAAAGGGAATGTGAAAGTGGAGAGAATGAAAATGTATATGTAACAAAGTTGTTTGGTTGCGGATGTTACAAGAAATACAATGAATGTTTGAATGTAGAAGAGGATAGTTAATGTAAATACTATTCATTTTTACGTAAATAAAAAATGAGAATAAAAGTATACTTAGCTATTTGCCTACAAATGAGATAGCTAAGAATAACCTATTTTACTTTTCTCACTATAACTAAATATAGTTGATATTTTTGGTTAACTATTATTATTAATATTCACATCACCATTCAATACTAATAATATCTAACTTATGCAATTAATGTTATTATGATATGAAATCGATAATTTGTGAATTACTCGATTGATTTGATAATATGCAGTTGCTCTAAAATCTATAACTTACTCATTACTATTTTAAAAAATTATGATACTATTTAGTAATGAATAATCGTATCTGAAAGATGCTAATGGCAATACTAAAATTGTTAACATCAACAAAGGTGAATGTGAACAATGATGGTCAGTACTGACATTTGTGTATAACTGTTCAGTATGATAAAAGAAGAGTGAACTGATTCTTGTAGCTCTGGACAGGGAAATAGGAAACGGGAGGGACACTTATTGAAATGAATTTCATTCCCTTTATGTTTTTTTTTGTGTATAAAAAGGGAAAGAGAGGGTGTCTAATTACCCAATTACTAACAAAGAACCCATTGCACTGTGTTCTTTCCAAGAGGGAGACTGTTAAGAACATGAATATATGTGTCGTCTTGCTATGGAGGAATTATGCCATTCACTATGAGTTGATCCATCTTGTCCTCTTTTTTCATTTGTATTTAGTGACCACTTTACTGCAACACTTTTATCAGCCAACAATGTTTCTCTGTGATGTTGCAATCCATATCACCAAAGTTTTTTTTTCTACTCGCCTCCATCCCTTTTTAACTTGTATCTCATATCATCATCCACAAATGTTATTTACATATATGTTTTGATATAATGCTAGCAGTATGGCTAGCTGCTTGCATGGGCTTATCTTTCTCAAGGTCTATATCTTCTCATCCCAAACTAACCTTCATCGTTGGTTGTTTGTTATTACAGATATAACCCTGCTGTCCCATCTCCTCTTGGTTGGCAAGTACATCGTCCTCCTCAGCCATGGTATCCGCCTCCACCAGCAGCAGTCTCATTACCCCATGGGTCACCAGTGGGATTGCCTCAACAACCTCTATTCCCTGTACAAAATGTCCCAACTGCTCTTTCAACCACTTCTTCGCACCTGCAGCCCCCAGTTCCGGCCCCTCCTCCAGGCATACATTCTTCTCCTGCTCTTCCACCCTCACAACCGTTATTTCCAGTTGGTGCAACTGGTTCTATTCCAAGTCAAAGCTTTCCCGTTGCTCCACCTCTACTCGCTTCTTCCATGGGTGCCAGTCTCCAAGGTAGCTACTGTAATACTGATGCTAGTACGGTTTCAACTTCTATGATCCTGGTATTCGTAGTAGCTCATCGTTGTGCCTTTTCATTTATTTTATGAATACTATTGGGTGGATAGAAGTAGGGATGATCATGTCTGGTGCTAAATATCTAGGTGATATGTTCTTGAATGCTGTAGGAATAATGCCGTGTATGCTCAGTTGCTCATTTGAGGGCTGGAAAGGCCTTTAGAATATGATGAGTTAGATCTTAGTCATTATACGTGGCTTTGAATTTGTGCACTTGTTATTGCTATGTACACTTCAATTTTCATTGTTCTACTTCCATTCAGTGCATTTTTGTGACAACTTGCTCAATATGTGGTCTCTTTGCTGATGCCGCTTCTTGTAATATGACTAGGTGTAATGTCTTGTGCATTGTGTTATTGGAAAGATTTTGGAAATCATATTGAATTAAACTTATTCTTCTCTTCAAAGATGGGGAGTTCTATCTTTTTCTGTATGAGTAATGGGTCTTAATGGGGTATACTAGTTACCACATCACTGTCCTTGTATCTTTTTCTTTATGAGTAACATGGTTCTGTCATTCCTATCTTTTCTAAATTGTTGGTGTTCCTTAGCTCATACCCTGCTTTATGTGATCAATTGCAGTGGGAGGAAATTCTCATTCTTATGCCTCGGGGCCAAACACTGGTGGCCCATCCATTGGACCCCCACCTGTTATTGCAAACAAAGCTCCTCAGCCATCAAACAATGAAGTTTATTTGGTGTGGGATGATGAAGCAATGTCAATGGTGGGGTTTTTGTACTACTACTTTTCATCCATGAACCTTATTTTGTGTTATTGGAAAGATTTTGGAAATTATATTGAATGAAATTTATTCTTCTCTTCAAAGATGGGGAGTTCTATCTTTTTCTGTATGAGTAAGGCGTCTTAATAGGGTATACTAGTTACCACATCACTGTCCTTGTACCTTTTTCTTTATGAGTAACGTGGTTCTGTCGTTCCTTCTGCACCTTGAGATCAAATACTGAAATCGTAAAGAAGATATTAATTTATTTTTTGTTTCATGATTTTGTAGGAGGAACGAAGAATGTCTCTGCCAAAGTATCAGGTGCATGATGAGACTAGCCAGGTAAGTTAAAACTACCCCGTGTCATCTTCAAGATATGGTTCTGGATTTTCAGCTTGCTTTTGTATATGTAGGGGATGATTCCTTAAAAGTACCCCTTATATAGTTTGAGCAAGCTCTTGTTTTTTTCTTTCTTTTCAAGTAATGAAAACACCAAATGAAATGTCAGCATTAGTAACGCTAGAATTTGAGTTGCTCATGCTCTCCAGATATTGCTGCCTTTCTGGGCATCAAAAAGGTTCAAGTAGGTATTTTCTTTTTGTTCTTTGTTGGATGGTTTTGCTAATCCAACAAAAGTATGCTGTTACCAATTCAAGATTTCTTCAGCAGTGCGCATAAAACCAAAGGTGTATGTATATTTCCCGTCATTTAAAAAGTTAAATCTTACTTGTTGGCTATTTATTCTGCAAATGTACGGGGAATGAAATGGTGGAATGCGGGCATGGCCGAAGAGGCTTTATTGCACCTTTGAATCATTTCTTGTTAGCTTTTATGACTTTGCAGTATTGTCCAGGTCAGCTTTCATCTTAAGTGCGCTCTTGCTGCGTTTCCTTGTTTCTATATGGCTTTAATATTGGCTGATGCGTTATGGATCTTAATCAGACTCTCTTTTATATCAGATGCATTCAGTTGACGCTGCAATTGATCGAAGAATATCTGAAAGCAGATTGGCTGGTAGAATGGCTTTCTAAAAGGTTTTCAGAATCTTCATTCTATGCTTATCTCGGGATTTGGTTACTCAGTTTTGAAAGGATCCGAATTCAGTTGTTTTCTGGCCTGAGAAGTGTAAGTCTAACAATTTATTCAGCTCTAAGGATAATTATTTTCGGTGATATGGTATGCACACTGAGCTTCGATAGGATGATGCAAACAAAAGAAGATTTGATGGAGCAGTTTGTGGAGTTCTACAGCTTGAGCTTGAAGTCCTGCTTTTCAGGATATACTTAGTTTAGTTCGATATTTATGTCTATTTGTTTTCCACTGATAGCAGATTGGTAGAATGAAATATTTTGTACCATTTGAATTGAGATTTTTGTTTTCTCCGGAACAACATTTTAGGGCTTGCTTTTGTAAGTTGTGTTGATTGTTGTCTTGTTGAGATTGGTCTAAAGTCTTAAAGACAGTGACTGGGATTATGAATTCGACATCTTGGAGCACGTTTGATCTGAATGCAAATAATGCAGAATCCAAGTACTGCGTCAGGGGAAGTTTTTATGGACAAACTAATAATTCCTTTCGGCAACTTTCATACTTGAAACTACGCCCAGCATTCTGGGGTGGACGTCACTGTCGGGGTTGAACGTGGTTCACATTTAGTCTCGGTTTACTTTACTTTTATTAGCTCTTAATTCTGGAGGTTTATAAGCCTATACAATTATAAAAATGTAAATCTCGGTTAACTACGCTTAATCTCATAAAGTAGTCAATATAGGCTGTTAAATCCAGAGTTAAGGTTTATCATCATTAGCGTAGTTTGTACATAAAATTACATTTGCACAAGACATTAGAAGTACCCAGGACTGAAAAATAAAATAAAAGAAAATGAAAAAATATCATTCGGATTGTCTTTCGGGAAACCTTTGACTATACCGGCTTAGAATCTAGAACACGATCCAAATGTTACCTCAACTACGAGAAAGTGTAAACTCCATTGATTTGTTTTAGGAGGAAGTGTTGAGGGTGGTGATCATTGATGTGAGGATTATATTGTGGTGGAACTTCCTCTTCAAATTTAAGGATATAGACATCCTTATTCTCATTTAGCGGTGCGAAGACTAGTGGATTTTATCTTCAAACTCTGGTCCTGAATCAAATGAGAATTGATCTCCACACTAAGCGGGTGAAAGTTGAGCTTCCACCTTACATCATTGGTGCACTGGTGGTGAAAACCTTGATCCTCTAGGTGAAGATCAAAGGGTGATGGTGGATGCTGTTTTTGAACCATTAAGTATTGAGCTTAAGGCCTCAAGGTTCAATTTCTAATTAGGATAATTAAACTGAATTTAGAAAAATAAAGTTTAATTATTTTAATTGGCCCACACAAACCTAAATAGAGTCGTCACCTAAGTTTTAACCTTTTAAACTTGAAAAAGAAATGTTAACACAATTTTTAGAGCGATGGGTCAAGGCTTGGAATGAAGTTTATAAAGGTACAGAAACCTTCAATACCATCAGAAATATCTATACTCTACTATTATAAACTTTAAGGCTAACCATTTTGTGACATTATTCTATTTTATTATAAAATTTATCAATGCTTACCGTACTTTATAAAATGCCTAATGCCGCAAAATCCGAACATGAGTCTTGTACTCCGTTTAAACAAATGGTAGCCATGCATTGAACCACGTGACTCAACTATGCAGGCAAACAAGGCAATTGGTCTATGACTCATAAAAATAATTGGAAAAGAAAAGTTACCTATTCTCTTACCAGCTGGTCTTAGCTACATCTGGATGTATGTAAGATGGCTACATTGTTGACATGTCAATTAGCATGTTAAATAAAAAATTCAATCTAGATTGGCAAAATACCATCACGTTGCCGGCGTGTGTTTACTTCTTCTTCTTTTTTTTTTTAATCATAAAAATTTTAAATTATTGTAACTTTTAATATATAAGTCTAAAATGAAAAAAAAATTATATCATTATTCACCTAAATTCAAGCTCTTCAAAACAAAATCAGTCATGGATATATTTGACAACTTTTAAAAAAAATATTTTACATGTATAGTGTACGGAACGAAAAAACACTTGTACAGATGGTCATACAACCTGTACAAATGTTCATTAAAACATGTACATCCACACGTAAAAACATGTACATAATCGCATAAAAACATACAGATGGTGTGAGAGAGAATGCTGTACGAATCACAAATTAAATTGTAATCCTAGATTAAAATTTGTACATTTAAGAGAGAAAACTTGTACAAATGGTCATACAAATATGTACAGATGTTCATTAAAGAACATGTACATTCTCACATTTGAACATGTACATCGTCACATTAAAACATGTACATTCTCACATTAAAATATGTACATTCTTACATTAAAGTATATAACGGCTTCCAAATAGATTACCCTAACCCCACACACCCTAAAACCCACCCTAGAAAAGTTAAAATCCCTAAACCCGCGACCAAAACCCCTAAAAACCTATCGAGTTAGTTACTACAATGTAAAGTATAAAACAGTTTCCATATAGATTACCCTACCCCCCAAAACACCCCAAAACCCACCCTAGGATAGCTAAAAAACGTCGAAGGCATTTTTAAGGTTTGTAGTGGCAGGTTTAGGGTCTAACGACCCTAAACCCGCAACCACAAACCCTAAAAACCTGTCGAGTCAGTTGCTACAATATAAAGTATGAAACAAATTCCAAATAGATTACCCTACCCCCAAAACACCCAAAACCCACCCTAGAAAAGCTAAAACGTCGAAGCATTTTTGCAGTGGACCGGTTTAGGGTCTACCACAAACCCTAAAAACCTCTCGAGTTAGTTGCTACAATATAAAGTACAAAACAAATTCCAAATAGATTACCCTACCCTAAAACCCACCCTAGGAAAGTTAAAACCGTCAAATTCACCACTTATTACTTAATGAATCATAATATCAATTTTAATGAATTATAATACAAAATTAATGAATCATATTATCATTTTAGTGTATCATCGTATACATGTAAAAATATTTTTTTAAAAAGTTATCAAAACATATTCTGATTAGTCTTGTTTTGAAGAGCTTAAATTTAGATGTACAATGATATAATTTTTTTTCGTTTTGGACTTATATATTAAAAATTACAATAATTTAAAGTTTTTGTGATAAAAAAAAGAAGAATAATAAAATATAAAAAATGAAAAAGAATGAAAGAATGATAAAATGAAAAAAAGAAAAAAAAGAAAAACAAAGCGAATCACTAGACACTCGCGCACATGAAACAAAAAAAAGAAAAAAAAAAGAAAAAGAGCCTGCTAGCCCGCGTGCTCCCTTCTCCACTCCCCATATGTAGCTAGATGGCTACAGTAACCTGCAGGTAAGAATTTGCGTTCTCTTCTATTCCTCTACATATTGCTACTTAACAACACCAAGGCCCTTCTTTCATCGTCTAATTATAGTCGTTGCTTCCCGCCATTTTCTTTCATCTCAATTCGCTCCTTTAAACACTTTTGCCGTGTACAGGAAGGAGATTCAAATGACACGTGGATTGCAATGTGATATGGACGTCATCCCATTTCGATTTGGATATCTCCGCCGTAGAATCCAACTTCGTCCAAGTAAACTCCTTCAATTTTCCTTCACGGGGTTGTAGCCCATCCTCAGTCCGTGCCCATTCGCACAATGAGGAATCAATATAGTTGGTCCCTTGCCAACTGTTTCCCCAGGATGATTCTAGTTCACAGTTTACGCAATCGACTACTTCACCATATGGATCAAAGCCGCCCATCTCCCTACCATAACGGAAAAAAACGGAATGAAGACTTCGTATGAAAGAACATACTGTGTCGATTTGGGATACCTCAGATCATCATCACCGAAACGGCCCGCAGTTTAATTGTAAGTGTTCATTGAATTTTGTCAAACTCACACCATTGACTTCAGGTTCATCTCCATCGTGCACCCGTAAAGCAAACGGCCAGATCGAAACATGAACGACCAACTCATGCGAGACATGAAGAAACAGATTTTGGGAAGCAAAGGTGTGTGGGATGCACTCTTACCAAGGTGCTTTAGTCTTATCGCACCACTGAGAGAAAACCAACCGGGTAAACTCCCTTCAGGTTGATATACGACACCGAAGCCGTCATCCTGGCTGAAGTCATGGTAGCCAGCACAACAATAAAGTACTTTGATGAGCAAAGCAACGACGATCGGGTCCGGGCCAGGCTCGACCTCATAGATGAAACACGAGACATCAGATCATAAGGCTACAACACGACAAATAGCAAGTGACCTGGTACTTTAATAAGGGGGCCAAACCTAGGCAATTCACATAGAGGACTTAGTCCTACGAAACGGTTGACAAACCCCTCTAAGCTTCAACCCAAGTGGGATGGCCCGTATATTATCTTCGAATGAAACGGTCCCGCATCATATTGGCTCCTCGACCATGACGGTCGGGTCATCTCCAACTCTAGGTACACCGAGCGGCTCAAGAAGTTCTACTCATAGGTAATTTGTATACTTCAAAACACTTGTGTTATGGCTACATTACTCGGCTCAAACGCCCTTAAAGACAAAGTTGATCTTTCTCAACTCAATCTCTCCCCTCGGGAACATTGAAGCGAACTGCAGGACGCTTGAGTCTCATACTATAACACATCTAGTGTTCGAACGTGCTCAACGTCCCCAGATCAAGCCTAATACGTCATCCGGCTGGCCAGGGAACCACCTTTCCTGAAGGAAATACACCTAACGGGAGGCCCACAACATGACCAGAGAGTATTTCCCCATAAACCTAAGGATGAAACCAGCTTTCTCTCCTCTGCTACACAATGACTCAAACGCCTAGCTAGCAAAATCGTAAGTAAAGCCAGGTCGCACATTACCATTTTTTCTTTACCCGCACAAAAAGCGACTCTAACACCTCGGTACAATTACAATGACACAAGTTGGGTCGCAAAGAAACCACTTTTCTTTCCTCGCATAGAAACGGCTCTAACGCCTTGGTACAATTATGGGACATAAATTGGGTCGCAAAGAATCCATCTTTCTTTCCCCCCTCTAAAAAAACGGCTTAGTGCCTCTGTACAATTACAATGACATAAGCTGGGTTGCAAAGAAACTAACCTTATTTTCCCGTATAAAAATGGCTTAACACCTCGGTAAATTACAGGAACATAAGATGGGTAGCAAAGAAACCAGTTTTCTTTTCCCGCACAAAACCGGGCCGACACTTCACTATCAGGAACAAAAAAAAATACAACAGAAACAGTCTTATCACCAGACACAAGACAAAACTTGAGAAAAAAGTACCAGTCTCTTTTTACTAATCATAAATGTTTATAGCCTACAACCCGACTGGCCTACAAGTAAGGAGGGTCCAGAAAGACTATCACTATTTACAAAGGAAAGAACACTACATGTTTCACATGTCCTATCTTGGGAAAGAATCCTTGCTCTAGCAAGACTAGCCGACAAGAGCAGTAATTGGCGACAAAGCTGGTTTGTGGTGACCACAACCACTCAATTTCGGAAGCCCAATGCAAGATCACGCTAAGTGACTACTCGAAGATGCACGTCAATGCCGCTTCTCCCAGCCAACAGCCTGGAAGCTTATTCTTGGACCAATTAGACACAGACAAAGGTGATGTCCGCATCCCAACCACCACCTTCGTAGCTGACGTGCTTGGCTCAAACCAGCTATAGGGGACTTTTATAGGAAAATTTTAAGCTCCACCCCCTATCGAGAGGAGCTAGAAACAAAGAAGCGGAGGAGCAAGAGGATGCGAGTAGCACCCACTATCTACCTTTGCCCTTCCTGCCGGCCTGGTGCCCAAGCCACCATCCACAGACGAGTAGCCAACGACGGTCATCACCGGAGCCCTAAGCTGATGTTTTCAGCCCTTGCTAAAGTCATTCAACTTTAGTGCGGTAAAGGTCCATTAAAGTTTCCCCGTCTCCCATCCCGCACCACCATTATCACTCCCCTTGAGTGATCAGCTAGGCCTAGAGAGTGCCACCACTCCCCTTAAAAACAAGGTGATAATGATCTCATGGATTCCCACGAGACGACCTCCACCTCCCCTTCTCCAACCCAGCCGCATTGCAGATCAGCTACTTCTAGCCGGCTTGTGCCGATCCCATAGCGCAGGATGGAGGAGTAGGCGCCACCTCAGCGCCCCACAGATTCTAACACCGGCATGAATGAAGGAAATTATGTTTGAATCGAATCCCCCTTCAGACCAGTGGCAATCTCTTCCGCCTTGCTTATTTAAGAATCAAATCCCCCCTCCATCTCCGCCATCATACTCCTTAACCATGCAAAACACTAATTTGAGAACTTAAGTCAGGTGGCCTCCTTCCACAGGAATGACTCCCTCAAACTTGCAACAACCCCAATTCCCTGGACAACATATTGGAATTTAGGCCCATTCACTCAAGCCCACTTAGTTAATCAGCCCACATGTAATCAGGGTTATTGTTTAATTAATGTTTTATCTTTTACATAATTTTTATCTCTAGATTACTATATAAAGATTACAATAGATTTTATATTGCTAAGCAGTTCAGAATCAATATAGAATATTTTCTCTCTTTCATTCACAAATGTTCCTATCTTCTATATTCTATACACAAATGCGTATACATCAAAATACAGATATTTATAAAATGTAATATGGTATCAAGAGCTTCAGGGAGATTGAGATTTGGTACGGTCTTCTGGGTTTAGTTTGCTGGTGAATATGATGAACAGTGACAAAGGCAAAGAAACACTGATAGCATCTCCATCACCGGCGAGCAACAACACCATTGATATCAATGATCCCATCTACGTGCACGCTGCAGAAAACCCTGGAATCAGTTTGGTTCCAAAATTTGACGGAAAGGGTTTTCTTGGATGGAAATTTGATATGGTAACGACGTTGAAATCAAAAAACAAGTATGAATTCATAATTGGAAAAGTTAAAGAACCGGAGGAAGATGATACCATTCGCCATGCCGCTTGGGAGAGATCTTGTTCCTTGGTTGTATCTTGGATCAAGAACTCGATTACTGTAGACGTTCTTGATGGCGTGAGGTATTGTGATGATCCCAAAGAAGTTTGGGATACCCTCTGTGAGCGCTACCAGATAGTAATCTCGCCGTTGTCCATGGCTTGAAGCGCGATCTCGGTGACACAAAACAGGGAGAAAATTCAGTCGCCACATATTTTAACAAATTGAAGGAAATATGGGGTGAGCTTGAACAAGCCCGGTCACCACAGAAGTGCTCATGTAATGGATGTACATGCGGCGTTAATAAATCCATAAAGGCAGCCTTAGATGAAGATAAACTAGTCCATTTTCTAATGGGACTAAATCAAAATTACCTTTCGATTAGAGGGCAGATACTTGCTATGCAGAAGCCGCCAAGTTTAGAGAAAGCCTTTGCCTTGGTCATTCAGGAGGAAGAACAGAGGGGAGCAAAATCGGCCACAGAGGAATCGATGTCCTTTTATGCTCACAAATCTGCGCATACATAAAACACGAAAAACCCTAATGGCAAAGGTGAGATCGACAAAAGAAAAATTGTTTGTAGTTTCTGTAAGAAGAATGGACACACATTCAAAAGCTGTTACCAGAGACAGAAATGCAACTATTGCAAGAAATCTGGGCATTTGGAGAGTGAGTGTTACCATCTTCACGGGAGAGAGATGGTTCTCGCTCGAAAGAAGAAAATTTACGCCAACAGTGTTAAATCAGAAGAACAAAGTGAACAAAAGACTCAGGATGATGGATTCACAGCGAAGCAGATTCACCAAATCATGGAGCTGATTCGCTTAATTAATTCAAGAACAAAATCAGAGGAATCAAGCTACTGTAATTTCTCAGGTAAACCCACTTACTGTCTTATGAATTCTCACCATATTTTCGGAGGAAAATGGATAATAGACTCGGGATCTACAGATCACATTTCTGGAGTAGAGAGTTTCTTCGAAAACTTGCAGAAAATTGAAAGAAGGTAGGGGTGTCAAAATCGGGTTTCGGGTCGGGTTGAGCTCAACCCGAACCCGACCCGAAAATAGTTTTGGTCAACCCGAACCCGACCCGAACCCGAGTGGGTTGTACTTCTTTAACCCGAACCCAGAGCGGGTTGACCCGAACCCGACCCGTTTTTTCAAAAATGTAGTTTATTTTAAATTTTGGATTATTTAATAAAAATATAATACTATAATATTAATTATTTATTATGTACAATATATACTCATATGTTATCGGTTAAATGTTTATTTTAGTCATAAATTAATCATTAAATACTAATTAAGTCATTAAATATAACATATTTTCTATTTTAATTAATTTTTTCGGGTTATGGGTTAGTGGGTTCAACCCGAACCCGAGCGGGTTTCAATGACCCAACCCGAACCCGACCGAAAATCATTTCCGGTCAAATCTCAACCCGAACCCGGCTTTTTACGGGTCGGTTTCGGGTTCGGGTCAAGATTGACATCCCTAAAAGAAGGTAGAACCGTGGTCTTACTAGACGGGAGATATCAAATGGTGAAATTGATGGGTGAAGTGAGATTAGGAAACAAAATTCGGTTGAGAGGAGTGTTATTCATTCCGAATTTCAAGTTCAATATGATCTCAGTAAAGAAATTAACTAAGCAACTCGATTCTGCCCTAGTTTTTGACGAAGAGAAATGTTTTCTTCAAGTCCTCTCTACTGGGAAGACTAAGAGATTGGGCCAGAGCGTCAATGGGCTTTACGTTTTGGATCCAACCGAAATCAGAATGGACCAGAAGGAAGAGGACAATGATTTGAAAGCAAGTTTGGGCCAGGCAACAGTTTGTACTAATGTAGAAAAATCAGTCTTGGGCCAGGAATCTTTTATCGGTTTTAGGGCTAAAGAGTTGCACATTAAACTCGGTCATGTACCGTTTAAGAAATTGGTTGCAATGAAACTTATAAAGGAGTCTTATTTTTCTGATGGTTATGCCTGTGACGTGTGTTATAAGAGTGGAGCGCCACAGTTACCTTTTAATGATTCGTCTATCAAGACAAAAAGGGCATTCGAATTAATACACATTGATGTATGGGGTACTTTCAAAGTTGAAACCCATAATGGTTGCAGATATTTTGTTTGTTTGTAGATGATTTCACAAGGACTACATGGGTACATCTTATTAAACAGAAAAGTGAAGCTTGGGAAGCGGTTGTTAATTTTCTTAACATGATAGAGCCACAGTTTGAGACTCAAGTCAAAGTAATCCGATCTGATAATGCTAAGGAACTTGGAAGTTCCAACGAAGGAAAAACTTTCTTTTCTAAGAGAGGTGTCATACATCAAACCACCTGTGCTCACACACCTCAACAAAATGCAGTGGTCGAAAGAAAACCAGGTATCTTCTTGAAACTGCAAGAGCCCTGTATTTTCAGTCAAATGTACCACTAGGTTATTGGGGTGAATGTATATTGCATGCTACTTATCTGGTCAACAGACTTCCTACAAAAGTTCTTGGAGGTATGACTCCGTTTGAGAGTTTGTATGGGCAAAAAGTGACATACGACGACATAAAGCCATTTGGATGCTTATGTTACAAAACAATCATCAACAACAACGATGGAAAATTCAGTCCAAGAGGACAAGCTTGTATTTCTTGGAGAAGATCCAAGGAAGAAAGGCCACAAGGTGTTAGGGATTGAAAATCAAGTTGTTGAGGTGAATAGAGATATAAAGTTTCATGCAAATATTTTCCCTTACAGAGGAGATATTAAGGATGATAATTTTCATCCTATACAAGATCAGCAAGTTTCTCACACAGATGTTTATCATGCTATACTTGCTGACGAAGAAACACAATTACCTGTCCAAAGTAAAGAGCCATCCATAACCAATGAGACAGTCACTCAGAGTACTTCGGTTCGACGCTCAGGAAGGGAGAGTCATAAGCCTAGTTATTTAAATGACTATGTTTGTAACTCTGTTTTCCAAGAAGTATTAGATGCAAGGGTTTATAGAAATCATGAAGCTTCAGGTAGCCTAATTAAAGGTTGTGCAAGTCTCACTGACATTAGGCCAAGCACATGCATTGCCTTGTTTTCCGGTGCTCAGATGGATAATTTTGACATGAAAGAGCCCAACAGTAACAAAGAAGCTTCAAATCATGAACATTGGCAGAGGGCTATGAATGAAGAGTTACAAGCTCTCCAGAAAAATAATACATGGGATGTTGTCACTTTGCCACGAGGAAAGAAGGTAATAGGTTGCAAATGGGTGTATAAGGTTAAACTGAAATCTGATGGATCTCTGGAAAGATATAAGGCAAGATTGGTAGCCAAGGGTTTTACACAACGAAATGGGCTAGATTACAATGAGACTTTCTCCCCAGTTGTCAAGCTCACAACAATTCGAGCTTTGATTGTTGTAGCTCTTACAAAAGGCTGGGTTATTAATCAGCTTGACGTGAACAATGTCTTCTTGCACGGAGATCTAGATGAAGAGGTATTCATGAGAATTCCAAATGGTCTCGAAGTTGATGGGGACAACAAAGCTTGTTTACTCAAGAAGTCATTGTATGGTCTTAAACAAGCCTCAAGACAATGGTTTTCTAAGATGGCTAGCTTTCTGAAGACACTTCACTTCACTCAATCTAAGAATGATTATTCTATATTCTTCAAAGATACTAAAAGTGGAAGAATTTTCATGGCCATTTATGTGGATGATATTTTACTTGTAGGACCTAAACAAGAAGAGATTGATCAAATAAAGAGTGCACTCGATTTGAATTTCAAGATCAAGGATTTGGGATCTCTGTATTATTTCTTAGGGATAGAATTTTTCGACAACACAAACAGGCTATATTCTATCCACGCAAATATTGCATGGATCTCATTGAAGAACATGATTGTCAACATAGAAAAGTTACTCAAGGACCCATGATAGTTGGGAAACCACTGTTGATTGATGATGGTAATTTTCTTCATGATCTTACTCCCTACAGAAGGCTTGTAGGGAATCTGAACTATTTATCCAATACTCGACCAGATATCAATTTTATTGTTCAAAATATGAGTCAATTCGATCATGCAAAATCCCACAGATGTGCACATTGAGGCTGCTCTTCATGTGCTTTGTTATGTGAAAGGTACAATCAATTATGGGATAGTACTTATAGTAGGGAAACATTCAAAGTTGGATCTTTTGTCTGAACTTGGTGTTACTGATGTTGTTCCGGTACCAGTTAAATGCAACAATCAGTCAACAATTCATATAGCACGTAATCCAGTTTTTCATGAAAGAACGAAGCATATTGAGATAGACTGCCATTTTGTTCGTGAAAAGATTCAACAAGGTCTTGTGGACATAGGTCACACACACACACACACACACACACACACACACACACCACACACACACACACACACACACACACACACACACACACACACACACACACACACACACACACACACACCACACACACACACACACACACACCCACACACACACACACACACACCACACACACACCACACCACACACACACCCACACACCACACACACCACACCACACACACACACCACACCCACCACACACACACACAACACACACACACACACACACACACACACACACAACACACACACACACCCACACACACCACCACACACACACACACCCACCCACACACCCACACACACACCCACACACACACACACACACACACACACACACACACCAAACACACACACCACACCCACACCACACACAACACACACACACACCACACACACCACACACACACACACACACACACACACACACACACACACACACACACCACACACACACACACACACACACACACACACACACACACACACAGATGACGAAAGTTCTTCCAGGAGCAACATACAAGAAGCGGATACAATGCATGGGTATGCGAGAACAGTAACAAGCCTTGTTAATTTCTACCTGCGGCTTGCGGGGGTATTGGAATATAGGCCCATTCACTCATGCCCACTTAGTTAATCAGCCCACAAGTAATTAGGGTTATTGTTTAATTACTGTTTTATCTTTTACATAACTTTTATCTCTATATTACTATATAAAGATTACAACAGATTATATATTGCTAAGCAGTTCAGAATCAATATAGAATATTTTCTCTCTTTCATTCACAAATGTTCCTATCTTCTATATTCTATACACAAATGCGTATACATCAAAATACAGATTTTTATAAAATCTAATACAACAATAGGAGAAAACATTTTTGAAGCAAAGAACAAAGAGAAGATGGTAGTCGAAGAGGATGAATAGTCTACAAAAGTGAATGAGGTGAGGTTGTGAAAACCTCTCCCCAAATCACCAGAATTTATAGGGGAACAGATTCATACAGCTGCCTCCCCACTCCCAAAATCTTCGCATCTACCTCTCCAATGCTCCAACCGTATCAAGCCATGTGGCGAAGTAACCATCCCATCCTCACTGCGAGTGTAACGTCTGTAGGGCATCAGTAATCCATGATAATTTATCACCGAAGCGACTCCTCGTAGAATTCTCATAGCCCTAACACTTCACGTCCCTAAGTAAAGCCATATTATGCCACATGACGCTATTATGAAATTTTGAAAGGCCAACTTCACGCCAGAACCACCGAAAGTTGAATTTAGGGGACTACTAGGAATACCTGGGTAAAATCTTTTAACCTTTCCTACTTCAATTCTTCCTAAGTATGAAACCATAAACTAAAAAAACTTAAGTCCCGCTTCTCTTGCAAAACTTCAAAAGCGCGACTTGGGGAACTAGTGTTGGTACGGTGTAAATAGTTCCACCTTAACCTTGTCATTAAGAGAACTAATCATGTTTTCATCTTCTTAGACACATGTACCTCAGAGCCGGTTCCAGGTATGGAGAAAACCGGATCCCCCCAATCAAGACCTCACCCCCAAAGAAGACTAAGTCCTTTGCCACCTAGCCAGATTCAACCAGGTCACACCAGCTAAGACCCTAGTCGCACTCCATCACCACATCGACCCCGACCCGACACCATAAAGACTCATGACCAAGCCCCCTCGTCTTTGACACATGTCCTGACAATCACATCAAACAACCCATCATTACCAACTCAGATACCCCGCCATTACCAACTCGGACACCCCTCTGACACATCGTTAATACCGTGTCCTTTCATGATTAAGGGGCAACCAAGCAAGAGAAGAAGCTTCATCCCAAACAGAGCTAGCCATCCTGGATGACGCCAGTCCTACGTGGAAGCAACCTACGTCACTCACTTGACCAGGAGATGGTCAGTAAGCCAGAAAGCCAAGCCGACATACATTTCTTCTTCCTAATAAATAACAATCAATGCCTTATTTATTAGACAAGCACAAACTTGTACTCTTTCTCATCACTCATATTCTGCCAATACTACTAAGAACCTCTGTCACCCCCGTGGATTAGATCATTCAAGATTGCACCAAGTAAATCTCCGTGTCTGTTTTAATACTGGTAACCCCAACCCATAAGTCTCATAATCACCCACCCTTAAGGAATTGATCTAAACGCGTAACACAAATTACACTCCTAGATTTTAATGGTAATCACCTGTGATTATGTCGCTGGCCCTTTTTAAGTATGGCTTTCTCGACATTGAGGTGGTGCCTTCGACGCCTTTCATGTGGCCTTTGTTTTTTAGCTTGTTGTTACAGAGGTTAGAGTGAGCTTTCTAGTACTAGTCCCACAGTTTAGGTTGCTCATTTGGTGAGTGTATGACTATGACGTATGGACCTAACTAGCAAGATGTAACTAAACTTGACAAAAGTGACCCAAACCCGAAAAACATAACCAAACCAATTCAACCCGAACCTGAAATTTGACCTATAATTTATTTTGAAAGATGGCTTGAAATCCGAAATGATCCAAATCAAACCAAACTCTACAAAATAGTTTTAGTTAAAAGCCACCCAAATTGAAGTTACCCGAACTGAAGTCACCCGAATCCCTATTATGACCTAACACATTTATAATACACAATTAACTTAATTTGTTACTTCAACCGACTTCTATTTAGATTAAGATTACCCGAACCGATCCAAACACAACCCGAAGTATCACAAACCCGAATATAACCAAAAACCGAATTCACCGGATCCAAACCGAATCCAACTACATATTAAACAATCTTATACTAATGCAAACTAGACTGATCCGAACTGAACCTGAATCGAGTGACCCGAATCGCTAAGTATAGCTATAACTAAGGTTTTGTTCGATGGGTGGGTTTGAGAAATCCCCTGTAACATTTCATATAGACAACTGTCCAACAACCTAGCTCTCAGTCATTCGGGCATGAAAACTAGCTACTATAAACCATTTGTCCTCACTTGGGCTTAAAAGTGGAAGGTCTTGTTGTTGTAGTCAGCTCAAATGTATACTTACAAGTCACTCATATTCTGACACTGGATGCGGGTATCACATACTGTTGGGCAAAATAGTAGTTAAACTATCTTGCTAACAATGGGCAGTGAACCCAATCTTTGTAGTACAACAAGGTCGTATCCATAGAGACTTCGCAACTATCTAATTAATTATCCAGTTTAGTAAATGTACAAGAAGATAAATAAAAGTGCATAAAATGTAAATTGGGGGTTTAGCCGGAGGCAAGCTTGATTTGTTTTAGAATTAGTGCAAAAATAATAAACACAGTAAAATAAAGTAAATGGATGGAAAAAGGTATCCTAGGATAGCGGGGGAATTTCCTAAATTACTTAAACAATTTTATAACCCTGTCTCAATTATTTATTGTCTATTAGAGTTAATAATTGTCAGTTACGAACTCTTAGTAATAGCCTCAGTATTTTCCTGCTCAATCCGGAGTGTAAATTCCAAGGTTTATTCCTTTGTGGTACCTTGACTATCTCAAAATCATATGTTGATAGTTACCAAATAAATGCAGCAGTTTGTCACGCTAAGCATTTAACAATATTTGCTGAAAGGAATTAAAACAAGTTTAATAAGTGAAACAGGTGATAAATATTTATTTAAGTAATATTAGGATCAAACCCCATCCTAGGATACAAATAAAATTCACTCAGACATTAACAGAAATAAAAAGAAAGCAAAGATAGCCATTTTGTTGGAGACTGCTGGAAGAGACGGGAGTGCGACTCGCTTCTGCTCCAGCTCCTTTTCTTCTCTTCTTCTTATCGTGCTTCTGCTGTGTGGTGGAATGAAGAATAAAAATAAAATGGAGAAGTGGGAGATAAGAGGATGGAATGGATCGTAGGTGTGGAACGATGATAAACTGTGGTCTAATTTGGATTTAGGAAGGGATGATTTATTTGAGCAGAAGCAGCGTGTGTTTTATAGAAGAAAGGAAGAGGAAGAAGACAGAGGGAACACCGCGTGAGGATTTTAAGGAATGGATTGGGGCGGCAGAACGCGTGAGGAACTATCGGCAGGCGCCTGATATGGCTGAAGTACTAGATAGATATGTTTACAGGCGCCCAACGAAGAAGATAAACAGCACCGAAGTCTGTCACTAATTTCTGGATCTGCGTTGCATTTACACGCGTCCTTGTTTCTGTCCGTCCATTTATCCACGGACACATTTCTTCCATACACACGTCCGCCCTTTGTCCTGGCTTAATTCCACAGACGGATTCTTAAAATGGTCGCGTCTGGGTTTGTGTCCGCCCTTTTAGGGTCGGACGTCTCTAAGCTGTCCGTCCCCTGTTCGGGCCTGGTTCCACGGACGCTTCTTTGCTCTGTCCGGCTTTTGTCCGTGCTTGGTTCCTCGGACACAATTACTCACGTCCGGCCCTTGTCCGTGCTTGGTTCCTCGGACACAATTACTCACGTCCGGCTTTTGTAATGCGGACGAGACACGGACTCATTCACCCACGTCCGGCCTTCTGTTCGGTCTTGGTTATGCGGACGTAAATGCCCTGTCCGGCCCTGGTTCCGCGGACAAGACCCGGACAATACTACTCACGTCCGGCCTTAGTTATGCGGACGCAACCCGGACGCAAGTCTTTGACTTGTTTTCTTTTGTGAACTTTGACCGGCTCTAGATTCTTCGTTTGGATTCTGTTTTTCGAGCCGTTTGCGCCTATGCGTTCGTGATGAGTGTCCAAATGAGCATGTTTTAGGGGTGTATTTCATATGTTTAATCAACACTTTTCATGCTCATTTCTCCACTCTAGCTTGTTTTCCTCTAGTTTTGTGTTTCATTGGTGTTTTACACATTTATTGTTTAAACAGGAGGAGTAACATAGCTAGGAGTAAAGTAGACGAAGAGAGGAACGCGTGGGCGCAAACGGATCCAAAATCGGAGTTAAAACGAAGAAGATACAGCGTTTTAAAGTTATACTGACTCCGACCGACCTTGCAAGTCCGGTCGCAAGGTCGGTCGGGTCGAAATTTTGCCCAGATTTGCGTTTTTGCAAGCTACTGGAATCGACTGACCTTAGGACCGACCTTGCAAGTTCGGTCGAACTTAAAAACGCGCCGAAAATCGCTACTGACTCCGACCGACCTTGCAAGTCCGGTCGCAAGGTCGGTCGGGTCGAAAATTAGCCCAGATCTGCGTTTTAAAACGGGGAATTTTGGGGAAAACTTCCCCATTCTTCATTCAGCTCGGTTCCGCCCCAAAAACAGAGAAAAGAGGTGATTCCAAGGGAGAAAAGAAGAGGAGAAGAGAAGAAGAAGAAGAGAAGAGAAGGAGGATAAGAGAAGAGAAGCTCACCTCCTTCCAAGCTCCATTAATGGCTACTTCTATCCCTTGCTCTTTTATTTCTCTCCTATGGCTGTGTAGAATCATTTGTAGCTAGGGATTGGGGATTTTGTCCCAAAATCCCTAAACTCCATTGTTGAATCTTGAACTTGTGTTTGTGCTTTATTTTAGTCTTTGAGCTTAATGAAGATGATTATTGAGTGTTTATGACTTCTAACTTGTTGCTCATGATTTGGGGATTTGTTAAGGGTTTTGCTCAATTTGTCTTCTATGTGTTAAATTGGTTGGTTTGGCCTACCGATTAGTTTAGCATTATTGTGGGATTCTATCAAAATGATATTCTGAGATAGAAACCTAGACCGTTGGGACTAAATCAATGTTAGCCGATTTTCACTGATTTTGAGATGAGGTTCTCATTGCAACTTAGGGTAAATTTGTGCTTAATGCTACCAATTGACTAGGTACTTGGAAGAACCGCCAGGTTCCAACTCCGTTGGTTAGGATTAGTAGACCTTGATTAGGCTATTAGTCAATTTAGCGTTCCCGTGGTTTAGCTATGAGTTCGAGATTCGACAATCGGTAGTAAGGGGAGGACGGGTGCAAATATCCATCCCAGGCTACACCTATCCTAGATAGTTAGTTTAGTGTTTATTGCTTTTCTTTATTTCGCCAATTACAACCCAAAAACCCAAAACCAATAATTTACATTTATGCACTTTTGTATATATCTTCCTGCACATTTACTAAGCTTATAATTAGCTAGATAGTTACGAAGTCCCTGTGGATACGACCTTGTTGAGCTACAACGACTGGGTTCACTGCCCATAGTTAGCAAGATAGTTTCAACACTATTTTGCACAATAAGTTTTTGGCGCCGTTGCCGGGGACTTCGGTCCAACTATCTGTTTATTATCTGTTTAGTTTCTGTGCATATTTTTCATTTCCTTTATTTCCCCCTTTTGTGTATAAATTTGTGTTATTTTTTTTTAGGAACCTATCTCTGATGGATGGTCTTGATGATCAAGCAGAAGATTGTTATGGCTACACCTCTGAAGCAACCTACGACCAATACATTGATTGTCAAGGGTGTGGATCCTTTCATATGTGCCCTCCTTGTGAGGATCTAATCTCAAGATCGGAGACTCTCATGGAGAACCGGTTCTTATCTGTCAATCCAAACCCCACTGAACAAGACATCAGTCGATGGATCAAGTGCCAAGAGAGTGGAGGAGACCAGAAGAGTGCTTATTGTTCTGAGATCACAGCAAGGGTAGATTCACCCACTCTGGAGGATCTTAGTGCTAGAATGAACACCATCGACATGAACCAGCTCATTACACTAGCTCGAAGGGAGCAACAACCAGAGAGTGAAATGGTCCATGAAGTGGAGCATCAGACTAAGGAAAAGACCTCGACATGAACCAACTGAAGCTCTATTCCAAATTAGTAGGGATGAACGCGATGATGGAAGGTCTACTAAACCTTGCATCGCAGCAACCGGAGAGCGAAATGGTTCATAAAGTGGATCACCTTACTGAGGACTTGAGTTGCTCTCTATCACCTCCCCCGTTCGAACCTGAGAAAACGTCATTCAACCATCTGCCTGAGTTCGAAGACAAGCCATTAGAGGACCGCTTCCACCTTGACTTCATGGAGTCTCCTCCCTCTGAAGTCAACTACCGTTATTTCCCCTCCTTCTCTGTGCTCCACCCAGAAGATGAGGATGGACACATCCTCAACCTTGAGGAGGAGAGATGCCGCCTCCCTCCGAGCCATCAGAGGAGTGCTATAATCAACTTCAAGAGCCACCTCCCTCTGAAGTTGATTGTCATCAAGGCTCTTCCCATGAGCCTCACCAAGAAGTTGAGGACATTTACATCCTCGAATTTGAGGAGGAGGAGGAGCCATCAAACTTTGATCTTCACTTGAAGGATCAAGGCCCCCACCCGTGCACTAATGAAGTTGGGTGGAAGCTCAACGTACACCCGCTAAGTGTGGAGGCCACCTTCCCATTTGATCCGGGACCAAAGATTGAAGACAAAGTCCGCCCCGGAGTTCACCCTGCACCGCTCACTAAAGATAAGGATGTTTACATCCTTGAATTTGAAGAGGAGGCTCCACCACAGTTTGATCCTCGTACCAAGGATCATCCACCTCAACACTTCCACCTGATGAACGATCAATGGAGTTTACACTTTCACATCCTAAGTGTTGAGGCCACATTTCCTTTTGATCCGGGTCGTTCTTCATTGCTAGATGATGCCCGCCCAAACCACCCGTTGAAGCCGACTTCAACGTTCATATTCGATCCCGGATGACTTCACGTGGTATGGTCTAGCCAAAGACCTTAAAGAAGGGCCGCTTATCGGGAGGCAACCCGGATTTCATTTCGTGTCCTGTCTTTAAATTTGTTAGTTTCGAATTTGCATTGTTTTCAATAATGGGCTATTGGCATTCTTTGGACTTGCCCTTTTACGCCCAATTGGTGGCGTCTGTGTTGTGAATATTTTGGAAAGGTAAGCCCCTCTGAAAAAGGGATGGAATTAGGAACACATACAAAGGAACCTCTGGCGAAATTTTCCAAGAGGACCTTCATCTCCAACGATTGAAGGTAGCACCTCAACGACCCCTCCCACTAGCAATTGTGCGGGCACCCTATCTTCCATCCGCATCTTATCGGGGAGTACTCGTTTCACCCTTTATATTTGCCCACAACGACTCCACTATTTTTATTTCCTGTTTTTGTTTTCGTTCTCCTTGGTTTTGTTTTTGCTAACCCTTAACTCCATTGTAGTTTGGTTGCTTTAGTGTTTTATGCGGGTGCAACTTCCAGTCCACACCGCAATCAAGCTACGCTACTTGAGGCTGAGCTCAAGTGTGGGGGAGTTCTACAAACTGATAGCAATAGCAATCTCAGGGGAGTACTAGTTCCTTTTAGTTTTCGTTCTCTCTTCTCTAATTTTGAATCTGCAAATCTGGGGATCGCTTCTGTGCTATACTGTTTGTTTGTGTCCCGTGTGATTTTCCTTTTGTCTGCTTCCCGCAAAGGTCTTCTAGAACCTTCCCCGTTTTTGATTGGTGAACAATGGGGACATTGTTCAATTTAAGAGTGGGGGAGTGACCTTTTCGGTGAATTGTGTGCTTAAATGCTTATACTTCATGCTTATCTTGCGATTGTCCAAAAAAAAACTTGGACCCTTGTGTTGTGAGTTGTTCTCATTAAGAACAAATACTGTTATGAATTGTGGGATAGATGCTTAAATTTTTCATTTTGATTGCTTTTGAGGAGCATTTTACATGCGGTGTGGCCAAGTGATCTTGTATGGTTGGATTTTTATTGCTTTGGGGTTCCTTCTGTCTTATTTCTTAGGGATTGCTAAGGGGTGCTTCTTTGTGAAAATCCATCAAGGGACTTGTGAGACGCCATTGTTAACCAACAATGAGAGTTGAGTGTTCTTAAATGCAAAGGCATGATGCCAAAATTTTATCTTCTCATTCTTATTCAAAAGTGAAACAAATGCATATCTATTTTTTTTGTTTCTTCTCAATGGTCATTCTTGAGAGAAGTTGGACATGGTAAAAGCTCTCCAAGTCACCTAATCTTTAGAACTTTGAAGCACTTCGGATCATACCCCGAAACTCTAGATTTTGTTTTGCCCTAAGCACACCCATGACACCACTAAGAGATGGTTCACACTCCTCAAAGGTTTTAATCACTTTTGCTTCTTCTTTTATCCTATAATTCATGTTAGTGTTTGTTAGTCTTGAGCATTCCTTACTTGCATGGGTGCTTGGTTTTGCTTGAGGACAAGCAAAAAGGTAAGTGTGGGGGTGTGATGAGTGTCCAATGAGCATGTTTTAGGGGTGTATTTCATATTTAATCAACACTTTTCATGCTCATTTCTCCCTCTAGCTTGTTTTCCTCTAGTTTGTGTTTCATTGGTGTTTTCACATTTATTGTTTAAACAAGAGAGTAACATAGCTAGGAGTAAAGTAGACGAAGAGAGGAACGCGTGGGCGCAAACGGATCCAAAATCGGAGTTAAAACGAAGAAGATACAGCGTTTTGAAGTTATACTGACTCCGACCGACCTTGCAAGTCTGGTCGTAAGGTCGGTCGGGTCGAAATTTTGCCCAGATTTGCTTTTTGCAAGCTACTGGAATCGACCGACCTTAGGACCGACCTTGCAAGTTCGGTCGAATTTAAAAAGCGCCCGAAAATCGCTACTGACTCCGACCGACCTTGCAAGTCCGGTCCGCAAGGTCGGTCGGGTCGAAAAATTAGCCCAGATCTGCGTTTTTAAAACGGGGAATTTTGGGGAAAACTTCCCCATTCTTCATTCAGCTCGGTTCCGCCCCAAAAACAGAGAAAAGAGGCGATTCCAAGGGAGAAAAAGAAGAGGAGAAGAGAAGAAGAGAAGAGAAAGAAGAGAGGAGGAAGAGAAGAGAAGCTCACCTCCTTCCAAGCTCCATTAATGGCACTTCTACTATCCCTTGCTCTTCTTTTGTGCTTTAATGGTTGTGTAGTTCCCTTGTAGCTTGGGATGGGGATTTTGCCCCAAAATCCCTAAAACCTCCATGTTGAATCTTGAACTTATTTTTATGCTTTATTTTAGTCTTTGAGCTTAATGAAGATGGATTATTGAGTGTTTATGACTTCTAAACTTGTTGCTCATGATTTGGGGATTTGTTAAGGGTTTTGTCAATTTGTCTTCTATGTGTTAAATTGGTTGGTTTGGCCTACCGATTAGTTTAGCATTATTGTGGGATTCTATCAAAATGTTATTCAGAGATAGAAACCTAAACTGTTAGAGACTAAAACGGTGTACTCTGATTTCGATGATTTGAGATTAGACTACATTGCAACCTTAGTGGAACTTGAGCTTAGCGCTATCGATTGACCGGGGCTTAGTAGAATGAGAAGTCGATTAATTGGTTAGGATTAGTAGGCCTAGATTAGGTTGCTAATTAATTAAGTGTTCATGTGGTTTAGCTATGAGTTCGAGGTTCGACAATCGGTAGTAAGGGGAGGACGGGTGCAAATATCCATCCCGGGCTACACCTATCCTAGATAGTTAGTTTAGTATTTATTGCTTTTCTTTATTTCTCGAATTACAACCCAAAAACCCAAAACCCCTAATTTACATTTATGCACTTTTGTATATATCCTCTTGCACATTTACTAAGCTTATAATTAGCTAGATAGTTACGAAGTCCCTGTGGATACGACCTTGTTGTACTACAATGATTGGTTCACTGCCCATAGTTAGCAAGATAGTTTAACCACTATTTTGCCCAACAGTTCGTCTCTTTGTCTACTTTTCTCCTAGCTTGGTTTTCCTCATGTTTAACCAATAAATTTGTGAGATAATCAATAAAACATAAACTAGAGGAAAAACATACGATAAGTGAGAAATGAGCAAGAAAAGTGCTGATATAATATATGAAACACCTATAAAACATGCTCATTTAGACACTTCACACACCCCACACTTACCTTTTGCTTGTCCTCAAGCAAAACCATATACCCAAGCAAGTAGGTAATGCTCAATACTAACAATATTATTATGAAGGTAGGATAAACAGGTGTATAGTACATGATCTTTAAACTTTCGGGAGTGTGATCCATCAACTGCTGGTGGTACAGGTGTACTCAGGGTAAAAATAAAATTAGAGTTCGGGTATGATCCTGAGTACTTCAATGCTTCTTAGTTAGGTGACTTGAGAACTTTACCATGGCCAACTTCTCTCAAGATGGACATTGAGGAGAAAACAAAAGGAAAAATAGATTATACATTTGTTTCACTTTTGCATAAGAGATGAGAAGATAATATGTAAGCATCAAGCTTTTGTTTTTAAGAACACTCAACTCTCTTTGTTGGTTACCAATGGTGTCTCGCAAGTCCCTTATTATTTTTATATTTATATTTTTTGACAGAGAAGCACTCCTTAGCAATCCCTAAGAGAGAAGACAGAAGGAACCCCTGAGCGATAAAAATCCAACCATTTCAGATCATTTGGTCATACCGCATAAAAATGCTCCTCAAAAGCAATCAAAATTTTAAAATTTTGTACCATTTATACCATTTATCCCACAATTCATAACAATATTTATTCATAAAAAGAACAACCCACATATAAAGGGTCCACGATATTGAATTTGGACAAACGCAAGATAAGCAGAGAGATTAAGCATTTAAGCACAAAATGTCGCCGAAAAGGGCACACTCCCCCACACTTAAATTGAACAATGTCCTCATTGTTCACCAGAAAAACAAAGGAGTGTTTCAGAAGACCTTTTCGGTAAGTAGATAAAATAGAGAGAACACAAAGGTCACAAATAAACATTTAAGCATAGAAACGCTCCTCTACAGATTTTATTTAAATAAAAGCATAAATAAACAGACTGGTACTCCCTTGAGATTTTTTTGCTTGCGTTATAGGAGTTCCCCCACACTTGAGCTTCAGCCTCAAGTAGCGTAGCTTGGTTGCGGTGTAGACATGAAGTTGTACCTGCATAAGACACTAGAAACAACCATACTACAAACGGGGTTAAAAGTTAGCAAAAATAAAATTTAAAGAGAACCTGAAAATTAAAAGAGCATAAAAGCATATAAAAGAAAAGTTCATCCGGGTTGCCTCCCGGGAAGCTGCCCTTGTTTAACGTTTTTGGCTAGACGCCTGCTTCGTTATCCTGGATCTAAAATATAAGTAGACAACAGCTCTGCCAGGAAAACGAAGTTGGCAGTAATTAAAAGCAAACCACCTAGATCAAAACAAAACGTTACTTCGGCAAATATAATAGGAAAATGAATACTCCACAAAACCTGGTGTTTGAGGAGGTACTGCCGGTAGCGTAGTTCTAACAAGAAACCAGGTGTGATTGGCTTTGCTTCCTCAAATTGAAAGATGTAAAAATCCTCCTCTTGTTGTTGAGGCTTATGGGAAAATCCGTGATGGAGATGACCATCCATCAGAATTAAGTACCCTTAAAGAGAAACAAAAATTTATACATAAAAAGGGTAAATACGGAAATAAAAGAAAAACTAAACAATAATAAACCAGATAGTTGGACCGAAGTCCCCGGCAACGGCGCCAAAAACTTCTTGGGCAAAATAGTAGTTAAACTATCTTGCTAACTATGGGCAGTGAACCCAATTTTTGTAGTACAACAAGGTCGTATCCACAGAGACTTCGCAACTATCTAATTAATTATCCAGTTTAGTAAATGTACAAGAAGTTAAATAAAAGTGCATAAAATGTAAATTGGGGGTTTAGCCGGAGGCAAGCTTGATTTGTTTTAGAATTAGTGCAAAAATAATAAACATAGTAAAATAAAGTAAATGGATGGAAAAAGGTATCCTAGGATAGCGGGGGAATTTCCTAAATTACTTAAACAATTTTATAACCCTGTCTCAATTATTTATTGTCTATTAGAGTTAATAATTGTCAGTTACGAACTCTTAGTAATAGCCTCAGTATTTTCATGCTCAATCCGGAGTTTAAATTCCAAGGTTTATTCCTTTGTGGTACCTTGACTATCTCAAAATCATATGTTGATAGTTACCAAATAAATGCAGTAGTTTGTCACGCTAAGCATTTAACAATATTTGCTGAAAGGAATTAAAACAAGTTTAATAAGTGAAACAAGTGATAAATATTTATTTAAGTAATATTAGGATCAAACCCCATCCTAGGATATGAATAAAATTCACTCAGACATTAACATAAATAAAAAGAAAGCAAAGATAGCCATTTTGTTGGAGACTGCTGGAAGAGACGGGAGTGCGACTCGCTTCTGCTCCAGCTCCTTTTCTTCTCTTCTTCTTATCGTGCTTCTGCTGTGTGGTGGAATGAAGAATAAAAATAAAATGGAGAAGTGGGAGATAAGAGGATGGAATGGATCGTAGGTGTGGAACGATGATAAACTGTGGTCTAATTTGGATTTAGGAAGGGATGATTTATTTGAGCAGAAGCAGCGTGGGTTTTATAGAAGAAAGGAAGAGGAAGAAGACAGAGGGAACACCGCGTGAGGATTTTAAGGAATGGATTGGGGCGGCAGAACGCGTGAGGAACTGTCGGCAGGCGCCTGATATGGCTGAAGTAGTAGATAGATATGTTTGCAGGCGCCCAATGAAGAAGATAAACAGCACCGAAGTTTGTCGCTAATTTCTGGATCTGCGTTGCATTTACACGCGTCCTTGTTTCTGTCCGTCCATTTATCCACGGACACATTTCTTCCATACACACGTCCGCCCCTTGTCCTGGCTTAATTCCACGGACAGATTCTTAAAATGGTCGCGTCCGGGTTTGTGTCCGCCCTTTTAGGGCCGGACGTCTCTAAACTGTCCGTCCCCTGTTCGGGCCTGGTTCCACGGACGCTTCTTTGCTCTGTCCGGCCTTTGTCCGTGCTTGGTTCCTCGGACACAATTACTCACGTCCGGCCCTTGTCCGTGCTTGGTTCCTCGGACACAATTACTCACGTCCGGCTTTTGTAATGCGGACGAGACACGGACTCATTCACCCATGCCCGGCCTTCTGTTCGGTCTTGGTTATGCGGACGTAAATGCCCTGTACGGCCCTGGTTCCGCGGACAAGACCCGGACAATACTACTCACGTCCGGCCTTAGTTATGCGGACGCAACCCGGACGCAAGTCTTTGACTTGTTTTCTTTTGCGAACTTTGACCGGCTCTAGATTCTTCGTTTGGATTCCGTTTTTCGAGCCGTTTGCGCCTATGCGTTCGTCTCTTTGTCTACTTTTCTCCTAGCTTGGTTTTCCTCATGTTTAACCAATAAATTTGTGAGATAATCAATAAAACATAAACTAGAGGAAAAACATACGATAAGTGAGAAATGAGCAAGAAAAGTGCTGATATAATATATGAAATACACCTATAAAACATGCTCATTTAGACACTTATCACATACTTCCCCATTCAAAGAAGACGACGTCCTCGTCACAAGCCTAACTTGATTTGTGATGGGTTTTCCCACTAAATTTTTTATGTAATTTGGTTCAAATTTCACATCCCTACTTTAACAAACCTTATCTAAACTAGATGATGAGCTTGACTTAAACTATCTGCAAATGGTTCGAGTTCATATTGGTATTTTGAAGTTACTAACCTAAAACCTTTAATAATGGATTGAGTTTGTTCCGAGTTTTGGAGGTCCTACAATTCAAGTTCATTTGGCTGAAATTATCTCACTGTTTTGAGCAAGTTGTGGAATGTCAAAAGACATAAATGACAACAAGGAGATGGATAATGAAGAAGCGTTTGAAAGGGAAGCTAAAGCGAGGTACATAATGAAGGCAGATAAGAAAGTGAGATGTAAGGAAAAAATAAGGATCAAAGTGTTGGCAAATTTCAAAGATACATACCTAAGAGAAAGAAACCTTGCTCAAAAGAGAGCCTAAGATGAAGAATACTTCTTCTTATAGTAAGACTATACCCTCAACAAGGCAGATAAGGAATATAACCATAGCTGAAAGATTGAAAACCACTAAAGTGACCTTAAAATCAGCATTTGGTTGCGAAGGTAACACAACCTTTGGTAGTACCGTAGGGAGCCAGAGTGGATTGTCTTGTGAACTTCAGAATTTTGGAAGGACGATAAGGTAGAAATCATGTTTTGTTAGATCTTGGTTCCGAGAGTGTGACATGATTTACGTCTGTTGCAAAATAGTACTTATGGTTTAGTTTTCCCTCTATTTGGTCTGATCTGTGGTATATTTGTGTTATGCTCATCAGGTTCTTTATTTTTTAGCTTCGTAAGAGTGATGACTTGTCGCTTTATATACAGCTATAGTCATGGCTTAGGCCACTAGTTGATAGGCCAACACTGTCAGCTCGATGGGAAACTAAGCTAAAACATCCCTAGTGTTAGACACATGTGAACTATGTCCCTGCCCAACTACAATATCTTTTCAATATGACACAAGTATGAAAGGGAATTTCTTATGAAAAGTAGTTAACCAATAACCATAATGGTAGAGACACCGCTATACTGGCGAGCGGGTCTCTGGACCACCTATCGTTTGCCAAGTGTCGCAATTAACCACTCGACAACCCTCAAAGTCGTTGGTCGATCAATAACACTGCTACCGACAAGTGTTTCCAAGTTTTATTCTTAACTTATTTCTTTTACTTTGTAGCTTAGACAATCATTGTAAAAGAATAGCATATTCCCAAAGATTTCATGAGAGGTGAAAGGAAATAAAGAATTGGAACTGGATACGAGTATAATAGATGAAGATCAAACAAGCAGAAGAATGTTGCAGGATAAGTTCTGTCACACCGTCTTTACAGGGATTTAGACATCTTGAGAAACTAGATGAAAAATTATGAGGAATGAACAGACGCGATCAGCCCATTGGAGCTTTACCTGGATTTCTCGATAAACTAGACTTTACAACATGGTGTTATGCAAGCCTTACAATTCTTGGAGAACATTTGTCTAGGCTGTAAAAATAGAAGTAGAGAATAGTAACTAAACACACCTGTTCCAAATCGTACCACACCAGAAGGCGTCTTACATCTTTTGCTACAAAACCACACTACTTGTATCGGTATTTTACAGAGAAACATTTGAGAACAAAACATAGAAAAACTTAAGCACCCAAAGACTATTTCACAGGTGAAGCAATATGTTCCTTCACTGCTACTTCATCAGTTTTCTTATCTTCATCTTCGACATCATAGCCCTCAAAAATTTCGTCACTGTAGTCGTGATAATATTCCTCATCCCCATAATCATAGTACTCATCATCATCATCATTTTCTCCATCGCCATTCTCCAGCATATTTCTCGACTGCTGTCCCATTAGACGCTCTTGAATACGATCTCTGATTGCTGTGCCCTGATATCATATAAGATACTGAGCCATGAGATCATAAGAGTATCTAAGATCCTTGGCCCTCTAAAACCCACGCTTCATCAACCAAGCTTGCATAAAATAGAATAATTGCATATGAAACATGAGTAGAGCTTTCTTACTTACCATCTTATGGCATCCTTCTTCAAACATTTCAAGAAACCCAGCAACCCAGCGATCCGCGTTCTCCACCCACTCATCACGATTGAAGCCACCAGCAGTTTTTGCAGCAGTTTGGATCTATAATATCAAAGTGACGTGCTCAATGCACTTCTAAGGTATATTATCACTTATCATACAAAAATTCACCAAATTCCTGAAAAATCTACAAAAACTTCACTGCAAAAGCAGAACTTGCGGAAAAAAGGCTCACTTTCTTTAACTTAACAGTACTCACTGTGATCTATTTAACAACCAAACCCTAATGTTAAGGTCCAATCATATGTTAATATGGACTCATATTTTATTCCCTTTCCTGCCTTGTTATTAAGAAACATAAGAGAAGAACCAAGCTAGTTACTGCAAATGCAATTTCTCAAGAATCATAAGCTAGCCTTCAGCAGCTAACTGCCCATGTATTATACAAAATGGTACAGGTATAACGAATAAATTCAAAATTAAACATGGCTCAATGGAGCAGCATAAAGTTTTCCACAGAGAAAGCTGAATTTCACCAACCATTTCTTGATGCTCCTTCACTTTCTTCTGTAACTTTCTCAAACCCATGTTCACCCTTATACGTTGCTCCTAATCCATGGAATATGTATATATGCACCATTAGAAGAGCCACCTTAAAAGTTTCACGGCGATGAGCAAAAACAATAACCAAAAGACTTACCCTGACATAGCTAAGATTAAGATCTTTTCTTGTGTAACCTCTAGCCAAATTTCGCATCACATACTGGTTATAATCCTTGACAATCCTCATTATGATGTCAGATGTGGAAATTCCATCAGTTCTTTTGGTTTCAACAAATTTGCCTATGGATTTGACCTGCAGCACTCGGCAAAGCTAAAATGTAAGACTTTCAAGAAAACATAGAATTACTTTCATAGAGCCAGCAATCTTTGAATGAGAAACTTACATATTCGTATACATCATTTGCAGAACCACTGGCATCTTTATAGCTGCATAATAGAGCAGTATGTTATTTGAATTCTGACCATAGTATGCTCTGACTAACCAGAATACAAAGGATAATCATGATTGTAAAGGAACTGCATGATCTATGTGAACCTTTTACATGCCAAAAAAATATTAAACAGCTTAGGCTTATATTGTGATTTGATTTTGGGTTGAAAGAAGTCTAAATCAGCATATCTCTCAGACTCTTACGGAAGAGCATCATGAGCAACATAATCAATCTCATGCTTCTCGAGAAAATCATTGTTGAGCACCCACGGTGCATCCGGGATGACTTCATCGACCCATCTGTATCAAAAAAGACAAAAACATTTAACCAATTATGAACGTCATATTTGCAGAAGTATCAATCAAGTAGTAGACGGCTGCAGCTCACATAAAAGTCTTACAGGACAAAATCTAGAACTACAAGACAAGTAGTCAGATAACAGCGACTACAGCATCCCGAGAAAACATGTTGATAGGCGTTTACTATCATTACCTCCACAGATTGAGCGATAAAAAGTTCAACTCTCCCGCAGAGGAAAGAAGGCAAAACAAATACATGTCAACTCGGATCCACAAACACATGCTCCCGTCTACCGTTAAAAAAGATCAAGGAGTTCGAATGAGGGTACATACTTGCAATGGCGAAGAGACTCATATCGCTCGGCCTCAGTCATGACAGTCTTGCCCTTGTATTTGTGAGTAATCTCATCACTGCAGCATCCGACAAGCAAGTGGGTGTTCGGAAATCTGCAAAATCGAAGTATCATTCATACTGATATTCAGTTACAACCGTCCAAGTAACTACAACTCTAGTCAACCATATCAAGCAAAAAAATGAAAAAAGGGATTAAAAAAATTTGTTCCTAAATCCAATATCCAGAACCAAACCAAAACATAAGCTAGCGATTTTGCAGCATGCTATACATCGATGACAACCAACTGGAACAGAATCAGACAAATCGAAAGGAAATATAAGTAGACACTGGAAATAGCGAATGAGAAATACAGATCGTCATAGCTCGGATCACGCCGACAAAATCCAGAAAATGAAAATCAGCGTACAAGGAGGAAACACAAACAGAAAGAGGGAGAAGTGGATTAAGAAATAATTAAAGGAGAAAGAATGAAGAGGGCGAACGATAATTTGGCTTGTTCGAGGGATCTAGCATGACCGAAATGAAATAGATCGTAGATTCCATCGGCGTAGACGCGAACGGGGCGATCAGTGGGCGGTGGATTGCATTTATACGGGGTGGGGGTGGGGGTGGGGGTGGTGGTAGTTGTGGTTGTCGTTGTCGTTGTGGCGTTGCCGTTGTTAGGAGAAGGAGTGTTCTGGTTGTCTTCGTCCATCGTTTCCTCGTCAAATCTCTTCTCGATCATTCCGTTTGGATGTGTTTTACTTCCCCCGCCCCACCAGTTCTACCACCCCTTTCTCCTATCGCTCGACGATATTTCCCTGGCCTGAAGTCGTGTTGCAAATTGGGATCTTTCTTTCTTTATTTCTCCCTCAGCCTCACGATAGGACCTAGGTTTCGCTACATTCTCCAATTGTGTTTTGGTCACATTTTGATCATTACCGACGTTGTTTTTTTTGTTAGTTTGTTTTTCTTTTTAATTTCACTCTAGTCTTTACTTCTTTTTTTTTTCCAAACACAAAGGCCACTTACTTTAATTTTAATAATGTAATTTTTATATACATGTCTGTTTATTCCATTAGTTATTCATAAATGAAAGGCCCAAAAAACTAGTAATAAATGAAACAAGGACAAGAATTTGACCCGACGTTTATGCTGATATGCACTTCTTTCCAGAAAAAAAGTTCAAAATAACACTCCACGACAAAAATATTACTCATATTGGCTGCGTTCGGCATGGTTGTTTGTGGTTGTTTGGTCTGGCTGTTTATGGTTGTTTATATGTGGCAGTATATTATTGGAGTAGAACGTAGGACCCACGTGGGTCCCACGTGGGGACCACCCCAAAAATGCCACATTAATGCGGTCGCCGAACGGAGCCATTAACCTCAACCAAAACTAATTCCTAAAATAACACTTCTAGGAGAAATCGTCTCTTCAAAAGACGATTTCACAAATTATTGAAGTTGAAATCGTCTTTTCAAAAGACGATTTCACCTATTACCCAACACTTAAGAAAATTTCAAGTGTTGAAATGTTGCGATGGTTCGGTTTGACTCAGAGAGAAATCGTCTTTTGAAAAGACGATTTCTAAAGTCGTCTTTTCAAAAGACGATTTCTCAGTTTCTCAGAAATAAGTGAAATCGTCTTTTGAAGAGATGATTTCAGCTTCTACAATTAATGAAATCGTCTTTTGAAGAGACGATTTCTCCCGGGAGTGTTATTTTAGGAATTAGTTTTGGTTGGAGGTTAAAATAAGTAATATTTTTGTTGTGAAGTGTTATTTCAGAATTTTTTTCCTTCTTTCCACCCAGAAAACCAAATCACAGCAAAGAATAAATTGCAATTTTCAGAATGAAAATCACAGAAAGAATAAATTGTGTAATTTCAAGAGGACGTGTCGATTACACTAGAGATAAGTAGGCATTGTTTTGTTAGGAGATAAAAAAGAATAGCATATATCCTTTTTCTTTTGAGTAGACTTGATACCATATCTATTAAAGTAGTACCAAATCAGAGTTACAAAATGCCCCTGATGGGGAGTCAGCTAACAAAAGAATAACATATATTGTAGAACTCGATTGGAACTGCAAGGAATATGCCGGAGGTATATCTGTAGCAATGCTCCCTTTCTATTGACATCTGGAAAACAAGTGGCCCCCAAATTAAAATTGGAACTACCCACGACAGCATTTCTAATAATATAGGTAGACTCTTCTGCAACACTTGTTACAACATTACCCTGAAAAAAAAAAAAAAAAACTTGTTACAACATTATGTTAAACTGGCTCATGCTCTTTCTTCTTCTTTTCCTTCCGATTAGATCAGCCAAGTCTTTTTTTTAAAAAAAAAAACAGACAAACTTTCATTACTTAATTAATTAAAAGAGGTACATAATGTTCAGAGGGATATTTCTGAAAAAAATTCAAAATAACACTCCCCAACAAAAATATTAATCAAATTAACCTCCACCCAAAATTAATTCCTAAAAAACCACTCCCAGGAGACGATTTCATTAATTATAAAACTAGAAATCGTCTCTTTAAGAGACAATTTCTCCCGGGACCGCGCCACGTGAGCAGCTGACTCAACGGGACGGAGGGGGAAAGAGAAATCGTCTATTGTAAAGACGATTTCACCTTTCTTAGACACCGCAGCGTATTATTTCTACAAAAGGTGAAAATCGTCTCTTGAAGAGACGATTTCACCAGTTTACAGCACTTGGAAAAAATTTCAAGTGTTGCAACACCACAATTTAACAACACACACTCGGAACATCTTCCAAGGCCTGTAACACCACAAATTCATAACAAACAACCTGTACATATTATGAACTCCAACCCAATCACGATACTCAAAAACACTTCAACACAATTGTAACATTACATAAACACAAGAAATTGAAATGTGAACCAAATAATATAGTTTATAAGATAGAAAACATAATAGTAATACAATCTCAAGTTGTTTACAAAATGTAACAACCTACATCATCTACGTCTACGTCGTACGTACGTCCTAGTCTCACTAGGTGTAGGATCCTCAACCGCTGATGCGAAAGTAGGATCAAGGTCACGACCACTAAGATCCCCTACATCATGACGATCTCGGGAATCTCTATCTCTAAGTGGTGCTCCGGGAGTGGAAGTAGAAGCTACCTCTAGGTCTGTAGCTGGTGTCGTAATGCCAAAGTCTATGCTCGTCCCAGCACCGGAAGATGATGCCCCATGAAAGCTCGAGCTGCTCCTGTAGTATGCAAACCCTGTGGTGTCGACCTGCTGTGTAGGACCGACAATCTGAGACATGGTCATGCTACCGGCGATGTCAAACACCTCCTGATGATCTACTGTGAAATACCCCGAATCTAATTAATACCTGTTTATTATTAAATAATGAAGAATTGATCTAGAAACAGATCATTTTAGTTACGCATGCTAATCTATGCATGCAAACGTTACGTAAATTAATATTATTACACGTGCGCATGCAAACTCACGCATGCAAACGTCACGAAAAACAATCGTTTTACCATAAACGCTAACTGGCGTAATGTTACTAAAAGTATTAACGTACTCGTACAAACGTTTATGTACGATTATTAACAAGGACTAAACTCCTTACATAACTAGCTCAAAAGAGAGAGCGTCAACAAGGAAGATTAATACGAACGTGTATACAAACGAGCAACGTAAATATTATACGGATGCCTAAGCATTTATAAATGCTAAAATAAATTGATATAACACTCAAATAAATATAACAACTTATGGTACACCTTGTATATATTATGGAGACATAATAACTCATCAAAGGTCAAAGAAACGCACCTAAACTCCTTAAGGTCATAAACGGGCGTTAAGCCGGACCTTAAGCTAAACAAGTTATAAAAGCTATGAAAATCATATGAAGTTAATCAAGGATCATTATATGACCCTTAGAACAGGACCTCATCTAAAACTGAATAAAAGTAAAATGCCCGGGAGTTCCCTTAAGGCCCTTAAGGCCCGAAAGTCCCGAAATACTTTATGGATGAAGTAAAGCTTTACACTTCATTACAAATGCATCATAACACTTTATTAAATATAAGATGAAGTCTCATGATAAATTCTCAGTTAAAGACAAAGTGCTCGGAGGTTCCCGTTGAGGGCCCCATAAACCCCGGGAATGCCCCAGAGAGGTACCGAAGTGGCACAAAATCCAATATAAATCATTCTTAGAGTTCCTATCATCAATATCATTCTAAAGAAAATGCTTGAGCTACTTTTTCAAAAAACAAAGTGCTCGGGGAATTTCTTACGCTCCTTTTTTGCCCCGGGAGTGTCCCGGTAGCCGGAAATTGTGTCTTGAGTTGATATAACCCCATATAACTCAATGTAACACCTTAACATATTATTATTGACTATAACAATGTTTATAAACACTTGAAACTCATAGCGACTACTTATTTTCCAGAATATTCTTAAAGCACAAAAACGCACCTTCGGGTGTCATAAAAACGTGTTTTACGCAAATACCTTGAAGTTTTTGAGGAGCCACGAGTTGATAATATTAAAAGGGGATAAATTGAATATCTAAATAAATCAATGCCAGTGCTAAACTCATAGCATAAACAGGGCCGAAATTATGATAAAAAAGGTACCTAAAATCAGCATTTTTACCTTAAAACTTTCATCTCTTACCATGATATAAATGTACCAATTAAATGTTGTGACTTATAACATGTTATAATATGGTCCTAATACAATATAGTGTGACAGGAATCAAATTAAAAATCAACCCCCACTTAAAATAATGGTGGCCGTTTTTTGTAAGGTATATAACACCTTTATACCTCATTTTATGACATAAAAATTCATGTGTCATCCCTCCACATGTTGTATAATATAATGTCAAGTTAATACTAGTCTAATTTGACTCCATGCTGTCTAAATCCTGCAGGAAAGCAAGGCCATGTTAGCTTGGCAAAAAGAAAGAATAATAAATGGAAAAGTAGATCTAGATCTAGGAAATAAGTTGTTAAATACAAGAGACCATTCCATGCTTGTCTAAAACAGCTAAGTGCCGATTGAAGAGGCCTAAAATCAGCTACATTTCGTGGGTCATCAAGGGAGAAAGAAGACAACATTCAACATTTAAAATTCAAAAGAAAACTAGACATACCTAACTTACCTTGTCCTTTAGTTTCCATGATTTATTCCACATTGTCTTGCCTCTTCACATGGCCGAGAGTCTCCTTGTTTGAAGGGCTTTTTGAGCTTGAAAATCAAAAGAAAAACAATTAACAAAGCCTTACTTAACATGCCACATGAAGATGTCTAAAATAAACAAATCAAATTCCAAATACTAGCTTAACTATACAGTTGCATTTCCTTTCTCTTCACCCATTGCAACCGGTTGAGGTAAGCTCTCCCTTCTCATTTTCATCTTCTTCCTTTGAAGCTCTTAAGTCCATTAATGAAGGTTTAACTTCTATCTACATTTCTAAGGTAATTTCATAGCATTTCTCATCAAGTCTTGAAGCAAAAACCTTCCTAGGACAACTACAAGATTTCGGCTTCAATTTATACACCAAGGGAGTTGTCTTAAATCAACATAAATCCAAGGATCATCCAAGATCATCTTAAGGTATTTTTCATGCTTGAAAATCCTTAAGACACATTTTATGTGTATCCAAAATTCTACATCTTCTAAAGCTATTTTCTTCATCAATTTCATGAAGGAAAATTGATGCTCCATCCATCCTAGAAGTGCCGAAAATATAAGGTAAAATACCTAAGGCAAATTCTTGGAAAACTACTTATAAATCTACTTAAGATCTTTGTTAAGATCTAACTCCTAAACCCCTTCCTCTCTTGCATAAAAACCGAAGTGGAACATCAATCTCCATTGGAGGAAGCTTGGGAATTCAAGGGGAGTTCAAGTACTTAATCATCCTTTATTAAGAGTAGGTTTACTAAGCAAATCTTTATTGTTTTAAGCTTGTTTAAGCTCTTAAAAATTGTACAAAAATTATGTACACCTTCTTAAATATTTAAAGCCGAAACTATATGGTAATACATACCAACAATATAATTTATAACATATATGGTAAGCTTATTACCTTAAGACACATTTTTGTTTTACAAAAATTGCCTATGATAGATAATTATTTGTACCGAATTCCCTAGGACAAATATGCTCCCTTTTGAGCGAAAAATCAATCTAAGACATTACAATAATTTTTACATGAGTTATATGACTCATATGTATTTATGTATAATTATTATAAATTATAAATCATGTTTTAGAAACTATATGGTGATATATTATTATTGCCGAATTCAAATGGTGAAGAATAGTTTTTAATGAGCTATATATGTATATAAATACATACTAAAAAATTTTGGGTAAGCTAAAAATAATTACTAGTGTTTAAATGACTAGTTTAATAAGTTATGTGATAAAAATATAATTTTTAGAAAGTTTGGGGTAAGATATGTGATTACTGAGAATAAAATATGTCCTTGGCATAATTACAATATAATATGGTGAGAGAATTGATATTATGAATTTTGGTTGAATTAAATAAGTGTTTAGTAGTTAAAATAATAATTTATAAAGTTTTGGGGCTATTTTGTAATTTTTGGAAAGATTGTTGTAAAACCAAGAATCATATAAGTTTATGGGTATATTAATATATTAGGTATGAAATTAGACTTTGGTCAAAGTGTTGACCGAAAACTTTGGGTTAAAATGATTTATGACATAAAATAATGGATTTATAAAAGTTTTAGGGTGATTATGTAATTTAAGGAAGTTTAAATGCAAAACCAAATTTTATATGGGGCGGAATCATTATTAGTAGAAATATAAGTGTCCACTTGGTTATTAAGGAAATTAAAATATTAAAACTATAGTTTATAAGTGAATAAATATATTATATAAAGTTTTTGGGGTTAAAATGTAATTATGAGAAGTTATTTGCCAAAACCGAAAGGTTATGGGTTGATTTGATAATTTATAAAAGTTAAGGTGTTCAAATAATAATTACTGAATTTATAATGGTGGTTTAGTGAATTAATTAATTAAGGAAATGAAACTATGTAGTATAATGTATTTTGGTGTATAATGTAAAGTTTATGAAATAAATAAGGTTATAATATAATAACCAAAAAGTATGATGTATTTATGGGATTAAAAATATTTGAAGGTCCTACATGGATATTTAGGAAACTTAGAAAAGAACATTATGATTTAAGGATTTATGAAATTAAAACTATATGATATACAAGTACAAGTTATTTACTTGTAAAATAAATAATATTATTTGGGGTTAGTTTGTAATTAATAAAATATATGGGAAAAATATGTCCACGCGTGACATGTGAATATAATTTGAGAATTTATTTAGTGGTTATGTCCTTTAGACAATTATATATAAGTGTCATAAATAATACATGTGTATAAAACTTATACAGTTAAGGTTTTCAAGTAAATCAAAAAGGAAATGAATATAAGGGATTGTGGAATTAAAACTATGGGTTATATAGTTATAAGAAATTTAATTGTAACCAATAAATATTATTTATGGTTAAGTGGAGAATAACAAAATTATAAGAATATTATGTCCATGTGTGACATATAAATATATTGGAGAAATTATGAAGTTGTTATGTCATTTACAATTGTAAAACATGTAACATAAATGGTACATGAATATATAGTTATATGCATTAAAGGATTTTAAAATAAATCAAAGAAATAACAAATAAGTTATACATTAAATCATAAGGTAATTAAAAGAAATTACCACACCATATAAGTTTTATGAATTAAGAATACATGATTTGGAAATATATAAATACCTTAATTATTAATAAGGTTAAGAGGTTAAAGAAACTACCTAAGTACAAAGAAATAAACCTCACATGAAATAACGAATACGAAATCGTTTCATGAACCAACAAAGTTGTTATAAGAGGGTAACATAAATTAACACTCTCACTTAATCCTATTCTAGGACTATACTTGACCAGACGTTGACCAGGATATATTCAACTGCAAATCTACGGTGAACGGTATGGGATTCTTGCAGCCTGCTTGCTACCGGATTATACCGGCTTGTGTGCTATCTGTTGTTTGAAATAACGACCAAGATAATTGTTGTAAAATGTTGTATTACTTTTGTGCACTGTTGTGTTACTTTATGTGCGTGATGCTACTAACTGTAACGTGTATGTTCCACGCATACAACACTACATTACCAGTGGATTAAATACCTGCGTTTTACTATACCGAGAACTTGTACTCAAGTTCCTCACTAACTTCACTTTATAAAAAACGTCGTTATCCTAAACGTGATAACTGACAATACACATTGTGTTCTTGCTTAACGTCCTTCAGTGACATCTAATAAATTCTATACTACGAGAAGCGAGGAGCCCAGTTGTATCTGGCCATGCATACTACAGGAGCTGTACATGTCTCAGGTCGTCTCCATTCAAATTTACGTTGCGACGGGAGTTTTGGGTGCACTCTATGTCCACTCACCGGGACCGTACCGGAACATTTCAAGTTGGGAGGAAGACTTTATTTCTCTCGAGGGTACGATACCCACCTCTTTTAGTACAGGAGTTAACTACGTTATCTTCTGAGGGAATTATTACCCACCTACTTGTACGAGAGTCCCATCTCGTCTAAGGGTTTATCATACCCGACCAATCTACTCTATGAAGATGGAGTTTAACGAGGTCACTATACCTCCACTGCTGTGAGGTACTCTTATATACATGTTAGTCCCATTGTGAGGATCTGACTACTAGTGACAATTACAGGACCTTTAACTTGACTTTCTGAAGTCTTGTTCTGTGTGACATTATTATCCTTGTATGGATGTTTGTTATGATTATATTATGCTGTGTGTTTACAACTTTACAAAAAAAATGATCTGCATGTATTCGACAAAGTAGTTGGTGTGGCCCAGTAGCTTGTGGGCTGCACGCTCTCATACCGGCAAATTATTTTGTTGAGCCGTTTCATGGCTAACCATTTCCATGTACATGAAGAAAGAAGAGATTACCCGACCGAGTGTAAGAGGGGTAGAATTAAGACAGGGATTATTACTACCGGTATCATTTTACAGTACTGTACTTTTATTATTGACTTTTGTTGTTATAAGAGGTTTGTATTCAGCGCTCAGACCGTATCTTTTGTAAGTTGTATTGGAGTTAGCCTTGTTAGTCACATGGGTGACTAGCGGCGTTGTAGCACCACCCGTTTTATGTATTTATTCCGCTGCATTTCCAGTTGAAGTTGGGACCTACCATCGTTCAGGTTATGGAGTTTCGGGTTGGGGTGTTACATACTGGCTCAGCAGTTCGACCACGTGCACGTCCTCTTCCTCTGCCTCAACCACGCACACGACGACCACACCCTTTTCTTCCACCCTGATCCATAACGGCATTTGCATCTTCATCGTCAGGGGCAGCTGCTGGGACATGTTGTGGCCGTGGGAGGACACAGTACATGTCTTTGTACTCCTCTCTCATCATCCGTAGACTAGTGAGAGCATCATCGACACGCATTGCCTCTAGCATGCAGATGACCTCATTTGTGGTCTCCCCCTACACCACAATTCAACATACGAATATAACAAAATAATATGTCATAATACTAACATACAACAAGTAAAGTTAGATTTACTCACCATGTATCCCAATAGAGCTCCCGTACAGCCAATGTATGTCCTCGTGTTGCGACCGTACCACTCTTTGTACGCAGGACCAACATCATCCAACTATAGATTGACGACTCTCTCAGTGCGCAGGTTCCACAAGGCAATGTACTCCAAATGGTGACTTGACCTGTTCCAATCGGTGCGGCCTCTCAAGTCAATGTTGTTCAGATCTATTCGTGCATCGTCTCCGTCTATCCTAGGATCTGTCGGTGGAAACTATCTCCCGCCAAACTGCCGCATCACACGATCCGGGAGATGCCACTCACTATATGAAAGCATATAAGTGGCACCCGAGCTCGTGCAATGTGGAGACCAACCAAGCAATACGGAGGAAGAGACCGTAACACCTCCTTTGTATAGGGCTGCCAGACAATCTAAAACAAGGAACACTAAAAGTTAGAGGCAAAGTGTTTATGAAATGAAACCACAACAACATACACAAACCAAAAAAATGACACTCACCTGATGCGGTGTCTGCCTGTCAAAGGCCTCTCTATAGTGAGTGAGGACATGCGTAGAGTGGCCAGTCACATCAAAGTCGACATGCCAACGATGGGCAAGCGGAAGAGGAGGCAGTGGACCAGCATGACAGGCACGTCGACGGATGACAGCTATATAAGGAAATCTCTCCCACACCTAAACCTGTAAGACGACCAGCGCCCCAGCAATACTACTGTCCCCAGCATCAGACGCCAGGCACAGTTGCCGGTACAACCATGCCAGACAGGTGGAACCCCAGTTGTACTGTCTGGCCTGAGCGAAGTCCTCTCCAAGAGCGGTAAGAACATCGGTGGACCTGGTTCCCCGACCGATCAACAAAAATGGTCCCACCCAATAGCATCAGTATGTAAGCTTTGGTGTGCCTCATGACTGTCACATCATCCGCGTCCTCGGGTAACTGACCGAAAGTAGACACCAGCCAACGGAGCTAGATCCTACTATGATGTCCAAGATCTGCCGGTCTAGCTCCTAGTAGATCATCACACAACGCTCCCTAGTCCCTATGTGTGCTACCCGTGACTGGTGATCCGTCTATAGGTAGCCCAGTAAACACAGCAATGTCCTCCAGTGTGATGGTGGTCTCTCCTGATGGCATGTGGAAAGTATGTGTCTCTCGGCGCCATGTCTCGACCAGTGTGGTGATCAAATGCCAGTCCAAGGAGATGAACTCTAGACTGGCTATCCTAATTAATCTGGAAGCCTCTAAATATGGGCGCATCCTCTCATCGTAGCGAACATGCCTGCCACGTCGTAAACTAGCCTCGAATCGGCAACAATGTAGTACCTAATATTCATTCCCATCCCACATGGACCTAGACCTATGACTACGCTGATGTCTAAGTATAGAACTAGGGGGTGGACCGGGATCCATGTGTAACTGGATATTCAATAACAAACATTCAACCATATTAAAAGCTTGTCAATTACATATAATTTCATATAACAGTACAAACAAACAATTATGATTTCAATTTCATAAATATCCACAATTTCCCAACATACCATAATTTCACAAAAAGCCACAATTTCCTAATTTCACAAACAATCCATATTCACCAGAATTTCACAAATCAACAATCAATTATCACTACAATTTCACAAATAATCAATTACCACTACAATTCAACACATAACAACATATAACAATCCCTAATTTTTAGGGTTAGAAATTACCTTAAAACTTGATGTAAGTGTTGAAACTAATAGTGGATGTTGTTGCAGGTTGGCGGCGTCGGAGTTTGGCGTGGCGATTGCTTTTTCTGGCACCGGAGGCGCAAGTGGGGGCGGTGGAGTAGACCGTGCGCGCAGTGAGGGAGGGAGAAGGAGCTGTTCGACTGAGGAGAATGAGGGAAATGAGGAAGGGGATGGAAAAATTCAACAAAGTAGCTGAAACCCATGAAATCGTCTTTACAAAAGACGATTTATGCCTTTCTGAAGAAACCATCTTTTGGAAAAACGATTTCACAAGTAATAGGGGAATTTTGCTTGCGTCCGCCTACGACTAAAGAAATCATCTGTTGTAAGAATGATTTCATAAATTGTCTTTTGCAAAGGCGATTTCACCATTTCCCGCTTCCAGCCAACTCAGTTGCTCACGTGGCGCGGTCCCGGGAGAAATCGTCTCTTGAAGAGACAATTTCTAGTTTTGTAATTAATGAAATCGTCTCTTGAAGAGACGATTTCTCCCATGAGTGTTATTTTAGGAATTAGTTTTGGGTGGAGGTTAATATGAGTAATATTTTTGTCGGGGAGTGTTATTTTGGATTTTTTCCAGATATTTCCTACACAAATGTAACTAGAGCCAGCCTGTAGACCCATTCAACTGAGACTAAATTCGAACAATACATGCTACAGTCGCTCAGAATCAATTTCGCCTCCCAGTTTAGCTCTCCTCTCTTGAGAAGGTAATTTATCTTCGACAAACACTCAGACCAAATTTTGACACGAGATGACCCCAATTTCTTTGCCAACTTCATCCGAGAATGGCCGCCCCTAGCTTCTGCAGAAATCGACGACAACTTCTCCCCACCGCCCTCAAAAGCCACTGCCTCTATTTTTTCATCTTCCCCAACACAAATTGCACCCGCTCCAAACCCAATCTCTTCTTTACTGCTTCCATCTATCCAGATATTCGTCACACTTCCATTAATTGATTGATCTCTAGGCGACAAATTGGAGAAGTCCTTCCCCCTACAAAGATATCCGGCGCAACATCCACCGTTGACAAAATACTCCAGGCTTGGTCTAGACCCCATGCGAGGTTCTTTGCTTCACCGTGAGTAACCTGGCAGCGCGCGAACCACCAAGACCATAGATCAGCCAAGTCTTAACTGCATACTTTAGTTTGTTGGGAGTTTACCATCTTTGCGGCAATATTGGACGGGAGTAGAGAGTTGCATAATTCTAAAATATCCCAATTTCATTTGAAGATTTTGTTATAGACTTTCAACGTTCCCCTTTTATTTTCAGCTTGATTTCCACTTCTTTCTTTTTTTCAAAGCAATACCCCATTTGAGGTAACCAAATCGAATAATGGTGGAGTAGAAGAGTAATTGGTCATGAGTTTGAATCCTGTAAACCATTTTTCTTTTAGTTTGTCACACAGGGTTTACCGTGTCTGACTTACCTGTTGAGTGGTTTGTAGGCTATTTACTTCAATCTGAGGATTCGGTTGTCCTTGTCACACTAGATACTTACCTGGTTGCAGAGATGGACCTAGAGATTGAAAGTTATAAGGTTATTTTTATAATTAATTTATTCTGAAATTTATGAGGTCACCGACACATAAAACATCTACCATTATAAAAAAATTACACTAGAAATTATTATAATTAATTTTTTTTCATAAAAATCATGGGGTTACGTGACCCATGACCCGTGTACATCCCTTGAGCCCGCCTCTGTCTGACTGGTGGATTTATCCACAACACACTCTTTGGTAAAAAAAGATGACTATGAGGGGTTTATAAAAAAAATGTTCAAACCAAGCGGACAAGATTCTCAAGTATAGAGGCGCGCCTATGTGAGAGCATTAACTTCCGAGTTGCATAGGAAAATAGAAAGTGATACTAGTGACAAAGGACTAGAGCCAGTATCAAGGTCAATGGAATTTCTATCTAGAGATATGCCTCATCTCAACAAGTGGAGATAGTACGTCTTTCTCACCTGGTGTAGTACTAACAAGTTTAAAAATGTCAAAAAATTATCGACACCATGCGGTTCATAGGATTATAAGGCAGGGAGACTGATTGCAGACAGTTTATATTTAAAAAAAACAGTATATCAAATCTTAAGATCCAATACCAAGTATACACTAAAATTACATCTTGTAACTACACTCAAGCGGCCGTCGACACAATATAGGGTGCGAAATTCCAATCTAGACCTCTACCCTTTTATGAAACTATCTGAGATCCATTTTCAGCTTATTTTGTCATTGGTGTTTAGTTTCATTCTTCACCGTCTATGTCGGCCCTGTTATGAATTAGAATCAGATATTTCCTTCATCATATCATTATCATTTTCTTCATCATTTGATGCTTGAGTTAGATTCATAAAAGACTGTTCCTTGGTTTCAAAGGTTTTTTTATTATTTCCTAGAGAATAATGACATTCACAATTGATTATGGTGGAATTTAATGATGGAAAAGTAACACCACTGATAAATGGTTTTGAATTATCCAGAATTCAGAAGCTATATAGAGAGCTTGATCTAGAGGATATCCACCCATCCATCTTCTTCTAGGAAACATAGCATTTTTTTGTTCCATGAAGTGATAGGGGTGGCAAAACGGGTTCACGGGTCATGTTAGGCCAAACCCAAACCTGACCCGTTTATTAAACGGGTTGACCCGACCCAACCCGTTTAATTAATCGTGTCAAAATATGAAACCCAAATCCAACCCGTTTATTAAACGGGTTGACCGGGTCATCAAACGGGTTAACCCGTCTGACCCAATTAACTAATTATGTCCAAATTTGAAACTCAAATCCTCATATATTTAACTCAAACCTAACATGTTTAGTTATATAAAAGAAAATAATTTGATTAATTAACATTAGATTTGTCATTCAATGATATTATTAACTTTAATTTAATTAAATACTTAATTTTAATATTTATATATCTTATTTATATTAAAATTTGATAATAAAAAATGAATAATCTATAATTTATAATATATATTTATTTAATATTAACTACATAAACGGGTTAGCGGGTTACATATCTTAAACCCAAACCCGACACGGTTATTAAACGAGTCGTGTTCGGGTTGACTTGTTTATTTAATCGTGTCAAATTTTAAAACCCAAACCCGCTAACTTTGTGTCGAGTTCGTGTTGGTCAAACGGGTCGTGTTGAAATTGTCACCCCTAGATTCACTGTGCATAAAAACCATGATTGTAGCTTCAATGGAATCACCACTCCCAGGAGTTAAGGAGGGTTCACACTAAGCTGAAGCAGCTCTTAAGTTTTTAATAGAATCGTAAATTCCTTTAATTTATTTTTCATTCACGGTCATCAAAAGGAATAATTTCACATAACAAGGATACTAAGATCAAGTAAGGTATATAAATATGGGTAGAAAAGATCAGGAATAGGTTCTTAACGATGACAAAAATTCATCATCTCATAAAAGGTAGGGAAATTTCACATTATGCCGATGAGGTTTTCAATATTTCACAATATGTAACTGTGTAGTCCCACTTTTCTATCATTAACAAAAAATTAAACTCCATAAGTATACATTTTAAGACCTAAACTTGAACCCTTACATTCTTGAATTTCTAAATTACGAATATGGTATTTCTATTGTTATAAAATTCTAAATTTTGAATCTTAATTAAAATTTAAGTTCAAAACACTTGAATATATACCCTATATCTTAAATTATAAACCCTAAATCTTGAATGTTGAAATCTAAACTCTGAAAGTAATTGTTGAAAACCAAGGAATGAAGTGTCCACACCAGGTGAGAAAAAAGATTCTAAAGTTGAGTGGTAGTGGTGAATATACTGAGAAAATTAGAGAAAGTAGAAAAAGATATATTGAAAGTCTTAAAGGGAACAATAAAAGAAAATCAACATACAAGATCAACCGCTTGATTACTTCTTCATTTCACCCTCTCTAAAAACATTTTCTTATTCGTCTTCTGTAGCAACATGTCCTTCTTAACCACGTACTTTATCCCAAGTGTGTCTGGGTCTTGCTCTCCCTTTCATTCCGCTCTCCTCTTTTCACATGTCAATACGTTTAATCGGTGCCCGGCGCCCCAGTCTCCTACTCATTCGCATGTCTAAGAATGTGTGACTGTGTTTTACACTGGTCGTCACCTAACTTCCACACAGCCTTCCTTATCACCAGACTTGGGATAGAACACATGGGCAAAGTTTGTCTTCACACAGTCAGATATGCTTTTTTTTTTTCCTTCAACATGATCAAACAATCGACAACAACGGAATAGGACGTGATTAAATCGTTACACGTACATGTATATAGCCAGAAAGGAAATTTCAATAAAACTTGTTTTAAACTCCTGGTCAATCACGTGGGAGTGAAACTAAATAGTATGTTCCTATTGAAATATAGCATGGACATCTACCATTGGGACCTGACCTGCAGCCATTTGGTCAAGACTGGTTAACTACCATTCTTTGAGAAGTCGACGCGAGAAATTCGACATAATAATGTTTTCCCTGAAGTAAGACGCACCAATATTCCATTTATGACTTTCTAAATACATGCTAGTATTTTTTTTTTCTTTCAAAACTGCTTTCTTTCTTTTCCCGTGAAGTCTCAAATAGACTACCATACAATACAAGTCAACAATTTTTTTTTTTTTTGAAGAATAACATACAAGTCAACAAATCAATGATGTAGGCCGATGACTTTCACTAAAATCCAATCTCTACATATTTATTACCGTCTTATCGGGTTCTTATTGAAGTCGAAAACTAATTCCTTGCTTTTTTTTACTTTGACCGTGACTGAGTAATTTCTTGCTTATTACCTTGACCGTGCGGAGAAGCGCGAGTGCGATGGTGTCAATCAATTGTGGAGCGGACGGAAGAGAGGGGACGAGGGAGTGCGCGGGGTGACGGCCGCTAATGCGGCTTCGTGGAAGAAACCACCATCCAATTCCTGGGCCCACCGGTAGATTTGATGACTTTCCAGAATGTTGCAGAAAGGTATCAGAGGAAGGAACTCATACAGCCCGGCCCACCAGCGACTTTTCCACTAGCCCACCCACATTCCTCGTGGAGAGGACCTGGTCCAGTCCTCGTTACACGTCACGTGCTATCACGCCTTTGTCTCTACATTCGGCTGCAGCAGTGACCAGTCTCTATTTCTCTCCTCCATTTGTTCTTTAATGGTTTCTCCAATTCAGACCTAAAGTCCAAGGATAGGATAGAGTGTAAGATCACTTTTGGTTCTTCCGTTGAATTGAATATTCAAGGAGTATTTTTCTTTCAAGTTTCGTCTGGTTCGGACATTATCGATCCATTCACTGACTGGAATTAATTCTCTTACTTAACATCAAAATGTCGTGTCTTTCATGAAATGAGAGTCTATTAATGATTCTTTTTTTTTAACTAAGAGAATCTATTACGGAATTGTTCTTCTAAAAAGCTAGTCTTAATCTTATTTAATTATTTTCTTTCTGTAAGATGACATGTATAGTCTATAGAAACAATTTTAGTGTGTATATTTTCTCTAAATATTTACTTTCTAATTCTTTCGATATAATCTATATCTGAGCGTTCCACTTCGATCAATACGCACTGATAGCTAGAAATTGATTTTCTTACTCCTTATTACTAACATTTTGGGACATTCAATACTTGTTGTGTTCTTCTCATTCTTTAATATATATATATATATATATATATATATATATATAGAAAGTCCTCATCATTTTATAGTAATGATGACAATATTTTGATACATTTCGGCTAAGCATCATTTTACCTTGACAATGCAAAAGGCTGATGATTGTGATATTCAATTGGGGTCATCCGGTTAAGTACAACAACAAAAGAATTAGGAGCGGTTCTTAACTAGAAGATATCAAATTATCAGCAACTGTGAAAATTAAAAATATGACTATGGCGTCGTTTGCTGTGTACAAATCATGGCCTTGTACGAATTGCCCCACTTTTGAAGACACATGTCACCATCTCATTGAATAATATTCTAACTCAATACATATGTCCAGTTACAATTTGCTAACTGCAGGTAGATTAAAGCAAAAGCGTGTAAACTAAGCTTTTTACGGGGAAGTCCGAACGCGCTCTATACATCTATGCATAAGCGGGGCTACGTGGCAGAATAAAATAACCAACCGTTACTAGGGCTGCCCAAGAAATTCCGAAACCGCGGTATCCGACCAAAACCGAAGTGAACCGTACCTGCTTTCAGGTTAACCGTACCGGTTCTTGCGGTATGGTTAACCGAACCGTGTAAATTGACCGGTTTCAGTTTCGGTAACAGTATTGAATTTTCCAGAATGGTTAACCGAGCGGTTAACCGATTATATAAACAGTCAAAATCTTCAAATATTAGAGCGCGTTCAACCATTGCGTCTAAACGCAGCCATACCTGCGTTCGTATGAAGGTGGGTGTGGATATCAGATAGGAATTTAACATGTCAACTATAGTTACACTTTTATCCAATTACAGGATGACATCTGTTATCTACTTTTTAAAAAAACGTGATTAATTTTTTTTCATGGGTATCGAACGGGCCCTTAATATTCACCTCATATAATTAATGTTAGCTATTGAGGGAATATGCACAATACTATATTTTTTGTCACATGTGTTTGATTTGTCACTCATGATTTAGGTGAATGATCAATGTTGTACTATAATATTAATGGTATGGTTCTCATCAATAAGGGTGTGTTCGGAGTTGGGAAGAAAAAGCTGGGTTTTGTAGCTTTATGATTAATGTCACCATGGTTAACCAATGAGGGTGAAGTATTTTAGTTTTTGTGGGGCCAAGAAGTAAAAGTAATCCAATAAATAAGTGACACATGTCACCTTAATCTAAAAAAAGTAAAACGCCGTGAAAAAATACACGGCTACAAGATTAACCAATAAAATCGAACCGAAATAAAGGTTAACCGATCAAAATGGAATGGTAACGGAATCAAATTTTAGAAAACTGAATTAAACGGTTAACCGAATCTGGTTAACCGATCTAAATGGAATGGTAATGGAATTGGATTTTAGAAAACCGAAAGCGGTTAACCGAGGCGGTTAACCCACCATGGGCAGCCCTAACCGTTACTAAGCCCATAAAAGCCAAAATAGAACTACTACAAACCATCTATTAGACTGGAAGTGAGAATTAAAGAATGGACATGTTATTTCTTACACATCAAACTCTTTTTTTTGTCAGAAAGAGGTCATATAGACCTTATTTATTCATATGAACAAAATCAACGTCAGACTCTAGGGTAAGCATACCCAACCTGTCCTTGCACAGAATATCAACAACAACCTTAGGGGGAGACTCAAAAAAATATAAACCTATAGCACTATTCACAGCACAGTTAGTAACTCTATCAGCAAGCCATTTAGCTTCCCTATACAGATGCTTACACAGATACAAACCACTCTTTATGTAACCAACTCTTACAAGCACTAGCCAAGCTAGTCGAGGGGTGGAATTTCTCCCAGTCCTTCAATATAAGCTTGACAGCCAACTAAGAATCAGATTTAACAACCACCTTTCTGAAGCTCGCTTGCCAAGCTAAACATACTCAGCATCCAGGACATCCACATCACCTAGATTAGAACAAAAACCACCACACCATCAACCAATATGGTCCCTGATCGCCCCACCAGCTAAGGCAGGCCCCTCGGTATCACAACCCATATTGACAGTCACTTTCTTATATGCATTTATGACCCAAGAAGCAAGACAAAGGATTAGGGAATTGGGGATAGCACCCTGCGATTGATGCTCAAAAATTCTGGAGTTGCGCCATATCCATAGTTTATGACAAGTAATAGCAAATAAATCACTATAGGAACAACCTGGGCCAATAGGATTAGTTTTCTATAAATTATAATCAACCCATTCTTCAAGCGGGAGAGAGAAGAAAAACTCATGCTCAGGGGCTGGAATAATGTTTCTCCACCAACCAGTAGCAGCAACACAGTCCCTTAATACATGTAAAATCGACTCAGGCGCACCACAAAAGACACACCCTTCATCATCTGAGAAACCCCTTAAAACTCTAGTTGTATTGCTACGCAAACCGTGCTTTATAACCAACAACAAAAAATATCTAACCCGCTCAGGAAATTTTAGCCTCCATATCCACATGAAAATGAGAACTTCCAGCCAAGAATCATAAGGGGTAAATAAAGGCCACAAAAGAACAACCATTTTTATTAAAACCCCATATAGCTAGATCAGCACAACTCTCATAAAAAATACCCTTACCTGCTAATTTCATCTTCACATTTGTAGGGAGGAGCTGATCCAGGGAAGCCCTGTCCCAATCCCCACCTTCAAGCCAATAACAAGACACCTTACTAGCTAAATATGCCTCCTCAATTGGACCCACAACAAGCTCCGATAAGGGAGCCTCAGTAAGCCACAAATCCCTCCAGAAGAGAATCCGCTCACCATTACCCAAGCGCCATCGAGTTCCCCTCACAATGACCTCATCACAAAGCTTAATATTGCATCACACACTAAAAGAGCCAGCCCAACCGGAAGGCTTATATTTCCCCTCCAAAACTCTGATTCATAAAGCCTCTTTCTCAGAAGCAAACCTCCAAGCCAATTTAGATAAGCAAGCCATGTTCATAGCATGAGATTCTCTTAGCCCCAAACCACCACACTTCTTCGGCTTACACAGCTCCCCGGCCCCACCTGACCAGATGGACCTTCCTTTCCTCTACACCGTGGCCCCAAATGAAAGCTCTACAATATTTATCAATTTTCTTACACTTCAAACTCTTGTACTCTCTTTTGGTAAAACTTATTTCTATAATGAAAACTTTAATCAACCTCTATGCACTAAATTCAAAACTAAACCTTTTAAATATTTTTCTCTTACAGGGGTGGATTTAGGGGATCACGTGGGTCACGTGACCCATGTTTTTTGAAGAATTCAAAGATTCCTATATGTAGAATAAGTTTATATGTATATAGTATAATGACCCCATATATATTGTTGGTGGTGTAGTGGTAAGGGATATAAGCATTGAACGAGTTGTCCTACCTCTGGTTTCTTACTCATTACTTTCTTGTCATCTACCTAAATTTCATCGTTTAAATCTAAGGTCGAGCTCTTATATATCATACTAAAATCGTACTCTGACAAATATATTTCCTCATATTCATTTTGGGCTTGTCCATCAACAAGATATCCCCGTTGTATGTAATCTCTCTTGAACTCGTCCATTATTTCCCATTGAGGAGCATTCAAGAGTTTTCTTTTAGATGACTAGTTAGGGCGCATGTATCGTGTTTATGATTGATGTCATTCTTCCCTTTCCATCAGACTTCTTATTTCCTTAGGTCTTTTTGAGGATACACAGGAAACATTTCGCTCTCCGCTTCTTTGGTGACTCGTCCTATCTCACGGGAGTCTACTTTGATTAATGTCGAGCAATCTGGGTGGTCTAAAAACTTCCCTTCATCACTTACTCTATAATTCATCTCAAATAATATTTCAACGAAAGGGATGATTTAAGTCCATGAATGAAAGTCAACAGTTTGATTTATTCGTTTGGGTAGGTTGGTAACTTCATACTCTAATGATTGTAACGTGTATGTGTTGTAGGCTATCCACCAAGAGAAGCCAGTAATGAACAAAAAAACCTCTAATGAAAAGGTTATCAATAACTCTTAAATACACCGCATGTATTAACTGTACATACATGTATAAAAAAACTATACATTATATATTAGAAAACTATACATTTGATGTATAACACGTGATAATGACACTTTTAGTATACTGTAATTTTTGCAACCCAAGCACAAGGAACATACATGTACTGCACCAATCTTCATCCTCTTCACTATTGGTAATCTTGAAATTCGAACTATGACTGACCGTTGACTACTGACAAGGAGTAGTATAGGTTCCTGATGACTTCATATAATAGGGTTTTCAAAGAGTGCATGGTGGCAAAATCATGCCTGAACCTATAAACCACCGTGACCACCACCACAAAAGAGTCTCAACCAACCACCGTGACCACTACCACAAAAGAGCCTCAACCATTGTAGCACGGCTCCACAAAATACCTTACCTCGACTTACCCACACAAATCCAAGCTCACCAAAACCTCCACAAAAGGCCAAACCCACCTTGATTCTCTTACACTTAATGACTCACTCGCCTAACATGGAGGAGACAAATACGGAGTTTGTTGACAATCTAAGTGAAAGCACTAGCCTGGGCACCCTATGGCGGACTTTTCAACCATTTGGAAGGATTACAGGGGTGTACACCAACCTATGAAGAGAAGAGTTTCCACAAACACCCAATACACGTTTGTGACATTTTCGGACAGCTAACAAGCAAGATTGGTCATAGAAGGTACAAAAGGTCAAATGATTGACAGAGTAAGAATAAGTACACAGTTCGCGAGACCACTAAAAAAGGAATGAATGAGAAATAGCTACCAGAGTTACTGCCGTGAAGTGTCATCCTAGCCTCCCTCACCACCTTTTGCACCCCCCAACTAGCAGAGCCACACCCAACCCAAGTGAGGAAGGTAGAGCTTCAGAAGGCAATCAAGGAGGCCCTATTCTGCTCACACCTTTAGGAGTCATGATCCCCATACTAGAAAAGAGTATTGTGTAACACCCCTACTCTTAAATCTGATAATCTAACGCGCCTAACACAATTAATTAATCGAGTCACATCAGAAATAAAGCCGATAATAAACTTAACCCGGGTGTTACTCGCCATTACTCTCCCATGTGAGCAATGAAGCGTTACCAACAATTCAATCCCAAAAATCCGCAATGATGACAGAGACATATTACAATCCGAAGTTTACAACAATCCAAAAAGAGTAGTGAAATGTCTAACTAAACTAATATCATAAGTTCGGGTGAAGTTTAAGCAAAAGTCCAACTATCCCATAAGCCCGCTCTCGCGCATCGGTCTTCAATCAATTACCTGTAATTGGTGGCCATAAAGGCTCAGCACAACTGCTGGTATGCTACTATATGATCCTCTTGGACCTTTGAACTACTTAGATTACTTAGCCCAATTGTTAACATGCAATTCCGGTTTTATGCTATTCTGTTTTACAACATAACAACTGTAAAATGCCATAGTAAGCAAACAAAAGTTCATCCAATAATCACATAGTTCATTCCATTCCACAATAAACATATACACATCCAACGCATAAGAAGGTAAAGTAACCCAACGAGAGTTTGTCTTATGATTTCTCGTGTCAGGGCCTCTAGGGCCGTTGTTCGTTCTTTACATGTAGTCAATTTCTCAACTTAATCCTTATTCCATTTCACTTCCTAACTTTTCCACTTTACCACCACACTCCCACTCAGTTCATAAATTCTGGGCCCAAATGCCCTTACTCAGTTTACAATTTCTGGGCCCAACTGCCCTTACTCAGTTTACAAATTCTGGGCCCAAATGCCCTTACTCGGTTTACAAATTCTGGGCCCAAATGCCCTTACACCAACGGCGGTGCCTGCGTCCAACAAAGTTTGCGTTTGTTGGAAATCCACAACTTAAAGTTGTAGGATATAATGTTACTGGGGCCCAATTGTTCGTTCCACCAACAGCGGTGTCTCTGGCCAAGCAACCATTTGATACTTGGAATTTCCTTGAGCGGACCTGTTGTCAGTCATCCCCTCTGTGATCACAATGCGCAACCAGGCGGTCCTGGATTTCTCACCATCTTCAGATTTTTCTTCATAGCCAACCTCTCACTGAATTGCTTAAGTTCTCTTAAACTACATGCCTAAGATTCAATCTTAGGTTATCTAGTGATTAATTTCTCGAGTGTATATGGACCTTTTAGGTCTTTGATGTATGCCTAGAAGTCATCTAGTGTAAGTTCGTACTCGAGTTCATTTCTTTTTTAGTGATGTTTCTCTATCACTACTCATGTATGTTTGGTATCTGTCCCAGTTCGTATAACTAACGCTTACAAATAATGGCGCACGTATTCGACAAATAAATCATATAACATAATTACATTCAAGCATGCATATCTTCTTAGCAAACATTTCACACATCCAAACCCGAGGAAGTCCTCAGGCACAATCAGAACATACAATTACATACCGTTCACCGTTGAACAATGCTAGCGTGACGTATCACACTTATCCACTACGCTCGCACCGAAGCTCGTATCTATCGACCCATATCTCTGGAATATGTATTGCTCTAATATTAGTGTCTGTATTACGAGTCCACTTAACCATTCCATAATAAACTCTAGTCATCATCCGGTAGCTAACCCCTTAGTCAATTGTTTGTTCAACTCGGGTTTTGTTATTAATCCTCGGGATTTTGGTTTTGTTTTATACTATAGTTTATGTACACGTAATATTCGATACTGTAATAATATCTAGTATGTAGGAATTATACTCTTAATACTCATGCATTTATCGAGGTTAATTGTCTTTACATGTTTACGCACACACACTTACGTGCATGCCTGGCTAGTTATATACATTTATTTCTGCATGCATATAATATGGTTAATTACCATTGACCAAGTTATATCTCCACTTGCAATTACATAATATCTTGTGTGTTGATCAATTAATCTACTTGGTCAAGTTGTGTTGATTGGTCACATAGTTTGACTTGGTCAACGGTTCAAGTCAACCTTTTCATTGTAGTTGGTATTTATTTATTAACTCATACTACATCATATCATAACACTTGTGATTATACTTCTAACCCATAGTTCTTTCAACATTAATCTTATATGGTTAGTCATTCATTTTGCATGTTTACCTTGTATTATAAATTCATAATATGTGATTTATAAAGTTTCCTCATAATGAATTAATTCATTATTCTATGTGAAACACACTTGTATTTATTTGTGTTATTTATTCACATGTCTTTTGCCAAGGATTCATCTTAGTGTTATATAAGGTATTTTATACATTATCATTTTCCTTGTATTATAAGGTTTCTAACCATATGTTATACTCCCCAATTTCCCAATTTAATCTCATCATTTTATGTGGTTGTTTACAAGGTATATTTATACCATAATAATTCCTTTATAGTATACTCTCTTATACTTTAGCATAATGTCACACTATAACATTTTGAACTTTATAATATATTCAGCCTATACTTTTAAAATTCCAAACCGGCCCACCTATAATTTCGGAAATTATAACCTTTCCCCATTCCTTTTGATTATTTACAAAATCAACCCATACATTATATTTGTTACATTTCTAACCTTATTTAATTTATAACCTAGGATTCCCAAACATTATAATATGCACATATATAAATACATGTATTCGAACAACACCCTACTATTTTCCAGATTTATTCTTTTCACCCACAACTTCTTTTAATTTACATATTGCCCCTCTTTATTTTATAAACTTACAATTTAATACTTGAAACTTTATATTATACATAATAATTAATTCCAAAAATTCCCAAAATAATTTTCTAAATTCCCGAACAGCCCTTGGGCTGTCCCAATATTATTTTTCATCCCAAATTTTTGGTTATTTACATAATAACCCCATAAGTTTTATAAATGTTACATTTAAATACTTAAACTATATATTATAATCCTTAATTTATTAAATCACTAAAATTAGCCCAAAAATCCTCAAATAATTCAAACAGACCCCTAGGGTCAAATTAATTTCATTCCAGCCCTTAATTTTCAGAAATCACATAAACACCCCAAATAGTTTTACAAGTTTCATTTTTAACTTAATACTTTATTTAAATTACCAATTCATTTATTTATTTTCCTAACTTGGTCACACATCACATGTGGTCAAGTTTGACCACCCAAATACTCCCTTGACCAGTATTTACCACTAATTATGAAAATGCCACATTTGTTTCTCTAGTTTTACATTTAACACTTTAATTTCATAAAATTAATATTTTATGTTTCTAAAATTCTAAGACAGCCCCCTTACTTTTCTAATATTTATTTGGTACCCTATATTTCACTTAATTACGTTTTGACCCCATCAATAAGTCTTTTGTTCATCTAAGTATTTATAAAGTTTATAATTCATTTAAATCACTTTATATTTAATTTATGTAGCACCTAAATTCACCAACATTCATCTAAAATGTTCCCAGATGATTATGTTCACTAAAATTACAATTTTGTACTAGAAACTTATATAATTCATTTAATCACCCAAAAAACTTAATAATTAATATTTAAAGCTCTAAATAACCATAATAAAAATGGCCTAAACACATGGCCTTAAACATAACATAAACTTAACCATAAAATGACATTAAAATGTCCATAAACTATATATTATGCACGGCTTGCTACAGATTTTTCATTTAACTCACAAAAATCATTTTTCTTTTATTTTTAACTTATAAACTTGACTTTAATAAGTCGTTAGCATCTAGGTTCACCAACCAAACATGTAACCATCATTTTCTACACATTTTCATGGTTTAAACAGCACATATACACATGTATACTTTAGGCCCTATTTGCTTTATAACATTAATAACCTTAATGTATATAATTAAGGGTTTTAAGCATCATTACCTTGTTATAACCACAAGGAAGTCCACACTAATGCTCCTCCCCCTCTCGGAACTATTTAACATCACTTTAGGTTAGATTTTATTTCATGAAATTAAGCTTGAACACTACCATAGATCTTAAGGCTAGTTTTAGTAGTTTACCTTCTTAAAAATGGTTTTCTCTTTAGGGGTGATGTCCCTACTGCCACAGCACTCCATGGCACTCCATGGATGATTACAATACCCTCTCGGCCTCATAATAACAAGGAACAAGGGATTAGTTAATAAATTTGACAAGATGCTTAGTTTAAGGAGCTTTAAGACATGAAATTTGAACATTAAAAGGAGGTGTTCTTACCTTGAGATTTGGGGATTTTTAGGCCCTATTTTCAGCCACCTAAAATAGGGCAAAATGAACTATAGTTAATGCAAAAACCAAGGGAAATAGAAGGGTTTAAGAGGTACATAAGTTCTTAGTATTACCTTGCCCTTGAAGCTCTTTAGGAGAGGTTTTTGAGCAGCTCCTTGGATAAATGAAGGGAATTAGAAGCACCTTCATTTTTTATGAGAAATGGTGTAAAAATGGAGTATAAACAAGTGCCATTTTCGGATCTAGGAAGAAATGAGCAAAAATGTGCTTTAAGGTAATTTTGTCTTACCTTGACTTACCTAGCTTGTCCTCCTTGTTTCACCACGTTTTGTTAATGGCCCATACTCCTAGATTTCAATTTATAATGGGAGAATAGAAGTTGGTGGTGATTTAGAGCAAAAGAAATGGAGTTTTGAGGTGTAAGAGGTGAAATGGGCTTAATGCTCCATGGATGACTTTGGAGCTTCAAGAGAGGGGATGAACTAGTGCTGTTGGGTGTTGTCTATGGCATATATAGGAGGAGGAAAACAATTCCATCTGGTGGAGTATAGGCAAAGAGAATGGAGTGTGAGTGAGAGTGCTTTTGTAAGAAAAGTCTTTGACTAGCTACCTAGACATGTAAGGTTATGTTTTGTATTATGTGTAACATGTTTTATTCAGATTATTTTCCTAGTCTACAACCGTGAGTGTGTGGGAGAGTTGGGAGACTTTCCCATTTTGTGTGTGAAGATATGAGAGAAAGAATGGTGGAAAGTAATATTGTTTTATTCCTTAATTGTCTTCCTTGTCTCCTTTTGTGTATAGCTTGCTTTTCCCTTGTCTCTTTCTCCTATAAAAACCAAACACATGAAGGAGGGATGAGAGACTTTCCCATTTTGTGTGTGTAAGGGAAGATGAGGTGGATTTGTCTTATGTAAGGTGAGTTGTCTTTTAATGTTTATTTTTGTTTCTGCATGCTTTTTGACTTTTTTTCCTCTTGTGTGCAGCCGAAACATGGAGGAGATGGGGACACATGCTAGCTTTGTGTAAGAAGGGATGAGAGGAAGAGTGGTAGAAAGTCACATTTGCTTTTTTCCTCATTTGTACATCCTTGTCTTCTTCTCATTTCACTTTTTCATTTCTCTCTCTCTTTACTTCTATGTGTGGCCGGCTGCACATGTCTTGGGGAGGAGATATTTTGAGTTCTAGCACATTAATAGTACACATTAAGGGTATATAATGGACTTATTTAATGTGTCAAGTGGTAACATGTGTTATGCTTGTCTTAAGGTGTGTATATAAGTGATTGTTGTATTTAATACATGTATTAATATACATGTAGTGGATTTCTCCTTAATAATGTTCTCTCTTTGATTGAAGATTTATTGTACGGTTTGGTGTCCATTTTGGACTATATATTTTTATACTAATATTTGTAATGAGTATTGCTTATTAGATGAGTAATTGTTGATCATAAACTTCCATTCGATTTAATTCCTTATTAATTAAGGTAATAAATGTTTCGGGTATTTCATATTGTGATGAAATCCAAATTAAGAATCTTGACAGAACAAGTATGGGAGGTAGTAGAACCCAAAGAGGTGGTGGAGCAAGTGATTTTTCAATCAAACTGTGAATACCTAGTGATATTCAAAGACAAATTAGGCAGACAGATATTCCTTGACAAAGGAAAGTGGTGTGAGGAGGCATGGAAAATTGAGGAATGGTCGGAAGCCAGATCGCGCCCTAGCCTTTTAGCAAATGTTGTCATTTGAGGCTTACCCCCGCAAGCATGGTCGGAAGAATCAGCTCGTATTATTCTTGGGAAATTTAGGGATATTGTTGAAATCCAGACCGAGATGTTGGAATGCCCTGTCAATCAAGAGGTCTTCGCAACAATTCGGACTAGCATTCACAAAATCATCAATGAAGAGGTGGATGTAATGTTTGATAACACTAGAACAATGGTGGGTGTAGTAGAGGTCTGGACAGAGGAATTAAATTAAAGATTGGCAGCGGCGCACAAGCCGGAAACAGGGGATGATGAGAGGACACCGGAGAAATCCCAGAAGGTCATGATGAGATGGCAGACCCACTGGCATGACAAATGACATATGAGCAAGACATGCTAAAGGGGGATACTGACATTGCACTTAACATAACCAAGGAGTTAAGCATATTTGCAGATAAACAGTCATAAATCTCTACCTATTATCTAAGTGATGAGCTAATGGGAAGTGTAATAGTTGCAATTAATGATAGTTGGAGCATGAAGATTAATCTTAGCGACAGACTATTAAGTACCTTTGGAGACGTGATTGTAGAATATACAAAAGGAACCAAATGATGGAGCATGAGCCGATACTTAGCCTTGGGAAAAGTTTTTCTAGGAGGGGGAAGTAGGCAGGACGGGAGACGTGGCCAGTACTCAAGAATACCAATATTGGACCCCTAAACACTAGGAATCGTTGGGAACTTACGGAAATAATGGTTCCCCTAAAAGTAAGCCTGATGGCCAATATGAGCAGTTTTCTCCGACACACGTGGAGGTGGGATATATAAATCTGGAGAATAACAGCTCACCTTCCCCTGTTAATGCGGATTCACTCGAAGGAAATAACTTGGAGATAGACCTATCTCCTGGTAACCCATATACTAAGAAGACTCACGGTGTAAAACCACGTGTGAAACAAAGAACAAAGTTCACTCCCACTCCATCAGAGAAAGCAAGGTGTTGCCTAAGATATGGGTAGAGACTGAGAATTCACACTCCCTTCCCAAACTAATCGTTGGCTGATATTGACTGGCTCATTTGAAGGAGCACAAAGGTGAACAGAAGGACTAAATATGGGAACGGGGGATCGGGTTTCAAACCATTTGAGGTTTAGGAAGGGCGGAGAAGTGGACAATGATAAAGAAAGAAGTCAGGAAAACTCAAGTTCATCTAACCGGGCTGTCGGAAATGCATCAGTCCAAGCTGTGTAACAAGAAGAGAAATATATGGGGACTAGGCATGAGCACTGAATAGCTTGAAGTGTGCTTAGAAGGTTAGTCTGGTGGCATAATTGTTGCTTGGTCCCCATCAAATATCAAAGTAAAGGAAGCAGATAGAAGCAACAGGTGGTTAGCAGTAGAGGTGGAAATAAGCCCAAGGCAGTTTGATGAGATGGTAGTCTTTGTTTATGGTCCAACGAATCTAATGGACAAAGGGCGGTTTTATCAGCTGCTAGCCTTTAAAATGAGAAGTGGAATACCATGTCTTCTCATGAGAGATTATAACGAAATCCTATGTGGAAGTGAAAGGAAGAGAAGTGTGACAAAAAAAGAACCACATTGAGAAGTAGTAGAATCATGCCATTTTTTAAAATTCAGAACCAAACTGGGAAGGAGTAGCACTTAACACCAAGCTCTAGGTGGTGGAGTGGTGTAATAAGTAGGCGGGTATGCAGTACTTTACGAACCCGCTAGTGTTCATTATGAACATCAAAAATTTGATCTATTTTTTCTTATCTGTACTGGCCAACTTTGTACTTCAGTTAGATTGTGTGTTTAGGGCTGTACCGTTTCTAGCTAGTCTTTTTACCAACGTAAACTACATCGCTACACTATGTAGCCCCCCGATAAAAAAATTAGACTTTTAGTATAATACTTCATAGTTCAGTGTACATTTTTTTTGGTACTAACCAGTGATGCTTGATTGAGAATATCTTATAAACTACTCAAGCCGACATAAATATATGTAATCGTTTATATTGTGCATATAATTATAGGTAATAAGTTCAAGTAAGTGCACAATAATGTATTTTACAGAAGGTGAGTACACTAACATCAAATTATAAAAAAGTACCACTAACCTCTCCTCCATCCTAATTAGAGTAAACAAAGTAATTTCATACGAAAAACGTAAAAAGAGCTGTTAATGTGAAGTGAATATATCGGAAAAAATAAAATTATATTGTAAATTACAAGAAAAGAGATTACGGGGAGAGACAAGATAGAGAGGCAACAGATATTCTTATTACCATATAAGTATACAAGGCCTCTATTTATAGAGGGTTAGGTACACAACCCTACTTACATAAAATGTGAAGTCCACTATAAAATATATCTATTTATAACACTCCCCCTTGGATGAAACATCTTGTTATCCGCCTCGTTAAAACCTCACCGGGAAAAACCATGTGGGATAAAAATCAATAATAGATATTTTCACTTGGCATTCACATACAATGAATCCATTGGATGATTTTCATCGATTGCCTCGTTAAAAAAAAAAAAAAAAAAACCTCTGGAAAAACCCAATGGGAAAAACACCATGGTGAAGGAAAAAAAGTACAATCATCATATTGCTCCCTCTAATGAAAACATCACTTTATTACTTTGATTGTATGCATTCCCAATCTTTAATTGTTCCTACATCTAGTTACTTGGGAAGCACTTGGTTGAATACATCCATCACTTTTGCACTTTAGCATATTTACTCAATATTAATATCGATGTCTCTTTTATAAGAAGAACTTTTGGTGGTATGAATTTTCTAATTAGTATAGATGTAATCATCTATATCATCTAGATATTAAGTCACATATTCAATTAAACACACCCTCAATTAATCTCTGGGATAGTGGGGGTTATTCATATGTGTTTATCTATAGATACCATAATCCATCAATCATTCTACTGCATTAGCATTAAGATTGGTACTTCATGATCATTGATTCAACGACCATTAGGATACTCGTAAGGAGTTCCAATTATACTCTTACACTGCTACTATAGCAACATGAATTATCCAATAAAATTGGACTCATATCAGAGATAACTTTTCAATAGTTTTCACTAAGTTAGTAATTCCACAATCACCTTTATCGTTGAGGTTCATGATAAGATTTATTAACATGGTCACAAGGGCATTCCCTTTTAGAATTCACCAAACTCCTCCAAGAGTTAATCCCTTTTGAATCTTATATAAATACACTATCAAAGTGATCTACATATATGAGGTATAACCATATGAATTAATTATAATTCCACTGATACATATATCTTCAAAATAATCAACTACTGGGGATAAAGCCTTTTATAATCAATAACAGAGCTTCTGAAAAATCTATATACACCAATTACAGGTTTTATATTACAAGAATTTTAACACACTCTTTTCCAAACGAACAGTCGTTCGTATCCAACTGGATTCACATCATTATGTAGACATAAAGTTCGCAACATTCACAACTTGAATGTGTTGAAATTGTACTTCTCATTTGCGTCTTTCAAGTACTTTTGACAAATCAATTCAATGTCCTCATCATCATTGTGACATGTAGCACTACATACATTTGCATGCATATACATCAATATAATCAACGTTGATTTCATATCGGTTCCATTATATTATTGACATGGCATAATATCTTAAGATCTCTTTTATCATCAGGTATCTGATTACCTTTTATTCCGGTAATTTGTCATGTATGATGACTCATCTAGAGCTATACCCTTTTTAGTATGATCATCTTAATTATATGCTCCTTTAAGGGCTTTGTCATTGGAACCATATAGCCTACCATGCTTCAAGTTAGACTTATTTGCGCTTGTCCTTATGGGACATTATAATACAAGAGTATAAGACGTTGGTACATATTTTTCACTCAACATCAAGCAATTAGGTTGCCAACTTTTTGGAGATGAATAGTACTTTGAACTTAAAAGTTCGTACTATACATGACGAGGATGACACAATTCTATATTTCATACCATATCATCTCACCTTCCAATTGCTTATTTTCTCCCCTAATGTTGGGAAAAATTACTCACCTAAATGACTATCGAGTCATAAAGGTATCCCCAGTTGTTAGTTCAAGGTATTAGAATTTGAAATCAACATACAATCCCAACTCTTCAAGGAATTGATTTCTCCACTGAAGCATAATATATAAATCTTTCAAACAAAACCTTGTATGAGAGAATATTTAGCTTTTGACTCAGAGTCATTTACAAGAGTGAGAGTTCATCAACACTATTTGGCTTGATGCAAATAATGTTGCTTCATGTAAATTACATGTCTCCAAATGCATATTGGGATTCTCAAACCAAAAGATTTTATAATTCATTATAGATCTTTGATCGATGGTTCTTCTTAACCATCAATTTATCTCAATGAACCTGTAAAAGTTCACATTAAGGTGTTAACATTTCACCAGCATTGTCCAATCTTATGGACTTTATTATTCAATCTTACAACCTTTAGCTTTAATGACCATTTGGTTGATGCATCAATTTAAAACAAATCTTAATAGTCAAAAAATGGTCAGGATATGATCCCCAAAATGCCCCCTATATCTCACCTGAATTCACGCGTATAAAGATCCAGATTTACACATAATGTCAATTGGTGATAGCCTCAAAAAGGTTTTTCAAAAACAAGCAACAAATCATTTGGTAGAAGAATATAATTCTTTTCAGCAAGTGTCCACACGTACAATGGATATCAATTTGTATCATTATTGAACTAGGATAATCTAACCGATCATGCCAAAAAAAATTGGAAAACTTATTATTTTTTTAATCTTATATCTCAAGCTCTCCATTGAGCCAACACACATGTGATACAAATCAAAGGAGAAAACAAACAGCTACAATCACGACATATTTTTCCAGAATATACATAGATATTCTCTTATTTGTATCCTTAACGTGATATCCGCAGCGGGTACATCAGTACCATTTTTTGAGGAAACTTGTTATTGATAAAGCTTTCTAGTAAAAAATTCACTCTCTATGTGGTATTATACATGCTCTTCTAGAGCTTATTGGCCCTTATCTTATGAATTTTCTATCTTGGAAAATCATTTTCACACATAAGACCAATGCCTTGTCATCAGGACTCATGCTTATGGGTCAACTATAATCCTTTGGAAAGGGTAGCGAGCTACAATTTGCTAAACGGAAAATTTTAGGGAAAAACTATATATAAAATGAATAAAATAATAAACTAATCCTACAACTCTACTACGGGTAGCAAATAAAACCCGGTCGGAGTATAGTGTAAATATATTACGACCGAGAGTATCGAACCCAAGGGACTTATAGAAAACTAGTCCTAATCCGGTAATAACCTATGTTATAATCCGTATATTTGCAACCTTATATTATGTCCGGTTTATATAATGATCTAAGATGGATTACATTATGATTGTCAGTTGGGACTTCGGCGGTATTGTTTTGATAGATGAGGGCAAGGAAGTCATTGCTTAAAACAATTAAGGTAACTGTTTTCTTTAATTAATAAGGAAAGGGAGCCTTATTTAATTATTAATCTTCTAATCGTTTTACATCACGATCAGTTTTCCTCCACTAGTTCCATCGTGCGTTCAGAACATCGACTTCCATTCTTCTCTCTCTCTCTGTTCTCTCTCTTGCTGAGGATCGTGAAGGCTGCTGCTACAATCGAATTGAAGGGTTTTGCTGCTACGTTTCTCTGATCGATTCAGGTTTGTATTCCAGAATTCGGGACTGCGTTGATGGTTTTCTTCTCTCTGTTTTCTGATTTTGAGCCGTTGTACATGATTAAATCAGAAGGCTTCGTTGCTGTTGAGTTGTGATTGTGCGGGCTGTGGAACTGCTGCAGATTGTGGAGTTTATTCTCTTCCGAAATCAGGTTGGTGTTGCAGATTTTGGGACTTGGATAATCTAGGGTTCTTCGTTTCAGTTTCTGATTTTTGTGTCAATTGGTTTGGTTAATCAGTGGCTGTTGATCTGTTCGGATTGTTGCTCTGCGTGGATTGTGCCTGCTGCCTCAGTTTGTTGTTGTTCCTGCTCAGATTAAACGAGGTAGGTGGTTACTCGATTCGGTTTGGAAGTTCAACCATGGGGATTGCAACGGTTCTGTTTTGGGTGTGAATTCTGATTGTGTCGTCTGTTTAATTGTGTTTTCGGGATGGTTAAAACCCCATGGTTCTCTGCTTTCTCTGTGATTTGGTGTGTGTATCAATTTGGCAATTCGTGATGATGTTTTTGCACAAGTTTCTGCTCTGTTCGTCTTCTGGAAAATGCAGTTTTCGCACTGTCCGAACTTCCGTCCGAGCTTTGAAGTTCGGACAGTGCGTTTTGCTCTATTGATTTTCAAAGTTCGGGGCATGTCCGAACATAAGTCCGAACTTCGATGTTCGGACACGCCTTTGGGTTCTTCTCTGATTTTAGTTCGACCTGTGTCCGAACTTCGACGTCCGGACACAAGGTCGGACCTTCCGCGTAACTCTTTTCCGTAACCCGTCCGAACATCAGTCCGAACATTGTTCGGACATTCTGAATTCCTCTATCTGATTTCAATTCGACTTGTGTCCGAACATTGATGTTCGGACACAAGTTCGGACATTTGACAATCTCTGGTTTCTGAGTCTCGACTTGCGTCCGAACTTTGACGTCCGGACACAAGTTCGGACACCCCTCTGTTTTCAGCGTAGCTTCTTCGTTTGAACTCCGATTTGAGTGCCGTCTACGGCGTTGGGTCCCTTATGACCTGTGCTACTGATTTATGAGTGTTTTGGCATACCTAAATGCAATCTTGCTTCTGTTTAAGCAACCCTTCTGTTTTGGGACATTTCACATTGTTTTGAGCCGTGAATGGCTGGGTCGAGCTATTCCGTGGTATACCATGTAGACGTTGTTCTGAGTGTGGGTCATTCCCTTTCTGTTCTGTGGGGTTGACGAACCCTTTGGCTCTTTCGAGTCATTTCTGCGTTGCCGAGAGACCTGGTATGGTCTATGGGTCTTCGACCCTTCTGAGTGTGTGCATTGTGTCTTGTCCCCCTTTCTGTTTAAGAGTTCTGATTGTTTCTGAATTGGGAACCCTTGAGTTCCCCTCTGTTCTGTTCTGGAAACTTCTGAGTATTGAGAATTGTGGATATAACGTTTATCTTCTCCTTCTTCTGATTTCAATTGTTTTGAGCGACCTTACTGATGACAGTCGCTGCTTACTGGGCATAGTTGTGTGCTCATTCCCCTACTTTTAACATTTTTGCAGATTGATCAGCGAGGATCACTTATTCAGTTTCTGGAGCTTAGTTTATGTTATAGCTCATTCGTTATTTGATATTCTTACTCAGGCTTGTAGCCTTCGGGCCTTACTCTGTTAGACCTCTGTTTCTGTTTGGATCATGTATTTGGGATTTTGGATTTGCTTCCGCTGTAATTGAGTACCTTGGTTTATAATGTTTATGTAAACTCTGTTTTGGGCCTTTATTGCAATTGAGTGTTTTAGAGCCTTGCGTTATTGGTAGTAATACGCGGCGTGTAATACCCTTAACTCTTAGGCTGGTTTTAGGGGTGTTACATTTAGTGGTATCAGAGCCAGGTTTGGCTTTCTTTAGGGTTTGTGGTTGTGTCTGCTTGTGTAAGATTCCGTTGTGGCAATTGTTGAAGTGTGAGTCAGTTCTGACAAGTTTTGGATTTGTGTATCTCAGAATGCCTCCTCGTAGAGCACCAGTGACCCCTCAGGGAGATGTTGCGGATGCAGTGCAGCATTTGTGGCGCAGTTGATGCAGACGATGGCTGCAGCTGCTAGGGGAGCTGGTGGAGGAGCTGGTGGAGCAGGCCCAGCAGGGGCGAATGCTGTGGGAGGCCGAGTCAGGGCGCTCCAGGAATTCATGAAGCTAAAGCCGCCTTCCTTTGACGGCTGTGGTGACCCTCAGGAGGCGAGCCATTGGATTACTGAGGTCGAGGACCTGCTGAGAGTGATGGGGTCGGAGGATGACTAGAAGGTGGACTTCGCCACGTTCCTCTTTAAGGGGGAGGCGAAGGAGTGGTGGCGTATGGTGATGGGTAGGCATCCCCAGCCTTGGACTTGGGATCAGTTCTGCTTGGAGTTCAACAAGCAGTTCTATCCGGACGTCTACAAGGATCAGAAGATCAACGAGTACAACCGGCTGCGCTAGGGGAGAGACATGTCAGTCGAGGAGTACGTGAGGAAGTTCGTGACGCTCTCGAAGTATGCTCCGGAGCCAGATGAGCATAGGAAGGCCCGTAAGTTCGAGAGTGGGCTCAGACCGGATATCAGGTCCGCTGTGACACCTCTTCGTCACCGGACCTTCAGAGATGTGGCAGATGTCGCTCTGCTGGTAGAGGCCGACATCAGGGGCAGACAGGCTGGCAAGGACCACAAGGGAAAGAGGCGTGCTGAAGAGCCTTAGAAGAAGGAGGCTGCTCCTCAGAAGAAGCAGTCATATGGGGATCGCCGGGGAGCTTCTTCATCTTCGTCAGCTGGGGCGAAGTGTGGGTCTTGTGGCCACTCCCATCCTGGTAGGGAGTGCTACAAGAAGACTGGTGCCTGCTTTAAGTGCGGGTCGATGGAGCACCGGATCGCTCAGTGCCCTCAGGCATCCGGTAGAGGCTCAGGAGATAGAGGCACCGGTTCAGATTCAGGGGCGAGGTCCGATAAGAAGAAGCCTCAGACTCAGGCCCGGGTTTATGCTATGGCTGGAGATCGCGTCGTCTCAGGTATTCTCCAGATCCATTCTCGAGATGTATTTTATCTGTTTGACTCTGGAGCTACGCACTCCTTTATCTGCTGTGATTTGTTGGGTGACCTTGGACTGACTGCTGTGCCTAGTGAGGTAGACTTGTGTGTGAGTAGTCCATTAGGTGGGGTTGCCCCTTGTGTGCTGAATTCTGTGTGTAAGGCTTGTCCCATAGTAGTTCGGGACAAGACCTTTTGTGCTGACCTCATCCCGATGCGGATGACCTGTTTTGATGTGATTTTGGGCATGGACTGGCTAGCAGAGCACCACACCCATATAGACTGTGCAGCGAGGAGAGTAGTGTTTGGTTTGCCATCTGGGACCGAGGGATTCGAGGTCTTCTGTGATGCGTCCCATAAGGGACTAGGATGTGTTTTGATGCAACAGGGTAAGGTAGTGGCTTATGGCTCTCGGCAACTTAAACCTTATGAGAAGAACTACCCTACCCACGATCTGGAATTGGCAGCTGTGGTTTTCGCGCTGAAGATTTGGAGACATTATCTGTATGGGGCGTCGTGTAAGGTTTACACGGACCACAAGAGTCTCAAGTATTTGTTCACTCAGAAGGAGCTAAACTTGAGACAGCGGAGGTGGTTGGAGCTACTTCACGACTACGATTTAGAGATCCTCTACCACCCGGGTAGAGCGAATGTTGTTGTAGATGCTTTGAGCCAGAGAGGTGCTCCGGGTGTAGCTTGTGCCTTGGCAGGAGTTCAGAGGTTCGCCTTAGAGCTTCAGCGTATGGGCGTCTGGGTAGTCAGACCAGCCAGTGCCAGTGTGATAGCAGCGCTTCAGGTTCAGTCTTCGTTGGTCGACAGGATCAGAGTTGGTCAAGAGTCGGATTTAGCTTTGAGTCGGATCAGAGAGGGGCTGCCTTCAGAGCAGAACTCAGACTTCAGTGTCTCCAGTGATGGGTGTCTGCGTTTCAGAGGCCGTGTATGTGTGCCAGACGACGCAGTTCTGCGTAGAGAGATCCTTCAGGAGGCTCACGGAGCGCCATATTCAGTTCACCCAGGAGGGGTGAAGATGTATCGAGATCTCAGAGAGTCGTTCTGGTGGTCTGGGATGAAGCGTGACATCTCTGAGTTTGTTTCGAAGTGCCAAACCTGTCAGCAGGTGAAGGCTGAGCACCAGAGGCCAACGGGTTTGCTTCAGCCTCTTCCCATTCCTGAGTGGAAGTGGGAGAGTGTAGGGATGGACTTTGTCATGGGTTTGCCCAAGACTTCCTCGGGTTGTGATGCTATTTGGGTGATTGTTGATCGTCTAACGAAGTCTGCTCATTTTCTGCCGGTGAAGAAGACCTTCAGTCTGGAGTGTCTAGCTCGTTTGTATCTGGATGAGATAGTGAGGTTGCATGGTGTGCCTACTACTATAGTTTCTGATCGTGACCCGCGCTTTGTTTCGAGATTTTGGCGCAGTTTGCGTAAGGCCCTGGGTACGAGTTTGGCGTTCAGTTCAGCCTACCATCCTCAGTCGGATGGCCAGACAGAGAGGACTAATCAGGATCTGGAGGACATGCTTCGCACATGTGTCCTGGATTTTGGGGGTAGCTGGGAGCAGCACGTGACTCTGATCGAGTTTGCCTACAACAATAGCTTTCAGGCGAGCATTGGTATGGCTCCGTTTGAAGCGTTGTACGGTAGGAGGTGCAGGTCTCCCATCTGTTGGGATGACCTGAAGGAGAGAGTCTTGGTTGGACCTGAGTTGGTGCAGGGTGCAGTAGAGAAGATCAGGGTGATTCGAGAGCGTCTGCTTGTTGCTCAGAGTAGGCAGAAGTGCTATGCAGATCAGAGGTGCAGACCGCTTGAGTTTGATGTTGGTGATCATGTCTATCTGCGAGTATCGCCGGTCAGAGGCGTAGTCCAGTTTGGGAAGCGTGGGAAGCTTAGCCCGAGGTTTGTAGGACCTTTTGAGATTCTAGAGAGGATTGGCCCTGTGGCTTATCGTCTGGCCTTGCCCCCATCCTTGTCAGCTGTGCATAACGTCTTCCATGTGTCTATGTTGAGGAAGTATCTGCATGATCCGTCTCATGTGATCGACTACAGTCAGCTTCAGTTGAGGGAGGACTGCAGTTTCGAGGCGGTGCCTACCCGTATTCTGGCTAGAGATGTTCGTCAGCTCCGTAATAAGACCATGCCTATGGTTAAGGTTCAATGGTCTGATCAGTCAGAAAGTGAAGCGACGTGGGAACTCGAAGATGAGTTGCGTGCCAAGTTTCCCTCCCTGTTCGAGCAGTAAGGTGAGTTAATCTCGAGGACGAGATTCTTTTAAGGGGGAGGTGATGTTATAACCCGTATAATTGCAACCTTATATTATGTCCGGTTTATATAATGATCTAAGATGGATTACATTATGATTGTCAGTTGGGACTTCGGCGGTATTGTTTTGATAGATGAGGGCAAGGAAGTCATTGCTTAAAACAATTAAGGTAATTGTTTTCTTTAATTAATAAGGAAAGGGAGCCTTATTTAATTATTAATCTTCTAATCGTTTTACATCACGATCAGTTTTCCTCCACTAGTTCCATCATACGTTCAGAACATTGACTTCCATTCTTCTCTCTCTCTCTGTTCTCTCTCTTGCTGAGGATCGTGAAGGCTGCTGCTACAATCGAATTGAAGGGTTTTGCTGCTACGTTTCTCTGATCGATTCAGGTTTGTATTCCAGAATTCGGGACTGCGTTGGTGGTTTTCTTCTCTCTCTGTTTTCTGATTTTGAGCCGTTGTACATGATTAAATCAGAAGGCTTCGTTGCTGTTGAGTTGTGATTGTGCGGGCTGTGGAACTGCTGCAGATTGTGGAGTTTATTCTCTTCCGAAATCAGGTTGGTGTTGCAGATTTTGGGACTTGGATAATCTAGGGTTCTTCGTTTCAGTTTCTGATTTTTGTGTCAATTGGTTTGGTTAATCAGTGGCTGTTGATCTGTTCGGATTGTTGCTCTGCGTGGATTGTGCCTGCTGCCTCAGTTCGTTGTTGTTTCTGCTCAGATTAAACGAGGTAGGTGGTTACTCGATTCGGTTTGGAAGTTCAGCCATGGGGATTGCAACGGTTCTGTTTTGGGTGTGAATTCTGATTGTGTCGTCTGTTTAATTGTGTTTTCGGGATGGTTAAAACCCCATGGTTCTCTGCTTTTCTCTGTGATTTGGTGTGTGTATCAATTTGGCAATTCGTGATGATGTTTTTGCACAAGTTTCTGCTCTGTTCGTCTTCTGGAAAATGCAGTTTTCGCACTGTCCGAACTTCCGTCCGAGCTTTGAAGTTCGGACAGTGCGTTTTGCTCTATTGATTTTCAAAGTTCGGGGCATGTCCGAACATAAGTCCGAACTTGGATGTTCGGACACGCCTTTGGGTTCTTCTCTGATTTTAGTTCGACCTGTGTCCGAACTTCGACGTCCGGACACAAGGTCGGACCTTCCGCGTAACTCTTTGCCGTAACCCGTCCGAACATCAGCCCGAACATTGATGTTCGGACATTCTGAATTCCTCTATCTGATTTCAATTCGACTTGTGTCCGAACATTGATGTCCGGACACAAGTTCGGACATTTGACAATCTCTGGTTTCTGAGTCTCGACTTGCGTCCGAACTTCGACGTCCGGACACAAGTTCGGACACCCCTCTGTTTTCAGCGTAACTTCTTCGTTTGAACTCCGATTTGAGTGCCGTCTGCGGCGTTGGGTCCCTTATGACCTATGCTACTGATTTATGAGTGTTTTGGCATACCTAAATGCAATCTTGCTTCTGTTTAAGCAACCCTTCTGTTTTGGGACATTTCACATTGTTTCTGAGCCGTGAATGGCTGGGTCGAGCTATTCCTTTCTGTTCTGTGGGGTTGACGAACCCTTTGGCTCTTTCGAGTCATTTCTGCGTTGCCGAGAGACCTGGTATGGTCTATGGGTCTTCGACCCTTCTGAGTGTGTGCATTGTGTCTTGTCCCCCTTTCTGTTTAAGAGTCCTGATTGTTTCTGAATTGGGAACCCTTGAGTTCCCCTCTGTTCTGTTCTGGAAACTTCTGAGTATTGAGAATTGTGGATATAACGTTTATCTTCTCCTTCTTCTGATTTCAATTGTTTTGAGCGACCTTACTGATGACGGTCACTGCTTACTGGGCATAGTTGTGTGCTCATTCCCCTACTTTTAACATTTTTGCAGATTGATCAGCGAGGATCACTTATTCAGTTTCTGGAGCTTAGTTTATGTTATAGCTCATTTGTTATTTGATATTCTTACTCAGGCTTGTAGCCTTCGGGCCTTACTCTGTTAGACCTCTGTTTCTGTTTGGATCATGTATTTGGGATTTTGGATTTGCTTCCGCTGTAATTGAGTACCTTGGTTTATAATGTTTATGTAAACTCTGTTTTGGGCCTTTATTGCAATTGAGTGTTTTAGAGCCTTGCGTTATTGGTAGTAATACGCGGCGTGTAATACCCTTAACTCTTAGGCCGGTTTTAGGGGTGTTACAACCTATTCTATAATAAATGGGGGAATGTGAAATACTTTCTAACCCTAATTAAAACTAACTAAACTAAGTGGTATTTACAAGGAAATTATTCTTGATTCAGGGCTTAAAACCATCTAAATATCAATATGAACTAGAAACATAAATACAAGCCTTCGAATTAACCAACAATTGAATGCGCCGGGTGTCCTGCCGGATACCAGATGCACGACATATTCAAAGACGTTGTATATGCCGGACATTGGCCACCCGGCAGTGCATCCGGCATACTCAATATGCGTATTCTTATTCCAGTTTCCGAGAAGAAAACAGAAGACTCACTACCTATTAACAATTCGAGCATATGTCATGCCACGAAATGAACAAAGTAATGGGAAAGATGGGTTAATTCTCACTCTTACTACTAACTCTTAATTCACAAGAAGGGAGTAGGAAGATCATTAAGAGAGTCTAACCTATTATACTTGGGATTCATCCTCCACAAGTAAAATTTGCATGAAGAGAATAAGAGATCAACCAATTCTCTTTCAATAAGAACCTTACTCTTAATAAACTTGAAATTATATTAAGAAGAACACATTGTTTTACAAAGAGAGTTTCATTCCCAAACCAAAGAACTAACAAGGAATTCCTACTCCACTATGCACACAGATCAAGAGAGAGAATACACATGAGATAAGAAAATTGGATGTAGCCTTAACCCGCCATGGATTCTTCTCTTCACGTGGAAAGTTGCATAGAACTTCCTTGGACACCAACACCTTAGAGGAGTGCGGAAATGGAGATGTGAATGGAGTTTATAGGGGTGTTGAAGTGTGTCAAAGTGCAGCCCTTCTCGGCCTATTTATAGGCATCATATATTCCTTGTGCCGGGTAGCTTGCCGGATCCCGTTTATCCGGCACCACGTGTTAAACGCGGGTAACCGTTAACGGTCATAACTGTCTGGCGAAGAGATGCATGTGCCGGGTAGGATATACCCGGCGCCATGCCCGGCATTGATAATTATCACGTGGAAAATATGTGCTGTCGAATGACCAACCGAGGCGACTGTACACCCATGCCGGATGGGAAGTACCCGGCATCCGGCCCGGCAAAGCTTCTTTCCCGTTCCGTATTTATGCCGTGCAGACTCAACTCGGCCTTATGTCCGACAGTTTGGTCAGAAATGCTCCCTTGCATGGAAAAACATATAAAAACATTAATCTGAACAAATTGTAGACTTAATACATAATACAACATAAATATTAATTATTCTAACCTTAATTTGGCTAATAATCTTATAATTATATATACTAAAACATGATAAGTCTGAGGCTTATCACAATTGCACTACATTCCAAGCAAGTGTTAATTCTTGACTTTATCAATACAAATTATTTATAGTTGTACTATTTTTAAACAAGTTTCTCAAGACATACGCCTTCCCAGACATATGTCTTTCATGACCCCTTTTAGGGTGTACAAAATCTTCCTATGGATAAATCTTATAAATGTAAATGAATATACATATATATATTGTAAACATGGAACAATAATAATATAGAACATATAAAAACATATAATAGTATTTAGAAATTTAAATTTGTCATCCTCAACATAGCTTCTCAATAAAAAAATCTGCATAGCTTCAATTTTGAGCTAGCTTTGAAATAAGTAGAGTTATGTCCACATAGACCTTGAAAGTCTTTCAATCATAGTAACATCCAACCATGATAATTATTGTACTTTATGTTATGTCAATAACTGCTCAACATCTCTCACTATCTGGTCATGACTTTTGACTATTCATGAAAAACATGGAATAAAAATGATCCGACAAGAACCATTATAGTTGTCATGCCAATTGTTTTCTTTAATAGATGAATAATATTTTGGTGATTCGCTAGAGTCACTCATTTTAGCACTATCTCAAAGAAGATGAACTTATGATTCATTGAGAATCATTTGTAAAATCACATTCGAATCGAATTATTTGTATGACATCCATCATATATATATATCATACCATCCATCGCCATCATCTCCATCATCCCTAGCCATCACATACTCACGCCTAGATGCAAACCACAAACCCACGGGTGCTTTAGTGTCTGGTGTCGTCTTGAAGTCGCGGTGTCATCAGGACCCGTCGGAGTGGTAATTTTACTTTGATTGTTGCCAGGCTACACACTTAATATAGAGGTGAACGTCCGCTCCCACTTCCATCGTCTTCAAGAGATCACCAGGAGCAGTCGATCGGTGTTTGAGACAAGGTTTTGCTTCGCTCCAATGTTTTCAGGAGGAACGAGAAGTTCAAGCTGGAACGCTCCCTCCATCATGCCGTGAAACTCCGGTTGGCCATACTGTATCATCGACCCACCAGTTTCAACGAGTTGAAGCACTACTCTCGTTCTCGTCTTCATAGATATTCGAAATTCAAAATTCAAAATTCAAATTTCAAAATATGTAGAAATTCAAAATTCAAAATATGGTTCTCTCCTCTCTCCTCTCTCTTCTCTCTCTCTCATCCCTCCCCACCCGCCCTTCCCACTCCGATAGCCCTAAACCACCACCAATAACCTCCACATCCCATCACCAACGTACCAACTCTTCGGTAATGGCGACGGCGTGTAAACCCTAAGAATTCTTTTGCCGCTCACATCTTCATACAATCGCCTGCATTCCCTAGCCATGAGGAAAAGGAAGGGTCACGACTGGAGAAATAGTGACAAGAAGTCTAGTTGGAATAAAAAGATCGTGAGGAAGTCCGCTTGTAATTCTTCGAGGCAGGTGTGGGCTTCAAGTCAGGATTCAAGGTGCAAGTCGTCAGTGAGGAAGAGTTCCAATACAGACGGGTATTTACGAGGTACGGGTAGCGCCAAAGGTTACACTACTACCACTGTTTTCATTGATAATGTTCACAAAGGAGTGTCGGAGTATCAACTGGGTAGAATTGTGAAAAGATTTGCTCAATGGAGTAGGCTCTACATTTGTAGAAAACGGAGAATGTGGAATCAGAATGCTTGTGCTTTTGTCGATGTTAATAACTTCAAGGATGCTAAAAAAGTTATTGAAGGCATCAAAGGATGGATTATTAATGGGAGTAGCCTTTGGGCGAGATTGGAATTTCAAGGTCACAGAGCTAGAGTGAGGAGAGACGTTCCCATTAGCGGTTCGTCACAGCCCATGAATTCAAATTTTTGGGTCCAGAAGGAGCATAGAAATGTCAAATCCAGACTTTCTTTATAGGTTAAGGCCGACGAAGGGATGAAGGCATGCCTATCCAAATCTGTGGTTACCACGCTTCAAGAGGATATGAACCCAAAAGAAGCTATGGATCTCCTTCATAGCTGGTGGCTGAATTATACAGGGATGCTAGCTTTCTCAAGGAGGAAATTCCTCATGCTCTTCAACTCTATTCATGAAGCTAAGGAAGTTGTTCACCAGACACATTCAGTAGGGAAGGAACCTGGAGGGATGGATGTGCGTCCTTGGGCTTGGGATGACCAAGTGGAGATGCGAAGGACGTGGGTTGTCATACGTGGAATCCCTCTCCACGCATGGAATAAGGTTAACGTGTGAAAGATTGCACAAACAGTGGGTGATGTCATTAAGATCGAAGAAGAAGAAAATCAATATGTGGAGAATGCCGAAATTCGTGTCCAGATAGAAACTTCGACTCTTCAATTGGTAAACTGGAAAATTGCGGTGGAGGTCGAGGGCAATAACTTTCCAGTATCCATAGTCGAAGTTGGCGAAATGGGGATTGTCCATAATAACATAGACCCAACAAAGAGTATTGTTCATATTCCGCATGATGTTGAAGCGCAAGATAACAGTCAACGACAGGCTGATATTTTCGACCACTCTAATAATGGGGTAGGAGAAGATGTTGGGTGTATAGACGCGTCCCTAGAACATAATATCAATAACGGTAACATAGAGTTCGAAACCCCAATAGTAGCTCATTTTGGTGAGCAAGTCGTGAAAAATTCTGAAGTGCGGCAATCATAATGTGTTGCGCTTCCTGCGGGAGAGACGGTTCCTGAGACAGATCGGAAGGGACACACGAGAGACAATAAGCCTGGTGCTGAGTTAGGAGCGTCAGAAGAAGTGAATAGTTCAGGAATTGGACAGTCTAGCTCTCCGTTCACTGAGACTAACGAGGTGGTGCCCACTCCTCTTGATGAAGATTACGCGCTACGGGATTTGTTTGTCCAGGAGACAGATGCCAATAATGACGTGAGGCACAATGCAAGTGACTTAATAGAAAGTAGGCTAGGTAATTCTCCATCTCTAATGAGACCAGACGCACAAGGGGAGAAGGCTTCAGAAGGTAAGGAAGGGATAAACCTTGTTGTTGAGTTATTGCACAATACCCCTCCAAAGTATCAGTCCATAATTTACTGTCGGCGAGGGATGAAAAAGGTAAAATCATTAACCTAGCTGTAGAAGCAGATGAATGCATCAGCTTATTGAGACAATTAGTGAAATACCCCAAACCTATAAAACATGGATTAAATATTTAATCATATTAATTAAGGCCTAAACATGCCTTAAAAGTCAACTGAGAACAACAGTGGTCAACATAAAACAAGATGTTGCACCCTTTGACTGTTAAGGGTAAATAAATACCCAAATAAACTTCTTAGGACCTAAAAATTTGTCCTAAGCATATTAACATACTACTAAACATATTATAACCGTTGGACAACACTCCAACACAAAGAAAAAGCATTTACACGCTTCAAGGTCAAAAAGGGCAAAAAGGTGCTCTAGGAAAACCTTAAAAATCAAATGACCTTAAATGATATAAAATTGAATTACATGATCAAATATCATGTAAGGAACACAACAAAACCGTTGTCAAAGAAAACCAAGCCCAGAAACACCTTGCGACACAAAATGTGCACTAAAACTTCTTAAAGCACGTTTTTGTGTAATCGCCTTCTAAATTGGTTTTAAATGGGCTAAAAGGTTATAAATACCTTTAAATATAATAAAATATCATATTATATGATATTATGAATTTAATTCCAGAAATTTACGAATTTTTACAAATTTGATATTAAAATATTAATAAAACCCTAAAGTGGGGCCCACATGAGTCAAATTGACCAAGTATGGTCAATGGTCAAGTAATGACCCATTTGACCTAAAGGAAATCGGCTGGCAAAGAGGTGGGAAGGCAGCATAATTCCTTGATTGACAATAATTCCTACCTAATACATTACTTTTTGAAAATAACTTACTTTTTCCATTATTTCCTACCTTTCCCACCTTCTCCTTCCTTCCTTGTCCGATTTTCTTCTGCCCAGCCGAGTTCCTCCCTTCATAAGAAGCTCTCAAGTCTGTTCTTGAGCATGGAAGGCAAACCTAGCTCCTAAGCTCTTAATGTAAGAATTTTAATGTCATTTTTAGCTCTTTTTCTTCATCTCTTCACTACCAACACCTAGATTTCGTGGCTCATCAATTCCTATGGCTTATTCTCAGTATTCTAAGGTTATAACAAGAGCTAAACTCGGTTGAGACCAGTAGAGGGACCAAGGTTGTCCAAATCTACATTTTAAGGTAAAAATGTGCTTTAAGCTCATAACTTTTGGTTCCCTTCAAGTTCGACTGTGAAACTTTGGTCATAGCCTCATCTTCTTCTCCTTTTCATGTGGAATCTGTTGGTTAGCCATTTGGAGCAAGGATGGCCGAGATCCAAAGGAAATACCCTCTTTTAAGGCATTTTTCCAAGGTAAAACCTAACAACAAGGTAGCATTTCGAGATCTAACTATGATGTCAATATGGTGGATCTAACACCTTGTGGTGTGTTTGGTTCAGGTTGAAACCACTTAGAACTTCCCTTGCATTTTTAAGGTGATTTTTGCCTTAAATCTTACATTAAATTACTCCTTAAGGTTAGATCTTTCTTGGAGACTAACTAGGCCTTGTTTGCTGTTTGAAACATGCAAGAGAAGCTTTGGAAATTTTATCTAAGGCTGGCCGAATTCAAACAAGGAATTATTCAAGCTAAATCAAGGTATAAATCACTTAAACACTAACTTTGCTAAGTTAAAATGTTCTAAGCTAATTTTATAATTATTGCCGTGAGTGAAGAAGTAAAATAAGGTCTTGTTTGACCTTAAAATGTTTAAAGAAATAGCTTAGTAAATTTATCTAAGTGATTAAGTAACATAAATGTCAAATTTAAGACATTATGTGGAAGCTTGGTAATTAAATGGAAAGTATATGGTGAGGCCGAAATTTATATGTATTTTTGGGACATTTATGTGTAATTTATTTTGCAAGACAATGTTTGTAATAAGGCCATGTATTTTAGGCCATTTTATTTATGCATTTACAAGCTTTTAATTAAGTTTAAGTAGTATAAATGCATTACCGAAAATAAATGGGGTATTAGGTGTAATTAAATTAAATTTGGGGGCTTTAGAATAATAAGGCCGAAAATGAGAGGTAAATGGAGTTAAAATAAAGTTTATAAGATTTTGTAAAGTTTTGGGGTTAAATGGTGATTTCTAGAAAGTATGGGTACTAAACCGTAATTATAAGGAATTGTTGGTCAAGGAAATATTAAGGCGGTCAACCTTGACCATATGCTAGGTTTTGACCAAAATAAATAAGTTAGATAACTTATTTAAGGTGTATAATAAGATAAGTATTTTATGGTAATATTTTTATGACATATGTGGTAAATATGTTATTACCAAAAATAAAGGGTGTACAATGGTATTTTAAACACCCATGCTATTAAGAATTTTTAGGAATTTATTGGGTTGTTTTTGGAATTAAAATAAACTATATATGTATATATAGTTATTATGTCATTATGACACTTTGGAGAAAAATAGATGGTGGAATGGTAAATACCAAGAGTATATGGGTTAATAAGGATATTATAACCCTTTGGTGAAATTTGGAGATTTTTAGAATTATTTAAGAGTATCTAAGATATGTGTATAAGATATGATTTTAATGATATGGTAAACTATATGTTATAAATAGGGCCAAATGGCAACTATAGAATAGCACAAGGGCTGTTCGAAATTTACAAAAAATAACCATAGGTTATACTCTTTTATAAGTTAGAAATGTTATATTGAATGGTATATATAACATGGTAAAAAGAAAGGGGTGATTTGGTAAATAAAGGAAATTATGGTTTAAGGAAAAGTATAAGGTTTAATATATGCCTATGAGGCAATATACAATAGTTTTGTATAAAAACTATAGGTTATGAGTTAAAGGAAATAAAAATATCATATCAAATGGTATTAGTATTTGGTATAACATTACATAATGTTATGTGGTCAAAAAGGGAATTTAAATAAATTCAAGGGATATACCGAATTAATAAGAGTTGAAAGATGAATTTTAGACTAAGGTCTATAATGTTATAAATGTTATGACAATGATATGGTTTAGATGGAATTAATATAAGGAAGGGTACTCACATAAAATAATGTGACAAACTATAAATAAATGAGATTTATAAACTAAGGTGTTTATGGAATAAACCTTAGGAGTTGTAATTATACAACATAAGATGTTACATGATATTAGGATAATAACCTTAATATAAGTTGTATAATATAATACAACTAATGGGAATAATCATCCAATAAAAGATGATAAAATGTAACATAAAATACAAGAGTTTATGAAACTCATGAGAATTACCTACGTGGTAAAAATATATACATACACAAGAATAATGTATATAAGGTGGATAAATATATTTTGGTTGAAAACCTTATGATTTAATGGTGGTGGTTATTTGGAAAAAATATAGTTACAAACTATAGGCTATGAATTTTGCTAAGATAATGGGTATTGAAATACAAAGAATTATAATGGATGATGGAAAAGAATATATAATATAAGAATGCATGCATACATGCAACTATAGGTTACGTACCTAAACTAGATGTGGATAAGATTAAAAGAAATATAAGGAATTAAACTTAACAGTTGAAATAGTTTTGACGTACGCGTTTTAAGTAACAAAGCTGACTGTTTTAGAAAAACCTGTAACAAACAACTGTAGAAAACAGGGGTGAACTGTCGGGGTTACTTATAATTCGGAAATACCGGATGTAGTTAGTCATGGAGACTGACTTATAGTTTTATTACCGTTTAGAGTATACTTCTGACAAGGACGCTTGACGAGCTAACGGACTACACGGAGCGTAGGATCTTGCTGATTCATACTCCACCGTAATACAGTCAGGGTGAACGGTATGTAAAGGGGTTTGATCCGAGTTGTCCTAAGGTTGCTCCTTGGGCTCGGATTTGGTTGATATAACTTGTATGTTGTTATGTGTCTCTGATTGTCTCTGAGGGCTTCCTCAGTTCAGACTTCTGTGTGATCTGTGACAAGATTGATTGTCTGAATGTGTTAATTAATATGCATGAATTGTATATTTATAGCTGCTTATTATTTACTGTTGTTGAGTTAACAGTATCGGTTCGTATATGAACCAATATATATAAAATGAACTAGCGGCTATGGTGCTATCTTATATGAGATATAAGGAACGTAAGTAAAACGTTGTAGCACTATGATAATAACATATACATATTATCTGAGACTTTTGTACGGAGCATTGGCCTTTTCTATACGCCGCTCTCGTATCTAACACTGGATCCCGAGTTTACAGACTCCGGATTGGACTAATGACCTTAGTCTGCTGTGTTAGAAAATTTGGTAATGCGATGCGATGGTATAATTAATTAATTAATGGAATGGAAGTAAAGCCAAGAGGATGTGGCTCTTGGTGCGCGCTGTGATCACAAAAACGATACCAGGATGTCCGCGTACGGGTCCGTAAGTATCAAGAAAATTTCCCGTGAGCTAGAATGGCTCGTTGGTTGGAGACTCTACCGTTGGAGTGGCTACTGCCGTGGGTGACCCGCCATAATATATGGGTAACTAGAGACATGTCGTTTTAACGAGACACTGTCACTAGGTATAACTGAACAACTAAAACAATTGAGACTTATACAGTGGCGAACAATACCATGGACGAGACCTTATACTTGTTTATTATTCTCGTTGTTTCGCTTTGTTGTTCATCGGTTAAACTTGTGGTTATTTTATTGTGTGTTGATGGTTGGATGGAGCCTTCAAGGCTAAGGTAAATTAACTATGGAAACTGTACGCTACGGCGAATGTACATTGTACATATGGATGGGGCTTGAAAGCCAAACTAAAATAAATTGACAGTGGATGGTGAACGCTACGGCGATTGTACATTGTACAATATATTGTTGATACTCGATACGTTCGATATACAAATGTTGTTTGATTTATTCTATGACTGTTTGGATTGGATGGATGGTTAAATGTTTATGGATATCTGGATGGTTGATTATGTATATTATACATTTATGCTTCAGCTTTGATTATAACTGTAAAAGGAAAAGCATGAAACCAATCTAATAACAAGATGGTTAAAATGACAAGTGACCATTAGGGTCCAGGCCCGGCATACTCAGCGTCTATCGCTGATACTACACCATTACAGGTTGTTGATCATTGTCGGAGCTGAAGAGCAGGTGCAGAGTAATTGGAGTTTTGCTTTTGCTACTACACATGGAGATGTTGTGTAGCACTGAGGATGGTGAATTGTATTATGGTAAGGTTGTGTATTCAGGATTGGGTAGATGCTCACTTGTCGATGTTTATGGTTTATGGACTTAGTGTGATGTATAGGAGTTTCTCGTTATCACTGCGGTTAGCAGTTTATTTGTATTGGAAGTTGGATGTAGTTTGGCTGCGTTGCTCGCATGGGTGAGTAACGGCCGGTGACACCCGAGTGAGTTTTGTAATGGTTATTTGTTTTTCCGCTGCGAGACATTTTATTTATTGCTACGTGAGAGATTATATCGCGATTATTGAGGGGGGTGTTACAATTAGGTTGCCACGTTCCGAATCTAGCCCAAACCAAAGCTAATATTCTCAGTCAAATCCAAGAGCAGATAAACCACTAAGTGGTTTCTCAGGGTGATTATAAGTATTCGGCACATAAGAAGACTGGGAACTACTTTGTAGGTCTCGATCATGAGGGGTTGTAGGAGAGGTTGGTGTTGAGCTGATGATTTTTGGTCAGGTCGGTTGTTCTCGAGGTGGACCGTCTCTATAGGAGTATGTATAGTTTCGCAGGTTGTGTCGGCTGGTGTTTGGTCATGTACTAGCTTGTCTAGTTTGTTATGGAAACTTCTTGGCCTGTAACATCTTAGTCTTCTTGTTGTTGGTTGGGTGGAAGTATTTAGATGGGATTATAAGTTGTAATGGATGTGGTGGGCACTCTTTTTCCTCCCTAGGTTTTTTCCATTGGGTTTTGCTTAGGGAGGTTTCAATGAGGCCCAATCGCAACCCATCCACCTTTTATCTTTAATAATATGGCTATATGCCCAAATTATCAAATATATATATATATATTATCATCATCGTCATCATCATCATAGAGGTCTAACTTGACATATGGATATTCATCATCATGGTATATCACTTATGTAGTTTTCCAATAACTACTTCAAACGATTTTTACAAATTTCTCCTGGTGCAATACCATCATTGATATTTCACGAATCATTAAATAACGTTCATCTTATACATAAATATAGATACTTCAGATGAATTTGCCAAGTGTTATACCATCTTTTAGGTCAATGATATGATCAATATATTTATTTTTCAAATCAAAATTTTCTAGCTCAATGATAATACCACATCGTATTAAGCTCAAAGGTTTCTGGCACAACGCCAATTTCTTTGTTCATATTGTATAAAAGCATTAAAAAAATGTGGCAAGGCCCTTTATGTTGATCATATTAACACTTTCAAGTGTGATGCCTTTTTATAACATATGCAAATAAAACTTTCAGGCACAATGCCCTTTCTAGCATATTGAAATTAAAGTTTCAGGCACAATACCCTTTTAGTGATGTCCAAGGCAGTAAAATAAAGTTCGATAATATTGAACATTGTTTATGGTATATCATAAAAATAAACAAATATTTGAAACGATCTCATATGCATCATTTTAATGACATCACTTTCAATTAAAATCAAGACTTTCAGGCACAATGCCTTTATATATATATATATATACACACACATTCAAATAACATTAAAATTAAATTCAACAGGCGCAAATGCCCTATGCACTGGCGTAAACATTATAAATAACAACCATTAAATAATGAAATGTATTATATATCACAACAAAATAAATAAGATAACACATAATAAAAGTAGTGCAATAAATAAAATCCGGCACAATAAAGTGATATTTATACCGGGCACGATGCCACACGTGATACAAATATCGGGCACAATGTCTCACGTGATACAAATATCGGGCACGATACCTCACGTGATACGAATATCGGGCACGATGCCTCACGTGATATGAATATCGGGCACGATGCCTCACGTGATACGAATATCGGGCACGATGCCTCACGTGATACGAATATTGGGCACGATGCCTCACGTGATATGAATATCGGGCACGATGCCTCACGTGATACTTAATAAATAAATAAAAGCGAAACTGGATAAATAAAATAACGCGAAATAAATGAAATAATATAACAATAAACAAGATCTGCATCGTGCCTCATATGATATTGAATTCTGGCATGATGTCTCACATGATATTGAATTCTGGCACGATACCTCACGTGATATGAATATCGGGCACAATGCCTCATAAATCAAACATCACGAAATATATAGAATAATTAACAGTAAATAAATCTGGCACGATACCTTACATGATATTGATTCGTAGCATGATGCCTCATGTGATATTAATTCCAGGCACCGTAATAATAAAATCAATCATATTGAGAACAATTATGTAAATGTGTAGTCGATCGTTTCTTTCTTCCTTTTCAACTTGAAATCATAAGACGATATAGTTTCATAAACGGAAGAGCATAAAGTATCACGAAATAATAAAACATGCAATTATCAGTTGCCCCGCCAACACCTACAACAGTTCTTTGGTCTCGTTGGTTTTCTGAAGCCGCTGGTTCCACTCATCGACGGTGTGAGTTAATAGTAATTATTTGTTCTTCCTCCGCCATCTCAATCTTTCTTTCTTTTTTTTTTCGCACTTCTTTGACTGCAATGAGAGAACTCATGAAATGAAATTGCGTGACCCTTCAATCTCGTGTGTGCAATGCAAAGTTCCAGCGGTTGCGCAGGGCACAATAATGGAACGAAGAGAGTCGCATGTATGTTCGTGTAGAAGAGAGGCGGATGTAAGTATTATTTTTTTCAAGTATAGAGACTCGTACTGATAAGGTGTTGTAAATGGTAAGAAAAGAAATTACGGGAAGAGACGAGATAGAGAGACAACAAATATTCTTATTACCATATGAGTATACAAAACCTCTATTTATAGGGTGTTAGGTACACGGGGAAAACCTAATTACATAAGATGTGAAGTCCACTATAAAATATATATATTTATAACAAATTAGAAAATATTAATAATGAAGTGATTCAATATACAAATTTGCACATGAACAATTGATTTTCGCGCTTCCAAGAAAAACCCACGCACACACATTTTGCACATGTTAGCTCCACCCTCCAAACGAGGCCTAAAACTTTCTATGGATCAATAACATTGTATTACCTAATATTTTTGACTTTCTGACCCACCACCACCTCACACTAGACACCACCAGCCATCTGTTCCCTTTCAGGCCTTCACCCCTCACTAAAATTATACACCTGTACACCAAAAAAAGGATGAAGACAAACGCAGGAAGACATGAAGCTTCCCTTTCCCCTCTTTATATAAATATATCACATCCACTAGCCTTTCATTTCCTCTTCGCCAGTCTAATATTACTGCTAACAAATACAGCCCCAAACGCACTCCACGCGAGATAGACCACCCTCAGCCATCAATTCTTAAGACGGCCGGTCATGACCACTACTAGCCCTAGTGATTGGCTACAGCAACTCTACCAATCATCTGATGTTACAGCTCAATCTCAGGCCGGCACACCACCACCACCAATAGGTGTAGGAAGAGTGTCGGACTCCACGGTGGTCTCCACCACCATACACACCGGTGGTGCCAGCAATGATTCTTCACCTAGTAATATCAACTACTCATTCGTTCATTTGGGGAATTTAGGCGGTGGAAGTGGCTCTGCAGGTGGTAACTCGATCTCTCACGATTCTCAGTCGAGTTCTATGTCCACCCCGACTGGAAGTGCTGCTACTACCGGAAGAGTATCGAAACCGGCAAGGAAAAGGACAAGGGCTTCGAGAAAGAACCCCACAACACTTCTTAACACCGATACCAAGAATTTTCGTGCCATGGTTCAGAGGTTCACTGGAGGTGGGGTTGGTGTTGGAACTAGTGCTAGTACCACTGGAAACGGTGGTGGTGCTGGTTATAACATCCCAGCTGCCCTTTATTCCGCTGCCGGGTTTGGTTTAGCTCAAGGAGGAGGGTTGCAGGGACAAATGGGAAATTTCAATCAGTTGCAGCAAGGTGCTGGTGGTGGCTCATCAATGATGGGTTTAGGCATGCATTACTCAACTGCTAATCCATCAGTTGGTGTTGGTGGTGGCGTTGATCAATTTTCTTCTCTTCAACATCACAATCAACTGTTGCCTACGGCACATCAATTATACACGTTCCCCAATTCATCAACGGCTGAGATCAGCCGAGGTGGCGCATCATTAAGGGATTTTGATCGAGGAGTTTCGGTCGAGGGAGCGGAGGAGATCAATCCCTTGCTGATGAGAAACGTTCGACAAGTGGGAACAGCTGGCGGGGCGGGTCTGATTACTCGTCGTCCCGGGTATGGCGGCGGCGACACGGAGAACAATAGTAGTGTACGTCGATTCATGTTTTGAATGGTTTTTTCTCTTTTTGTTTTTACTGTTATTGGATTGGATGGTGTATGGACGTACGGTCGGGATTAGAATTCCGGCCGCTGATCGCTGCTAGATGTGAACAGAAGAAGGAAAAGGACGACAAACGATGAGGAAAGAAGGAGGAAACTAGTTAGCTTCGAGGTTGGAGGGGTTAGGTTGCTGACTTTTCATACGTGTCTAAGAAGCATTAATTGACCGACTAATGGCTTTGTACATACGTTTTTTGAAAAGGATATTTTATCCTTTTTCTTTTTAAGTATACTTTTTTAATACACGTCATTTTATCATTTAGGTAAGCTAATCTATCCTTTATAGATTTATAGAAGCATGAGCTCTGAAAATAATTTAAATTGTGACTATCTACTACTCCTCCAAGAGACTACAACCTTTTTTTTTTTTTTTTTTATCACGGAGAAGAACCTTCCAAATGACGCTCTTGACGTATCTTCTATCTGCAGTTTATTTTACTAATAAGAGAACTTGGTTATTCCTCCCTCCTTTTTGTTTTTTTAGGTTGAGCGTCCACTACATTCTGATTGTTCGCTTTATATAATTAGTAAAGAGTTCAGTTCAACGACTAGCCTCACTTTGCTAGAAGTTCGGCAAATCTCAACTTAGGATTATCAATACAAAGGATCATCACCAATGATTTGCATGGTTACTTGTATAGTTCCTCTTCTTCCTAGTTGTTCTTATTAACAAAGTACTTTCTTCAAGTTGCCGGGCACATACAATTTGCTCACGGTGTGTAGACAACTATGATATTCAAGTGCATCTTTAATTTCATTGTTTTCATTGACATTTTTTTGGACACGGATCTGAATACCAAGGAGGATCTTCTCATGTGTGATAAAGCCTGTAAGTTGCAATATATCAAATTAATGAAACTCCAACGTGAATGCTGGAAAATAAAATACCATACATGGATGGTAATATTTCAAAAACTACACTAATGATGATGAAGGCTTTATGTAATCTCATCCCAAGATAGTATGGTTACACATCTAAAGAGCCATCCGCCCGACGGGGCCGGGGTAGAGAAATCACGAGTTGTGGCGCTAATCGAAGTCCATCATTGAGCAGCCCAAACGTAAGTAACCCAACTTTGACTCAACATGATTCTGAAGAAGCGCACTCCTTTGTAGTAGGGACACCGTTAAGTCCAAATAACGGAAAGCCTACGCCAGTGATGGCGTGCTTTCTGAAAGGCATCGAGTTGGATGTAGTCTTGTCCCCGATGCTCCAGAAGCACATAGCACCAAAAAGTCTAAACGGTAGACGAAAGGCATCCCTATCATACTTCATTGGTTGAGGCAAGACGTTGCTTCAAGTATGGTCAGTGGCTGAGAATCACCACTCAATTCTCAAACAAATCACTAGCCAATATCGATCGGTTGTTAAGAAACAGTGGTAAAGACAAGTAGAATGGACACAATGATCACATTCCGAAGCATACATGGGTCAAGAAGAGCAGAGAAACAAGATAGTCTTCGACAATGTAGCTTTGAATTAGGATACAGTTGCAACTTCTACCAAATTTTAGGTGCAGAAGGAGTATTAGAAAGATAAGACCTACAACGGTCTAACATTAAGGAGCGGTTCAAATCCGCTGTGATTGGTTAGGACAACCTGGTGCTAATATGGACGAAACCCAAATGTTGTTCTGGCGTAATTGTTGGTAGCCTATATTTTGTTTGGTTATTGTCATGTTTTATATTCATTTGGTTGGAATCCTTTTAAGCTTGGTAAACCTGTACGGTTAAACTTGCTACTTAGGTTTCCCCTGATAAAAAAAGAGGTGTTAAGTTTGGTAAAGATAGTTTACTATTTACCACCACACTCACCAACTCAAGCAAAAATCCTCCTAGTGGTAAATGCACCCTCATCTTGTCTTTCTACCACTTCACCAATTACTCTTAATCTTTCTTATGACTTACCCACACAACAATCCACAAAAGCAGTGAAATACCCCGAACTTAATTAGAGTGATTAATTATGCTAATGTAAAATTTAGAGGCTTAATTATGCCTTAAGTACATTAGTGAAAGAAGTAAAACGAAAAGAAAGTAAGAAAACACGTAAAAGTAATAAAACGTAAAAATGTGCACTAAGCAATTATACAAGGGATATAACCTTGGTAGGATTAAATTGATTCCAAAGGCTTAATTATGCCTAAATAAACATGAGGGAACAATTCCCGTAGAAAACGGATCCTTAAACGGATTTAAAACACAAACGAACCTTAAAGCGCATTTTTCGAGGAAACCGGGAAAACGCGACTTTAAGCGGGTTAAATAGACTCGTAAAAATTTTGGTCAACCAAATAGTCATTAATAAACATTAATGAAGGTCTAGAACCAATAAAATTAATTAGACGAGAAAATTTGGAAAACGGGTTCCGGAAGTGAATAGTGCAAACAAATGAAAGTTGTGGGGTGAAAGCATAAATAAGCTAAACTAACATGTCCATTTTGCAAATAAAAATCAGAAACCCATATGTGCTGTGTGTGGGACGATTTCCAACCCCCCCCCTCTTTATTTGCTTTTAGACACAAAAGGGACAAAACAATAAAAGAATAAAATATGAAAAGCAAAAAGTAAAACTCACCTTTTGTGACACTCTCTCTCTCCCATCTCTGAATGGCCTCACGTTTTCCCCCTCTTCAGACCTTCTTCTTCTTCCTCCCCTCCAATGGCGATTTGTGTTTTCCCCACCAGCTCAACACTTTCCTCCCATTTTTGAAGGCTCAAATCACCTCCAAACTCTACGAAATGGTACCATTGAACTCTCCTCTTGGGCTTCATTTTCCACCCCTTAAAAACCCAATAGCTCCACCTTCATCACCATTAGGCCATTTTGAAGCTTGAAGAAGAGCACTTTGGTCTCCTCCACCTCCTTGTTGTTCTAAGGTAAAAAGAGTCTTAAAAATCCATCTTTTTCTAGCTCTTTTTGCAAAATGAAAATCCAATGCTGAGCTCTTGTTTTCTCCCTCATTCCAGCCGTTTTTACTCCCATTTTGGAGCTGGGACCTTGCTATTTTGCTGTTCCAAAAACCTCACCTAGAAGCACAAGGTAAGAACTCCTTTAAGCCCTTAATGTGTGTTAGATTCTAGGTTAGTTTAAAGGTTGGTTTTCTAAGTAGTAGATGTGGGATGGCTGGAGCAAGAAAGAATTGGGTGAGATAGAAGGGAAGAAAAGAACAAGAAACAAAGAAGGAAGAAGAAGGAGAAAGAAAGAAGGAAAGGAAAAACTAGAAATACAAGGTAAATGCTCTTACCTTGAGCTAGTTTCGTATGTTTTGTTGTAACAGATTTTAGTGTTTGAAATGTGGAATTTATAATGTTTTGAGAATGGCTTATGTTGTGGTGTAATGAGGAAGAGAATCAAGCTGTTTAGAGCCTCTTGAGTAAGTCGTGTATTGGAGTGCATTAGTGTGGAACAAGGAGTGAGTAAGAATGAGGAGTAAAATCTGTAGCATAGAAGACTAGAGAATAAGTGCAAGTTCTTGGAGAATGTAAGTGTGGAATCTATGTAATTCAAACATGAATTGAGCAAGAGTTGGGTAATGAATTGGACCAAAGATTAGAGCATGATTTGGAGTGTTTTAAGATGTTTAAATATGTATGAAACATGTGGAAAGATTATGGAATGATTAGGTAGCGATTAAGGTTGGATTAGGGGTTGAAAAATGAAGCTTTGACAGCTTTTTAGCAGGGTCCAGGACTTAGGGGCCGGACCAAGTCCCGAACCAACACGAAAAAAGCCCCGAAAGTTTAGATATATATTGGTCCGGGACTAGGGACCCGGACCATGTCCCGGACCAATGTAGAAAAACCGCCGCCGAAAGTTAAGTTATGTAGTGGTCCGGGACTAGGGACCCGGACCATGTCCCAGACCAGGCACAAAATTCACCCGTATGTGTTTTTAAGGCTTTAAATCATGGGGCATTGATGGGTATTGGTCCTAGATGATGTTTAGGACTTGTTTGGTGACATATAAATGTCCTAAGATGTATAAACAAGTGCTAGAAGTGAAGTAACAAATGTAAACACGTTTTGAAATGTAAGGAGTAAGTAATTGTAAGTCGGGAAACTCAAAAGATTAAAGAGTTAGGTTAATTATAGAGAATTTAACCGTCCGATTCTACGAATGTTATAGGATTCGAATGATTGGACTCCGAAGGAGAATCGGGGATCGAACAATCACGGTGAACGGTATGATTTCCTCATGCCCTGTATCCTAACAAGGTTACCTCGACTTGTTTGTTTGTGTGCTTGTATTATCACCTAAACAAGATAAAACACACGAATCAGATTTATTGTATTTCCTTATGTTTGTAATGCAAAGTAACTTGTTGGATTGTATTGGGATGTGACGATGTATAATTCATGAATATATGTGATTGTGGATGAAGTCTTGGATTTGAATGTGCACTTCTCACTAGTTGAGAGTGTGATGCCTTGGTTGAATTGTGATTGAAAGTGAAGTATTGTTGATTGGTTATGATGACCTTGTTGAAGTGTTTGGTTGATTAATTTGGAAGCTTGATTGTTTGTTGTTGGCTTCTCACTAACTCCCTAACGATCTAACCCTCTAACATTGAGAATTGGGAATTGAGTAATTTGGAGTATTTGAGAAGCCCGATATAGTTTCGGCCACGTGTGAGGATGAGGTAACAAGAGAGATTGTTAACCGATTCCTGGCTATAATCTTTTCCACGGTCCAAACCCCTTAAATGGGTAGCAACCTAGTTAAGTGGGCCACCTTAAGCCCGGTGGTGGGATAGCCTTATCCCTGCTCGGAGGTCATACCGACTTAACATTGAGAATTGGTAAGAGAAGGAAAATTGGTTGAGGATGACTTGGACTTGTTTGTGTTGATGATCTTGAGTATTGATATAATGACATCCGATTAACTCGGATGACAATTGAGCTAACCCATTGTGAAGTTTGAATGAGGCTGAACCTTGGTTGGTGATTGTGAATTTTTGTGCTTGTTGGATTGATATGCCATGCATGGTTGTGAATTTAATTGTCTTAGCATGTTGTTTTATATAAAACGAACCGCATGTTGGTGACCAATTAGTTGGCGTACCCTCGCTAGTACGCGGGGTATGCGGAAGTCATATGCAGCTTTGCTGAGCCCCTAGGGGCACCGTTTTTATTTCAGCTACCCGAAAAAGCTAAGAGGTCGAGAGTGAGACCGGGCTGTAGTGCTTAGTTAGCTAGGGATTACCTTGGATAGTGTGTTATTGTATAAAGGCTTGTAGCCCATTTGAATTGCCGGTGTACCGAGTGGTACACCCTTATGTATTTGGTAAGCAAGTAGTATTGTGAGAACATGGGTAGGAGGTTAAACTCTTGATAAGTTTGTATAAGCACGTGAGGAGTATTGTATTTGGATATGTACCTTAGAAACTCGGTATCTCAGATTGTAAACTAGATTACTGTTGAATGGAGCACTGTGTACACTTATTTGGAATTGGAGTTTGGATTGTAATTTTGTTTGTACTCGGTTATTCCGGTCCATCAGACCGATGTGTGTTGGAAGTAGGCCTTGTTACTCACGTGGGTGACTAACGGCATTGTATCACCTGCTGTTGAGTATGAATTAACCGCTGCGTTTGTATAGAAGTTCGGGATGATTAGACGATAATGACGGGTTTAGCAGTTGGGGTGTTACAAAAAGTGGTATCAGAGCGAAGTATCGCTCTGATGACTGGAAATACCGAGCTTAGAAAATACCGAGTTAGGAAGTAGAGACTTAGGGCTAAGGGCTGAGTGATAGCATTAGAGATACGCTAGTTAGGAACTCCCGGTGAGTACCGGATACCTACAATGAAATACCCCGTAATTAAAAATAGTGATTAATTAGGCTAATAAATATTTTAGAAGCTTAATTAAGTGTAAATAATCATGAGGGAACAAATCCCATAGAAAACGGATCCTTAAAAAGGATTAAAATCACTAACGAACCTTAAAGCGCGTTTTTCGAGGAAACCGGGAAAACGTGACTTTAAGCGGGTCAAATAGACTCGTAACAATTTTGGTCAGCTAAATAATCATTAATAAATATTAGTGAAGCTTTAGAACCAATAAAATCAATAAAACGAGAAATTAGTAAAAACTGTCAAAAACGGGAAGTTGTGGGGTAGAAACATGAATAACTCAAACTAGTGTGTCCAATTTTGTAAATAAAATTTTACAAACCCATGTGGGCTGTGTGTGGTCCGATTTTATTCCCCCTCACACACTCCCTCTTAACTCTCTCTATTTACAAAAGACAAAAACAATTAAAAACACATAAAGTAACCCCCTTGTACCCACACACTCTCTCTCCTATCCCTATTCTCTCTTCTCTCACGTGAACCCACTCCCTCACTCTCTCTTTTCTTTCTTTCTTCTTCCCCATGCGATTTCCATGGTGATTTGAAGCAAACCACAAAACTCCATATTCTCTCCTCTTGTTACTCTATCAAACCTTCTCCAAAAATTACAAAAACTACATCATTGGATTCTTCTCATTAAGAGGAACATTTCTCTCTTTTCAAAAATCAAAAAGGAGAACTTTCGTTTTTATGGGTATGCCCCATTTGGAGCTTCAAGACCACCATTAGGAGGCCCTCCTTCTCCTCTTTGGTTTAAGGTAAAAAGAAATCCAAAACCACTTCCTTTTCTTGCTCTCATTTGCAAAATAAAGATTTCAAGTTTTGAACTCCTTGCTCCTTTATACCCAGCCGATTTTGGCATTCTTGAAGGAGTGGAAAGATTGTTCTTGAGCCATTCCAAGCATTACCTACATCCTTGCAAGGTAATGAGATCTCTAAACCTTAAAATATGCCTTAAGCTTCAAAGAATGGTTAAGAGTTAGTTTTAGTATTGAAATACGTATGTTGTTGGGCTGTAGCCTTATAGAGTTTGATTTACAAACCGGTGGAGAGAGAGATAGAAGGAAGAAGAGAAGAAGGAAGAAGGAGGAGAAGAAAACTAGAAGGGAAAACAAGGTAATTAAGCTCACCTTTGTGCAACCTCATATATGTATGTGTAACAACTTTAAAGGAGTGAAAATTGTATTGTAGAATGGTAATGAACAATAGTGTAGTATAGAGGAAGAATTAAATTGTATTGAAGCTTTGAAAGCAATTAAAAACTGTCACAAACTATATTGGGATTGTGATGTTGAGTGCAGGAATTTTTATGAGTGTTTTGGTGTTGGTATGTGGTTATGAGAGCTATGTATATTGATGCTAATGAAAACAAGTGAATTGAGTAATGAGATGTGAGTGAAACAATATGGGGGAATATAAAATATAGGGGAGACTATGGCAAAATTTACCTAGGATTAGAACACTTAATGAATTGAAAACTAGGTGAATAATGTAGGTTGTAACAGATTTTGGTGGAGATAGATAGAGGGTATATTAGGAGAGATAGTTAATGTATGGTAATGTATTAGAAGTGTTAGAAGTGACATTAGAAGAGGGAGTTATAGAAGGAGAGTGTAAGGGTCAAAAACTGTAGCGAAATGCATTAAGGAAGAAACTGTGTAAGTGTTGAATTGAAACTAGGAGAATTATGTGTATAAGTTAGTATATGATTTGTGTAATGAATTAAGAAATGAATTAGCATGATTTAGAGTGTTTAAGTAATGCCAAAACGTGTTAGGATGTATGTAGGAAGATTGGGGAAACAATGGGTGAAATTGGGAAAGAAAAACAAGGTCTGTAGCAGCTTTCTGCTACCGTCCGACCCAGAGTCTGGGTCGGACCGTGGGTCGGACAGGCCTTGAGAAACGACGATAAATCTTTCTGGAATGGTCCGACCCAGGGCCGTGAGTTGGACGTGGGTCGGACGGGTAAAATTTTTCCTGTGTCGAAGTTACTGACTTCGTCCGACCCAGAGTCTGGGTCGGACAGTGGGTCGGACGGAGCTTGGACACGGGACCGATACTTTCTGGAACGGTCCGACCCAGAGGAGTATGGGTCGGACGGAATAGTGCTGGGTCAGACGGGAAGAATTTCAGAGACGGAAATCTACTGGAATGGTCTGACCCAGGGCTTGGGTCGGACGCTGGGTCGGACGACCCATAACTTACAAAAAAAAAACCTGTAAGCTTTTAACTAGTATATATATATGTATATGTATACATGTATACCCACCTATACCTATGTACATGTATATATATGTAAGTAAACCATTGTTAAGTAACTAGAAGTAAGAAAATAAAATGTAAGTATAGGAATGTAAAGACTTAGTAAGTATGAGTTAGGAAACGTAAGAGTAATCGAGTTAAGTTAATGATAGATAGATTAATCACTCAGTTGTATGTATGTCATAGGATTCGATTTGTGACACCGGAGGAACGTTCGGAAACACGTACAACGGTGAACGGTATGAATTCCTCATGCCACGTATGCTATCTTGGTTACTCTGATTTGTGTGTGTTGCTAATTGATCACCAAATAAGATAAATGCACGAATCGGAGTTATCATGCTTACTTGTGAATATGTAGTGTGGTATGTTGTGTATATTTTCTTTAAATCTCAGTTTGTATAATTCATGAAATGTATGGATGAATATGAATGTGTGTATGAATGATATAATGTACTGTGACCGAACATGTTTGTGATTGGACTTCTAACTGATTCCTAACAAGCTAACCAATCTAACTTAAATTGGTAATTAAATTGGAATGAGTAGAAGTCCGATATAGTTTGGCCACGCGTGAGGATGAGGAGACACAAGAGGTTGGATCCGATTCCTGACTCTTAAACTGGTCCGCGGCCCAAATCCCTTAAGTGGGTAGCATCCCGGATTGGTGAGTCAAGTAAATCCCGGTGGTGGGACGGTGTAGTCCCCGGGCCGGAGGTCATACCGACTTAACTTGAGTATAAGTAAGTAAGTAAGATGAGTAAGTAAAGTAAATGGAAGTAAGTAAGTAAAGTAAGAATAAGTAACATGTAATGAGTAAAAGAGTAATAAGCATTCCGATTAACCCTGATGCGTAAATTGGCTAACACGGTGAAGGTAAGTAAGTGTGTGTGCTATTGTATTGCTATCTTGCATTGTATGAAGTATTGTATATGCATGTATGTTGTATGCGAAGCATGTATGTATAAAATTAATGAACCGCATGTTTAGTGGACGTCAAATAGTCGGCGTGCCCTAGCTAGCACGCGGTATATGCGGAGTTCATGCGCAGCTTTTGCTGAGCCCCTTGGGGCGATGTTTTTACTACACGCAGGTACAAGAGAAGGATGAAGGTCGTGAAGAGATGTAGCTAGTTCTTTTGATTTCTTTTTGGATTGTAAACAATGAATGATGAATGGTGTACTAAGTAGTACACGGCTGTAGCTTTTTGATTAGCCGGTGTACCATGGGGTACACCTTTTTGGGTATAGAAAGGATGGTGAATTGGTATAGATGAGTAGCTGGTAGAAACTCATTACTTTTGGTAGATTGGAAGGGGAATGTAATTGAAAATATTTTAAATACTCGGTGATCCAAGAATTGTAAGCATGTCATATTTTCGGTAATGGTAAGCAATGTTTTAGTAGCTCGGTACACTTAGGCATCAGACCGTCACTGTAAGTAGTAATAGCCTTGCTAGCCGTATGGGCGGTTAGCGGTGTTGTATCACCCGCCGTAGTAATAGTATAATTTCCGTTGCGAACTGATAGGATTAACAGGACGATTAGACGGTAAGCATATGATTAACGGTAGGGGTGTTACATACAATATCAGACCCGGCCTCCACATCCCCCATAATATAACTAGGGAAGGAACGCCAGAGAGAGGGAAGGACCTCTCTTACTCGGGAAAGTCCGATCTGGCAGTTGTGAAATAATCCTACGGGAAACGAGAACCCGTTAAATAGTAGATTCCAAGAACTGGAAACCCGGAGTAGGTTCCCGGATGAACAACAATACCCGCACTTAATAGCGGTAAAATGTGGATCCTAACCACAAGGAGACCGGAATTTACAACAGCATGGGGCGACATGCTTAGCAGTCGCGAGAACATAGCTGGTCAAGCAACATCAGGAAGGGAAGCACTAAGCGTGAAACGAAGCGGATAAAGGAGTAGTAATAAAACCCGAGACATGAGTCTACGGAACCACAATTGTTAGATAACACCATCAACGGTATACATACCGGCTAAGAGAAATAGTCCGGAGTAGCTAACTTCAAACTACAACGCCAAAAAGGTTACACTACCTGGCTGACATAGCTCGGACAACTACAAGGAGTATTAACAAAATACATACCGAAAGGACTACAAAGGAGTGCCTAAACAATTAAGCCTCGGTAACCACGGTAAATGTGTGGAACCGAGCAGCAAGGATTGATGCAAACCTAAACAAATAGGGGTCTCCAAGGATTGGAGAAGCACCCTAACCCACGACAGTTGTGTCAATACCATTGCGTAGTGACTCAGTAAGTCACTAATTAAGATCAAGGAACCAAAGGTAGAGACAGTGAGACTACCGAATTCACATGGAAACCACTAGGGGTGGCAATTCGGGTTAATGGGTCGGGTTGAAGCTAACCCATACCCGACCGATTAAAATTGTATTAACAAACCATACCCGACCCAATAAGAATCGGGTTACAAATTGTCACCCATACCCAACCATATAAAATGATTAAACCCATAACCCGACCCATTTAAACCCATCATAATTAGGCTATGCTAAAATTTAAAAGACCTGGAATTAAATTTTTTATATGATAGCTCAAAACGGAGTTACAAATGAATGAAATCATACATTCAATTGGTAGATATTCCAGAGTTTCATTATCCTCCGTCTTTTTCTTTTTCCATATAATATCGTGCTTAGTAGCACTTAACAGAAGAAGTTTGTCGGCATTCAGGAGTGGAAGAAATTTATGCGCTGCGAATATGAGATTGAGAATGGAGTATTCCTTTTAGGGTTTCAGTTTTCAAAACGAGAACCGTGAAAACTTGATACTGAAAGATTAGATGGGCCGAAATAGTAAATACTAGTGGAGAAGATACTTGTGTGGGTCTAAAAACATCCGATAGTATTTTTATCTATTAGTATTAACTAATGTAGGTATAGAATTAACACTTAGTAATATATGTATATTTTTATCTAATTATTATTAATTATATTATTTTAATAAAATAAAGTAAACGTCGGGTTGACTTCGGGTTGGACTTTAAACCCATAACCAACCCAAAAATTTTAATGGTAAACCCATACCCGACCCAATAATTAAATGGGTCAATAATCGTGACCCAAACCCGCTATTTTCGGGTTGGGTATGTGTCGGGTTATCGGGTTGGGTAAAAATTACCACCCCTAGAAACCACAACCATAACTGGTATAGGTTTACCCAAAAACCACCAGTCCCACGCACTTGCCACGGCAAGTGCAGTAATAACGAGACTTTTCTGAGAAACTATTAACAAGCAACGAGCACTGAGTGTAGTACCAAGATGGCAAAGGAAGCAATTATTGGATCACAAATCCTAGCAACCTTAAAATGTAACCTTGGAAGGGCCTAACGGCCTGACCATCGCGTAAAAGGATACACCAGTCAGCGGGAAGCTAGACTTGGTAAGAACCATTCGGCATTTAATGCCATGAAGATTTCTATTTTAAACTCAAACCTTTCTTTCAAAACCAAAATCTCTTTTTAAAACCCAAAATATTTCTTTTAAACCCCAGATTTTTAAACCAAACCAGCAGATATACAATAAGATATCATATGACGATATAAGAGGAGTCGACAATAGAATACTTCACCTAGGCGTGCGACGAACACTACGAGTGTACAAAAACGAGATGTGGGACGACCGCACTCCGATAGGAGCTTGCGGGCTTGACAGACCTACTTAAAGGTTAGTCGGGTAAGTAGTAATGTATCAGTAAGGTACCCCACATATGTATACGAGTGGCGTACAGAACACAGAAGTAGTTGACTCCGTTCTACGGACCGTAAGTAAGTTCAAACCAAACAGTTGGACACTTTAGATGATCAAAGAAAAGGAACTCGGTTAAGTTAATGAGTATAAAGGAACTCAGAGAATTCATCTGAAGATAAGGAATGAGGATTAGGGAGTGCAAAGAGATAATAGTAAGTATATACATTGCATATGTCTCAAAGAAATCAAAACAAAAGTATGATAGCTGGAGGAAAACCCGCCCTAAACACAGTAAGGCAAATGTCTAACGCTAATACAGCGATGTTCGACAAACGGGACGGAGTTCCTGAGAGCAATCACAAAGATTACCAGGAAGTATAATTCACCATTGGAGAAGGTGTTAGAACCCGGTCTAGAACACATGGAGAAAGTATCAACAGTCTACCCGAGAACGGGAGACACTATAACTCAAATGGATAGCTCAAATACGATACCGCAAGGTGGTGTAATTAACACAACATATCATAAACATTATCCAGTTGTAATGGCGTAATCTAATAACACTAGGAGCAGTCCTGGAAGGGTGTATAAGTCAACAGTAGTTGAACAGAATATCATGATAAGAACACAAGTGTTAAAGCGAATACACTCGGTTAGAACATCGAAGGGATTCCACCTAGCAGGAAATACCCTAAATCACTAAGAGGCGCTGACTAACACCATATTGCCTAAAGGGCCTCCCATGAACGGAAGCGTAATGCAATGACCTCACCATGGAGCCCAGTAATACCTCCAGTCATATGATGGTATACGGAGAAGTAGAGACTTGTATAAACAGCTTGCAAAGAGCATAGCTCGAAGCAATGTGGCTTAAGAGCCATGAACCAACTACGTGGTGTAGATTTAAACGGTTGCAAAACCACATTGAATAATAAGAAGGATCGCCAAGAATGGCACCAGTAAGGGAAAATATATTATTGCATACACGAAGAGAACAACAATCGAACCACTTGATTTAAGTGCAATATAATGAGTAGCTTCGAATGAAGACTACCTTAGTATTGTTGTCACTAGAGCGTCAGCCTAGTATACAGTTGACAAGGCTTAGTTGTCTACTTGCCCTCTATAGTAATAGTAATATCAGGACATAAAAACCCCGCCATTGTGAAACCGCCGAAGTGGTGTTTCACACCTACTAATATAATTATATTGAGGCTTGAGCATATGATCATTGCCAAGGAACAATTTGAAAGAGTAAAAGGAAATTCTAAGAATAGTATGAATAAGGAAGCTTGATAGCAGTGTTGAAAACGAAAGAGTAGTTGGATAGAAGCAAAACACCGAAGGTGTACAATGTGAATTGTGGCGCGATAACGCTCAAAGAGCATGGAGAATTTAAGGGTAGTATACTCTGTAGTCAACTAAGCAAAGGTGAACCATTGTAGAATGGTGGAAGTACACAAACAGAGACTAACATAGTAAACCATGTCATGAGACTTATGAATGGAAATGACCCCCTAACAAAAACTTTCACTTGTCAACGATGGTATACTCTTCTATCAGAAGATGGGACCGGTAATCCTTTGGAGTTTCCTTGGGATGTCCCAATGAAGTGCGTGGAGAAACAAGAATGCACAACCAAACCTTATATCCGATGCCAGGATTTAGAAGGAAGTGAACGTCAAAAACAAGCAATGTGAGCGCATATTTTGACACGTTAAACGACCGACGCTCAAAGGAGCTGGTGATTCAATAGACTACTTCATCCTTGGTCAGCCAAGCTACCGGATAATGATATCATAAGTGATGAAAGAGCGTGAGGCGGACTAGCCCACACATGAACCCGAACTGGAGTAGGACATATCCACATGTAAAAGATAATAACATTGTGGTATGCTACGGCAACCAACATACACACGAACATAGAAAACTCCTGATGTGCTCACACCACGAAGGGATTGAAAATAAAGCAAGGTTTTGTAGTAAACAGTTGAAGAGTTGCGCCAACAATGGACAAAAACTAAAGGCAAACTACCACAGTAGCAGAGGCCGTGAAAACAATGTTGTATAATGAGTAAGAATATGGTGCGCAACAAGCAACCACTATGAGAATGTAGTTAGACAATAATATGGTAAAAAAGCCATTAGCTGGACTCAGCGGAGTCGAGAAGCATGAATTGGTAGTTAGACTAGGTGTTAAGGCCTATAGTCTGAACCATAAAACAAAAATCTCACAAGGAACACATTGTTCATCCTGCATAAGGAACTGAAAGCGTATACCTAGTGGATTAACTCAATAAGAGGAGTAATAACTTGGGGCAAGAGTACCCGATTGCTGAACAACTGACCGTACTAAATACGGAGGATTTGTAAACGCAATAGTGAACATGGCGCAAGCCAGTGTAAGCGTAAACCTAGTAACAAACCGTGCGGCCTTCGGCCAATGATGCACGAAGAACGTTGGACATGCCAACTATCACAACAAGTGAATTCCGTAGGAATAAAAGTAGGAATGAGATGATAAACATTATAAGGATCAATGCATAAGAGATGCAAGATCGTACAATAGAAGAATACTGGTATAGCACTTCATAAGTGAATAACCAGGAATCAATGATCATAGACCGACAACGAGTCGGAAGAATTAAGTGAGTAATCACAGAGGTATACATCAGTATACAAAATGGATTTCCAGAAAACGGGATAGAGAATCTATAACACAATGTGTTCACGCACAGTAAGAGATACCACGCGCCGGTTGAGAAACCGGATATCCCAGGACAAAAGGGATAAAAAGTAGATGTGTAATACATTTAGAATAACGAAAAGGGGCGAACTAAGCTCTAAAGTTATCAGGGTTGTGCAGTAGAAGCTAGTGGGCCCTATCTTAGAGGTTTAATATAGAGATTAGCTAATTATCAATGCCTTGAAGCCTGATAGGCTAGAACCGAACCGGTTATGAGTTAAATAAACTCCAATGAGAGTTCTTGGTGCAGGGACTAAACCGACAATATGGTTAGGACCCTTTGACCAGAAATACATTATAACAGACAGCATGAAAGCTAAAATGCTTCAAGATGCCCGAATTTAGTGAACCAATGTCGATGATAACATATGGTAGATTACGCGGGCGTAATCCCTTTTAAGGGGGGGTAGAGCGAAAAACCGCTTAGTGCATGTTTCACGTATTAAACACGTAAACTACAGTGTGCATAGCACAAATGAGAATTGTTTGATGATTGGTACGTATGTTACATAAACATATGCACATGTTCATAGCCTAGTTATGGTTATTGCGCACAAGAGATGCGAATACCATTGATATAAACTTGATTACCTTGGTAACTCCAGTGTGAGATCACCGGTAGAAAGGAGTAGAGAAACTCCTGGGGGAATGAGAATCCCTATAGTATATGTCTAATTGATGATAGACATGGCATTGCGATGCATAAGTCGGTATGAAACCGATGTTGAACCTAGAGGGAATTGAGTTCCCTAGGTGATTGTTTTGAGACAATTGAGAATGATTGGTGGACGGAGCTCTACAAGTATTGTATTACTTGAGTAAGTTATTTGAAAGCAAATTAAGAGCATTGATAACCTAAGTTCTAGGAGTGGAGAGTAAAATTGAGGATGATTGATGGAATGAATTCCATCCTTTGGAGATGAATGGTTTATGATTGTGACTAGGAAAAATAAAAAGATAGAAAATGGAAATAATTGAAGTATTTGATTGTTTGAAACTGACGTGGGAAGTCGAACTTGATCCTGATTAGATCAAGGGAAACTGAACACAAAATGGGGTGGAAAGATAGTTCAACACTGATGCTGATCACATCAGGGTTGAATGATTCTTCAAGCTCCCTTCAAGTGGTCACTATTAATCATGCGTAGAATAGGTGTAATGAGTATAAATTGGATTTGGGAGTTGATTGTGGTTGCAAAAGGATTTTCCTTCAGACTTGAGAATGAGAACTTGTTTGAAACCTATACCACCTAACCGAGGGCTGCGGTCCTTTGTCTGATGACCGGAAACGGTGGTAGTGTATTGTGTTGTATTATTCCAAGGGCAGCGGGACGTAGAGAAGTCCTGTGTCTAGATGACCTGAGTGCCTGCGGGATCGTAGTGTGTATTGCTTTGCTTCGGAATAGCATTGCACTGTATGTATGTTGATATAAATTTGTTGGCTCAATGTAAACAACCAGAGGGTTGGTTGTAGAGTATTGGTGGTAATTGTTGAACTGCATTGTGTTGAAGTTGAAAGGTATTGCTTGAATTGTATTGAGAGTGCTCTTGCCTTGTATTGTGCTTGTGGTTTATGCAAATACCTTGTTTGAAAGAATTAAAATTCTGTAAGGTTTGGTGATGTGTGATTGTTGGCAATTGAATTGTCAACTGAACAAAGATAATGATTCACCAACATTGAACTTTGAACAACTTTGAGGGCAAAGTTCCTTAAGGGGGGTAGGTTGAAATACCCCGAACTTAATTAGGGAGATTAATTATTCTAATGTAAAATTTAGAGGCTTAATTATGCCTTAAGTACATTAGTGAAAGAAGGAAAACGAAAAGAAAGTAAGAAAACACGTAAAAGTAATAAAACGTAAAAACGTGCACTAGGCAATTATACAAGGTATATAACCTTGGTAGAATCTTAAATTGATTCATAAGGCTTAATTATGCATAAATAAATATGAGGGAACAATTCCCGTAGAAAATGGATCCTTAAAACGGATTAAAAACACAAACGAACCTTAAAGCGCGTTTTTTGAGGAAACCGGGAAAACACGACTTTAAGCGGGTTAAATAGACTCGTAAAAATTTTGGTAAACCAAATAGTCATTAATAAACATTAATGAAGGTCTATAAGCAATAAAATTAATTAGATGAGAAAATTCCGGAAAACGGGTTCCGGAAGCGAATAGTGCAAAAAAATGAAAGTTGTGGGGTGAAAGCATAAATAAGCTAAACTAACATGTCCATTTTGCAAATAAAAATCAGAAACCCATATGTGATGTGTGTGGGACGATTTCCAACCCCTCCCCCTCTCTTTATTTGATTTTAGACACAAAAGGGACAAAACAATAAAAGAATAAAATATGAAAAGCAAAAAGTAAAACTCACCTTTTGTGACACTCTCTCTCTCCCATCTTTGAATGGCCTCACGTTTTTCCCCTCTTCAGACCTTCTTCTTCTTCCTCCCCTCCAATGGCGATTTGTGTTTTCCCCCACCAGCTCAACACTTTCCTCCCATTTTTGAAGGCTCAAATCACCAAACTCTGCAAAAATGGTACCATGGAACTCCTCTCCTCTTGGGCTTCATTTTCCAACCCTTAAAAACCCAAAAGCTCCACCTTCATCACCATGGTTGTAGGCCATTTTGAAGCTTGAAGAAGAGCACTTTGGTCTCCTCCATCTCCTTGTTGTTCTAAGGTAAAAGAGTCTTAAAAATCCATCTTTTTCTAGCTCTTTTTGCAAAACGAAAATCCAATGTTGAGCTCTTGTTTCTCCCTCATTCCAGCCTTTTTTACTCCCATTTGGAGCTGGGACCTTGCTATTTTGCTGTTCCAAAAACCTCACCTAGAAGCACAAGGTAAGAACACCTTTAAGCCCTTAATGTGTGTTAGATTCTAGGTTAGTTTAAAGGTTGGTTTTCTAAGTTAGTATTATGTGTGGATGGCTGTAGCATCACCGAATTGGGGAGAAAAGAACAAGAATAAGAAACCAAGAAACGAAGATGGAAGAAGAAGGAGAAAGAAAGAAGGAAAGGAAAAACTAGAAATACAAGGTAAATGCTCTTACCTTGAGCTAGTTTTGTATGTTTTTTTGTAACAGATTTTAGTGTTTAAAATGTGGAATTTATATTGTTTTGAGAATGGCTTATGTTGTGGTGTAATGAGGAAGAGAATCAAGCTGTTTAGAGCCTCTTGTGTGATGATTACAAACTTGGAAAACCATGGGAAATAGATGTGTTGGTGCAGGAAAAAAATATGTGAGTTATTGAACAAATTGTGTTGTTGTTGGTCTTGAATAAACAGGGATGCCCAAACTGATTGAGTGAGCAAACTGATGTTGTGAGAATGAAAGGATTTTATGGAAAACTCTGTCAAAATTTCCTTGGGAACTAGGTGACTTAAGTATTTTAGTTAAGGAGGAAAGAGCCTAGGATTGACTAGGTGTTGTAGAGGTGAATTTAGGTGGCTAAATTGCCTTGGTTTTGGATTAGAAGAGAATGATGTACTTGGGTGAATGTGGAGATGAGAAATGATGTAAGTCGTGTATTGGAATGCATTAGTGTGGAACAAGGAGTGAGTAAGAATGAGGAGTAAAATCTGTAGCATAGAAGACTAGACAATAAGTGCAAGTTCTTGGAGAATGTAAGTGTGGAATCTATGTAATTCAAACATGAATTGAGCAAGAGTTGGGTAATGAATTGGACCAAAGATTAGAGCATGATTTGGAGTGTTTTAAGAAGTTTAAATATGTATGAAACATGTGGAAAGATTATGGAATGATTAGGTAGGGATTAAGGTTAGATTAGGGGTTGAAAAATGAAGTTTTGACAGCTTTTTACAGGGTCCAGGACTTAGGGGCCGGACCAAGTCCCAGACCAACACAAAAAAAGTCCCGAAAGTTCAGAAATATAGTGGTCCGGGACTAGGGACCCGGACCATGTCCCGGACCAATGTAGAAAAACCGCCGAAAGTTAAGTTATGTAGTGGTCCGGACTAGGGACCCGGACCATGTCCGGACCAGGCACAAAATTCACCTGTATGTGTTTTTAAGGCTTTAAATCATGGGGCATTGATGGGTATTGGTCTTAGATGATGTTTAGGACTTGTTTGGTGACATATAAATGTCATAAGATGTATAAACAAGTGCTAGAAGTGAGTGAGAAGTAAGTAACAAATGTAAACAAGTTTTGAAATGTAAGGAGTAAGTAATTGTAAGTCGGGAAACTCTAAAGATTAAAGAGTTAGGTTAATTATAGAGAACTAACCGTCTGATTCTACGAATGTTATAGGATTCGAATGATTGGACTCCGAAGGAGAATGGGGATCGAACAACTACGGTGAACTGTATGATTTCCTCATGCCTTGTATCCTAACAAGGTTACCTCGGCTTGTTTGTTTGTGTGCTTGTATTATCACCTAAACAAGATAAAACGCACGAATCAGATTTATTGTATTTCCTTATGTTTGTAATGCAAAGTAACTTGTTGGATTGTATTGGATGTAACGATGTATAATTCATGAATATATGTGATTGTGGATGAAGTCTTGGATGTGAATGTGCACTTCTCACTAGTTGAGAGTGTGATGCCTTGGTTGAATTGTGATTTAAAGTGAAGTATTGTTGATTGGTTATGATGACCTTGTTGAAGTGTTTGGTTGATTGATTTGGAAGCTTGATTGTTTGTTGTTAGCTTCTTACTAACTCCCTAACGATCTAACCCTCTAACATTGAGAATTGGGAATTAAGTAATTTGGAGTATTTGAGAAGCCCGATATAGTTTCGGCCACGCGTGAGGATGAGGTAACAAGAGATATTGTTAACCGATTCCTGGCTATAATCTTTTCCACGGGCCAAACCCCTTAAATGGGTAGCAACCTGGTTAAGTGGGCCACCTTAAGCCCAGTGGTGGGATAGCCTTATCCCTGCTCGGAGGTCATACCGACTTAACATTGAGAATTGGTAAGAGAAGGAAAATTGGTTGAGGATGACTTGGACTTGTTTGTGTTGATGATCTTGAGTATTGATATAATGACATCCGATTAACCCGGATGGCAATTGGGCTAACCCATTGTGAAGTTTGAATGAGGCTGAACCTTGGTTGGTGATTGTGAATTTTTATGCTTGTTGGATTGATATGCCTTGTATGATTGTTGCCATGCATGCTTGTGAATTTAATTGTCTTAGCATGTTGTTTTATATAAAACGAACCGCATGTTGGCGACCAATTAGTTGGCCTACCCTCGCTAGTACATGGGGTATGCGGAAGTCATATGCAGCTTTGCTGAGCCCCTAGGGGCACCGTTTTTATTTCAGGTACCCGACAAAGCTAAGAGGTCGAGAGTGAGACCGGGCTGTAGTGCTTAGTTAGCTAGGGATTACCTTGGATATTGTGTTATTGTATAAAGGCTTGTAGCCCATTTGAATTGCCGGTGTACCGAGTGGTACACCCTTATGTATTTGGTAAGCAAGTAGTATTGTGAGAACATGGGTAGGAGGTTAAACTCTTGATAAGTTTGTATAAGCACGCGAGGAGTATTGTATTTGGATATGTACCTTAGAAACTCGGTATCTCAGATTGTAAACTAGATTATTGTTGAATGGAGAACTATGTACACTTAATTGGAATTGGAGTTTGGATTGTAATTTTGTTTGTACTTGTTGGGAAAATTACAAACATAGTAATTAAACCTAGCTAAAATGGACAAGTGCACCCAATTTGTTGCAATAAAACAAGTGTCATATCCACAAGGAAATTGGTTTCTAAATCCCAAGCTTCGGTATAATAGTTAAGTGCGAATAAACAGTAAAAATGAGGGTTTAGCCGGAGGCAAGCTTGGTTGTTTGTCAATTGAAATGCAATAAAAACAGTAAAATGTTTGTGTATGGAATGGATGGGGAGAGTACCCTAGGATAGTGGGAATCACCTAATCCACTCAAAGAACTTCAAAACCATAACTCATCATCTCAATGCCTATTAGAGTTTAGCTCATGAATCCACAAATCATGGGAAATCCAATTCTTACCTAAATAATCAAACCCCTTAATTAAAGGAGGTTCAAGTCATCAAATAGCATTAAACAAGCACTCTAATCAATAGCCCTAAGCATTCACTCCCAAAATCAAGAAAGCAAAAGTTAGGGTTTACCCCCATGTTGGTCTAGTTCCAAACTCAAGCTCAAATATTGAATGAAACCACCATAAATGCAATAAGAGATCAATTTAGAGCGTTAATTGATATTGAAGGGATTAAAGCAAGAGTAATAAATGAGTTAGGTTTCTAGCATTCAATGAGCAAAATGGGTTCAAACCCTCATCCAAGGATACAAATGGAACTACTCAGCCATAGCTAAAGGAAAGAGCAAGGAGAAGGGAGAATTAGCCATTAGAGGAGCTTCCAAGCTTCAATGGAGGTAGAAATCTTCACTTTCTTCTTCCTCTTTTCTTCTCTTCTTTTCTCCTCTTCTTTCGCCTCTCTATCCTCTCTTTTAGGTTGAAGTCGTGTGTATTGGATAATGGGGAAGGAAGCCCTAAAATGTAGCCTTTTAAAAGAAGATTGTGGGCAAAAATTCTGTCCGACCGACCTTGCACAGTCGGTCCCAAGGTCGGTCGGACTCTCTTAGATAGAAGCACGTGACAGGTTTTAAAGCTTGACCGACCTTGGACAAGGTCGGTCCCAAGGTCGGTCGATTCCAGTGTGTTTGGGACGGCTTGGGTAGAGTCGGACCGACCTTGGCAAGGTCGGTCTCAAGGTCGGTCGGCCCCAGAATGTCCTTCTTTTGTGCCGGAATTCTCCCGATGCTTCCCGTTGGCTTGGCATCCTTCCCGAGGTGCTCGAACATTGATGCATTCTCAGATAAAGCTCTTAAAATGTACTCATATGAGTATTTTCCTATTTGAATATGTCAAAAGTATAAAATCACTAATAAACACAAAAACACTCCATAAAGTGATGAAATAAGTCATGCGCCAAATAAAATGACGGATAATAAAGACCTTGAGAGAGCACTATTTCACCACTTATCAGTACTCGGTTATTCCGGTCCATCAGACCGATGCTGTGTTGGAAGTAGGCCTTGTTAGTCACGTGGGTGACTAACGGCATTGTATCACCCGCTGTTGAGTATGAATTAACCGCTGCGTTTGTATAGAAGTTCAGGATGATTAGACGGTAATGACGGGTTTAGCAGTTGGGGTGTTACAAGCAGTCCTCTCTTCTCCTATGCTTGACCAAATTTCTATTCTTTTCCATAAATTTAATTATCTACTGCAAATCTCCATGTTAATGATCCTGATGATCATCCCTCTTTATCTCGTGATAACTAAATACAGGGAAAATATTCACAAGCCTATTGTGCAAACTGATGACATAATGTAAGACCTCACGCTAACTCTACCAATCTTATTCCAAACACTTTCTCATTTTCCAATGCTCTTAAATATTAGTGTTGGAAATATGCAAATGCAACGTGAAGTAGACCTTGCAACAAATTCTTCCTTAGGATCTGGTTTATGGTCCATCATATTCAAAAGATTTTTGGGTGCAAAATGGTTCTAAAGGCCGACAAAATCTTGATGGCTATATTAATTGAAGGAAAACTATATTTGCAGTACAAGGTTACTCTTAATTATCAAACATATGGTTTACATTAGGTATTTTTGTCTTGTGATAATGCCATTTAACATCAAATTGTTATTATCCTGGGAACAATTTGAGGTTATCCTTTTGGAAAGCTTGCTAGCTAGAATGCCTTTCTTCATTGAAGTCTTCAAAACAAGGTTTACATGAGACAATCACCAAATCTTATCTACTCTGCATTAGGTAATCACGAGTTTTGATTAAGGAAGTTATGTATTGTCTGAAATAGCTCCTTTAACCCGGTACTTCAAATATTTGATGTTCATTATGGTCTTGACTTACAAGGATCAAAGACAAACACTTCATTATTTTTGTTTATGCTTATGAAGATCTTATCTATCCTTTTTTTGGTGATGATATCATTAACATTAGTTTTTTAAACATATCTTGTAAACTAGTTGTTTGTCATCCGTGCTCTTCGATACAAACTTGAGAAACCGCATAATTTCCTTAATGTTGAAGTTCGTTGATCCCCTATAGATTTATATCTTTGTCAACTCAAGTTTACACATGAAATCCTTCAGTATGTGAACTTGGATCTCTTTGAGATTAGGTTAGTGTCTGTTAAAGTAAAATATGTGTTATGGGTTTAAATTAACTCCTTAGGGTGAGATGATGTAAGATTTGTGAATTACGATTAATGGTGATGAAGGAGACATAAGGGTTATGTGGTTCAATCTTGAATGATCTAGTCCATGGGGTTGATAGAGACTTTTAGTAGAATTGAGAGAATACAAATGAGGAGAGAGAGTACAAGTGTGAGCGTGCATAACAAATGAGAAATCATTTATAGGGAAAGAACAGGTATGGTGGCTCGCTTTCCTAGCTTGCTGTCGTCTTCTGGTTGGGTTGGTGATGTGGGCCACTTCCACGTGGGATAGAGCTGACGTCATCCGGGATGACCTTTGTTGGGAAGGAAGATTCCTTTCCTTGCTTCATTGCCTCTATCATGAAAAGGACACATCATTCTTAATGTATTAATGATATGTCAGAGTTGCCATGTCTTCCCATATGGAAATGGTACTTGGGGTTAAACTGTGGTACCATTTGCTTGCAATCCTCGTGAGGCTATGAGGAAAGAGGGAAAGTCGTGCATATTGTAGGACAACATCTGTTGCGGTAAGGCTATTGATATGCTGCAGAAACTTAGTCACATGCAGCAGGGCTTCATCCGGGCTTAAACCATCGAACATGCCCAACTCTTTTACACAGCGAATATGATGATATGGCTTAAGTTTTTGCCACTCATCGTACTCGGGTTGTGAGAGGTGAGGGAGGTTGATAGCGGGTTTCTGGCCTTGGCTGGATGGCCGATTGATATTGTGGACGGTGGGAGTTGCCATCTCGCCTACAGTACTTGATTCTATTTGTGTAAGGGGTGTGTTTTGTTGGTTCCTCCGTTGCGTTAAAGAACGAAGAAAGGTCCTCTCGATCTAGGGATCGTTATTGGCTAAATCTTCAATAAGACTACGTGATCAAAGAAGCATTCACCTTAGAAGAGTGAATACCTATATAACTTTGGGAGGATCAAAACAAGACATTATAATATTTTTAACAAGGAATACAGAAAAAAAAAATGGTATAAAAATAGGAGAACAAGCAATGTATAAATCTTAAAATTTTACGAAAACTAAAAAAATTGAGAACGTGCCGGACGCCATGCCGGAAGTATAATTCCTGGCGTCAGACTTCCTCCGAATATGCCAGATTACAATACCCGGCATCACGCATGGCATGTACAAACTAATTAAAAAAATATGAATAAAGAATAGGGCAATCACCAATTTTAGGACTTGGACTAATTCCAAGTCCCCAACAACGGCGCCAGTTCGCTAACAAGATTTTTAGTAGGGAAAATTATATACAAAAATAAATGAAAGAATCCTACCAACTCTAATACGGGTAGCAAAAATCCTGGTCGGAGTAAAGTGTAAGTAAATACGATCAAGAGTATCGAACCCAAGGGACTTAATAGAAAATTAGTCCTAATCCTTAGTAATTGCCTAGTTCTAAGAAAAGGGGGGAAAATGATCATTAATTTCAATTTAAAGAAACTATCTAATAATCTAACTAAATGGAATATTTACAATGAATTATCCTTGGTCTAGGATGCCAATCAACCTAATTAAGAATGTGATCACAAAATTTAATTACAAGACTCGAATTAACCAAACATATGAACGCACCGGACGTCCTGTCGGACATGAAATGCACGGCACATTCAAAGACTTTGAATGCGCCGGACATCAGACACCCGACAGTACACCCGGCATGTTCGAATTGTTAATATTTTTCCAGTTTCGGGTCTGATAACAGGAAACTCACCATCCATTAGCAAATCCAGCATATGTCATGCCGAGAAACGAACAAGACAGTGGGGAAACATGGATTAATTCCTAATCTTAAATGCTAACTCCTAAATCATAAAAGATAACAACAAAGACCATTAAGATTTCCTAACCTATTATACTCTTGGCTGGTCATCCTTGAGTAGAACTTGAAAGAAGAGAATATGTAGCCAACATTATTCACTTGCCTAAAGAACCAAATCTTATTGAATGCTTGAAATTATATTGAATGATCATATTGTTTACAAAGAAGAATTAATCCCTAACCAAGAACAACAAGGAATTCTACTTCAGCATGTATACAAATACAAGAAGAAATACAAAGAGGATAAGGGAATTTGACATAGCCTTAACCCGACAGAAATCTTCTTCTCTTTGTGGATGGATGCACAGGATTCCTTGGTAGAAGTGACACCAAGAATGGGATGGACACGGATTACAGAGTATGAGTGGAGTGTATGTATGTTGAAGTCTCAAACCTTCAACCTATTTATAGACAAAAGAGATCTTGTAGTGAAAAGAGAGATCTTGTGGCAAGAGAGATCAATTGAATTGTGAGTTGGAGAATGATCATATGGGTAGGGTATTTATAGGTGTTGGAAGTGATTCTATGGAAAGATATATCTTAAATGATGTCTTTCCATAAAGGCACGCCTCCAAGACATGTTTTACCAAAAGGATACCTTTTACCCTAGTTGTATTGGTATGGAAAGACACATCACCAAATGATGCCTTTCTATAGTGTCTTCCCATCCAAAAGACATTTCCAACTAAAAGACACCTCTTCACCATGAGGCACCTTTTCCCCACAAGACACCTTTTCACCGTGAGACACTTTTCCACCAAAAGACACATTTTCACCATGAGACACCTTTTCACCATGAGACACCTTTTCACCAAAAGACACCTTTTCACCAAAATACACTTTCACCAAAAGACACATTTTCACCAAAAGACACCTTTTCATGTGTGCCGGAGTCATGTCGGATTAGGAGTACCCGACATTGCTTGGTTGTAACGGTCAATTAAAACGCCAAATCCACGTGAAAAGGTGCTTGTGCCGGACAGGGGATGTCCGGCACCATACCCAGCATCGGCTGGTTTATTAACAGTAATTAACTGCTAACTTCTGGTGAACTGAAACGACTTCCTGCTTGTGCCGGCTAGGGATACCCGGCACAACATCCGACATATCTTCTACGTTGCTCCATAGTGATGACGTGAATTGGACATCCGGCATCGGGCAAAACTTCATCCTTTGATTAGAGATTTATTCCTAACACGAAAACATAGCAAACATAAGTCTGGACTTTTTGTAAGTAAGAACTCCTAAAACATGATAAGTCTAAGGCTTATCAATTAGGGACCCAACGATATCTAGGTCCTTCATCGCCAATAAGCTCACCGCAATGGTCTCTCTTATCCAGCCCTAACTAGTTGCCAGGATCGCATAAGGCGAGTCCCATAACATCTAGACTGATAGTGACCAGCCTGCTCATAGAGATGACAAACCCATCTATGAATGGTCCCCGACGATTGCCCGACAGGTCGTTTTGCCATTCCAGGAGGGCCTCCTTAGATTAACTGGTTTATCTTTTAATTCAACAAGTTTATCATTTAGTTTAGTCAGTTCATTTTCAGCCTTGTTAAGTGTGGCTATGAGTTCGTCATCTTCTGGTTGTTTTTCTTTCATACTTAATTTCCTCATGGCTTCATCTAATTCAGCTTTCAATTTCTCATGAGTAGCAATAAAATCACTATAACTATCTTGTAGTTTCGTAACAGCAGCTTTGAGTTCAATTACACTATTGTTGTTTAGTTGTTTTTCTAAATGCTCAATTTCATCAACCAAGTTATCATTATCCTTTTCATGCACTTCTAGTGGATCAACAAGTAGGAAAGGAAACTTCCTAAGACCTTGCAATTTGGCTTTCATGATTTTATTTCTAAGTTTAGGATAGTTTACCTTTTCTTGTTCCATATCTTCGTCAGACTGCTCCGCGATAGGATCCTCGGAGGCTTCACCATTTATGACTAGACACAAATTGTATAGGTCCTTGTTTATGAAGGATCTTTTGATGCATAGGTGCGCCTTCTCATCTCCTGATTGCTCGTTGTCGGTGTCCTGGTCGTCATCGCTAAAGTCAGTGTCACCCCATGCGGAAACAAGGGCCTCTTTCTTCTGTTTTCTGGTGAAGTACAGTCTGACTAGCCTCTTGGACTTGTCATTGACGTCTCGTGGTTTTTGAGGGCAGTCTTTGACATGGTGTCCGTGCTTGGAGCACATGTAACACTTGTTGTTGTCTCTCTTCTGTTGGTCATCAGTTTCTCAAAAGTCTTTCAATTTCTTCAGCTTTTGTTTAAACAACCTTGTGAAGTGTCTCTTGGCGTAGAGTACCATCTCTTCATCGTCCAAGTAAGACTCTGATTCACTCTCTTCAACTACCTGAAGGGCGAGTACCTCTCCCTTTCCTTTTAGACAGCTTCATTGCTCCTCTATTGCAGCTTCAGCTCGAAGGTCATCAATGACCCCAACATGTCAGTGAATGACATCTTGGATAGATCATGGACTTCTTGCATGGCATTTACCTTATTGTCTAAGGAAGCTGGAAGTGACTTTAGAAACTTTTGGATTTGACACTGGTTGGAACAGAACCCTTTAATGACGGTGGATTAATCACGGCTTTAACAGAAACCGTGATTAATAGGAAGGCGGGAATTAATTAACGACGTTTATTGAATTAACCGTAAGCAATAATCGATTGGAGGTAGGCGCGCCTTTTTTAGGACGGACTTTAGATGACGGTTATTAGTGAAACCGTAATCTAAAGTCCCGTGTTGACGTGCGCTTTACGGTCAACGAACTTTAGATTACGGTTTTACTAATAACCGTCATCTAAAGTCCCCGCCCACTGATGGTCAACGTCGTTGTTTTGACCTGATGCCAAATATTTCCTGGATTATTTGATTTTTTCGACGCCGCGCGTAATCTAAATTACAGTTTACGACGTCGTTTTACCAGCGTATTTTAGATTAAAAATAACTTTATATCAATGTGTTACATATGTTTGATCGAATAAGACTCATGGCTTAATGGCCGTGGGTACATCTGTCAACACCATCGATCCTGAGTTCGAAACCCAGCATATGCCAAATAATTTTCGTGCTATTTTTTTAATTTCGTTACACTTTAGATTACGGTTCTTTAGGAACCGTCATTTAAAGTATGACTTTAGATTACGGTTTTCATGTAAACCGTAATCTAAAGTCCTTTTAACTAGAACATTTGCCCGTTTACTCTGCACACTTACTGAAATACCCCAAACTAATTAACATGGATTAAACATATAATCACATTAATTAAGGCCTAAACATGCCTTAAAAGTCAATTGAGAACAACAACGGTCAACACAAAGCAAGATATTACACTCTTTGACCGTTTAGGGTAAATACATACCCAAATGAACTTATTAGGACCTAAAATTTTGTTCTAATCATATTAACACATTACTAAACATACTACAATCGTTGGACAACACTCCAACACAAAGAACAAGCATTTACATGCTTCAAGGTCAAGTAGGGCAAAAATGTGCTCTAAGAAACCTTAAAGGTCTTTTGACCTCTAAATGATATAAAATTGGATTCCTATGATCAATTATCATGTAAGGAACAAAAAAAACTGTTCCCAAAGAAAACTAAGCTCAGAAACACCTTGTGACACAAAATGTGCGCTAAAACACCTTAAAGCACATTTTTGTGTATGAGCTCTAAGATATTGACTTTTTGTCACTTTAAAGACTAGATTACATTATTTATATCATCTATGTGACATGATAGACTATATTATAAAGTCTAAATCAAAGTTTAAAAATAAAATCAAAATGGGTGATTTTGGATGAATAGTACCCAAAATAACATTTAATTACTTAGTTTTAACCATGGTCAAATGTCATCCATTGACTTGACCAAGCCTTGCCGCCTCATATTAGCTGGCATACCCACCCATTAAGCAACATAAATATCTAGCCAATCTAATGAATCATCATATACTATTTCATAAAGTAACATTAATTAACTTAAAAGGCAAAACTAGTTTCTTTTCTCATTTGCCTTCCTTCCAGCCGACTCCACTCAGCCATATCCTCTCTTTTGCTTCTCCATTACCGTGGGAACACATCAATTTCAGAAGAGAACACTTTGCTACCTAGGTAAGCTTATTAAGCTTTTATATGTTCATTCTCTTCACATTTCTTTCCTCTTTCCATGGAGCTAAGCATTTCCATCCATGTTTCTAGCTTGTTTTGGAGGTTAAAAGGAGGGCAATTCTCGGCTGTAACAAGGGAAGGAGGTGGAGAATTCTAATCTTGTTCTTAAGGTATAAAAATGTGCTTTAAGCACTTATCTCTTGATTCTCTTCAATTCCGGTTGTAAAACCTGTTTCCCTTGGCTTATAATCTTCCATTTATCTTGCTTGATCAGTAGCAATTGCAACCACATCATTTGGTGGCTGATTCCAAGCTTAAACTCCATTTTAAGCCATTTTAATCAAGGTAAACCCTAGCTTTCTTCTACCTTGATCATTGGATGTTATATTTCTGAGTTTAAAGAGTGTTTTAATGCCTTCTTTCTATTGGAAAATCAGGCCGAGAGCAGCTTGGGAGATTCTTGATTTTTCAAGGTAAAAGTTCATGTTTTCATGACTTATATTACTCTTATGGTTAGTTCAAGTTTGGGACCTAACCATATCATTATCTTGCTGTTAGAACACATCTAAGAAGCTGTGGAAATTCTCCTTTAAATTGTCGTGGCCAAACAAGGCCTTATCTTGGCTAAAATAAGGTATAAATTACTTAAACCTTCACTTGGTATATTAATATGTGTTTAAACTTATGTGTATGTATTACCGTGAGTGAATAAGGTTTATTAAGGTCATATTTTGACCTTAGGTGGTTAAGGAATGATTTGGTAAATTAATATAAGTAATTAAGTAACATAAAGGTCAAATTAAGACTTTATGTGGAAAATTGGTAATTGATGAAAAATACTAGGTGAGGCCGAGAGTTTAAAGCATTTTTGAGCATTTATGTGTAATTTATTTTATAAGCTAAAGTTTGTAATAAGGCCATGTACTTTAGGCCATTTTATTTATGTATTTATAAGGTTTTAATTAAGTTTAGGTAATAAATAAATATTACCGAAGACTATTAGGGTATAAAGTGTAATTAAATTAAATTTGGGGGCTATATAATAATAAAGCCGAAAATTAGAGGTTAAAAGCATTTAAAATAAAAATTATAAGATTTTATAAAGTTTTGGGGTTAAATTGTAATTTCTGGAAAATATGGGGTATAAACCGTAATATATGGAAGTTGATGGTCAAGGAAATATTAAGGAGGTCAACCTTGACCATATGGTAGGTTTTGACCAAATTAGATAAGTTAAATAACTTATTTAAGGTTTTATAATAAGATAAGTATTTAATTGTAACAATTTTATAACATATGTGGTATATATGTTATTACCGAAAAGAAAGGGTGTAAAATGGTATTATAAACACCCATGGGCTATTAGGAATTTTTAGGAATTTATTTGGTGGTTTTGGAATTAAAATAAACTATATATGTATAATATATAGTTATTATGTCATTATGACACTTTGGAATAAAAGATGGGGTGGAATAGTAAATACCGAGATTATAAGGGTTAGGAATGATATTTATAACCCTTTGGTGGAATTTGGTGATTTTTAGAATTATATAAGAGTATTTAATAAGATATATGTATAATATATAGTTTTAATGATATTATAAAACTATATGTTATAAGTTGGGCCAAATGGCAATTATAGAAAGTGGAAGGGTAGAAAAATAATATTGAACAGATTGGTGGGCTGTTCGCAATTTAAAACAATATATAACCATAGGTTATATTTATATTAAGGTTTAAAATGTTATAATATGATATATATTACATAACATTATATATGTGGTCAAATTATAAATTTGGAAAGTTAAAGGGGTTGGAAATAAATTCAAAAACAGACAAGGTCTGTTCGGTATTTTACAAAAATAAAACCATAGGTTATACCCTTTTATAAGTTAAAAATGTTATATTATAGGGTATATATAACATGGTATAAATAATGGGGTGATTTTGTAAATAAATAAAACTATGGGATATGAAAAGAAATATGGATATAACAATGTTGCCTTCTCGGTAATATTAATAGTTTTGTATAAAAACTATAGGTTATAAGTTTAAAGGAAATAAAAATATCATAATATATGATATTAGTATATGGTATAACATTACATAATGTTATGTGGTCAAAATAGAGTTTAAAAGAATAAAGGGCTGTACCGAGAATAAAAGAGTTAAAAAATGAATTTTAGACTATGGTCTACAATGTTATAAATGTTATAACAATTATATGGTATTAAGGTGGTTTTAATGGAATTAATATAAGTAAGGATATTCACATTAAATAATGTGACAAACTATGAATAAATAAGATTTATAAACTAAGGTATTTATTGAATAAACCTTAGGAGTTGTAATTATACAACATAAATTGTTACATAATATTAGGATAATAATCTTAATATAAGTTGTATAATATAATACAACTAATGTGGATAATCATCTAAAATAAGATGATAAAATGTAACATATAATATAAGAGTTTTACAACTCATGGAACTTACCTATATGGTAAATATATACATATACAAGAATAATGTATATAAGGATGGATATATATTATGGTTGGAAACCATATAATATAATGGTGGTGGTTATTACATGGAAATAGTTTACAAACTATACGTTATAAGTTTTAGAGTGCAATGTATTAAAAGATTAATGGATTATATAATACAAAGTATTATAAGGATGGTGGGAAAAATAATACAATATAAAAATCATACATGTATACATGCAACTATAGGTTATATACCTAAATTAAATGATGGATAAGATTAAAGAAATATAACGAATTAAACTTAACAGTCGAAACATTTCGACATACGAGTCTTAGTAACAAAGCCGACCGGTTTAGAGAAACCCGTAACAAATAACTGTAGAAATCCAGGGATGAACTGTCGGGGTTACTTGTTATTCGGAAATACCGGATTTAGTTAGTCATGGAGACTGACTTATAGTTTATTTGCATTTAGATCATACTTCAGACGAAGGCGCTTGACAAGCTAGTGGTCTACACTGCGCATCCTTGGTCTAAGGTGTACGGTATGTAAAGGGGTTTGATCCGAGTTGTCCTAAGGAATTCCTTGGCCTCGGATTTGGTTGATATCACTTGTGTGTTATGTGTTTTGGATACATGTATGTGATTATGTGTTACTGCATTAATTATTTATGCACGAGCGTCCTACGGGACTAACACTACATCGACTATAGATCGGCTTATATATAAACATACATATACGTTATTGTGATGACAAGACGGTTACTTGGTATAATACCATAGTATTAATATTAAGTATATGGCAACCTAAGTAAAACACTTAGGAACGAGTCACGACATTGTCGGTCTCTAGAGCATGGATCTCGAACATGAATATAACCTAGATTACTTCTAGGTATGCCTGACCCATTGGGCAGCTGATTATTAAATTATATTCTCCATAAAACTAAGAGCATATCTTAAACATTATGAGAGAGAGAGATGGTGTGAGTTGAGGTGAGGAATCCAGCATAGTTTACGAACTACCTGGTTGCGCATTTGTGATCACTGAGGGGTTCCCGATCGGGTTCCGCTCCAGGTTTATACCCAACGAGCCCTACTTGGATCGTGGGTCAGGTGGCTACGGCCTTTATATGGACGCCTTACGAGGCAAAGTGAATAGTCAGGGGCCTTCGGACCTCTGGCGAAATGAGCACCTTTGTGTGTACGGGAGGACTACTGTCCATGTGAGGTTATCGGGTTGTCCTAACATGACGCCCAACTGGTATTTAATTAACATGGTTTAGATGGATGGGGCCTTGAAGGCCAAGGTAAATTAAATATAGAAACTGTTCGCTACAGCGATTGTACATTGTACATTATACTGTGATTATTTCGATATGTTCGATTATACAGTTGTTGTTTGTGATATTTTATGACTGTTTGAATTGGATGGATGGTTAAGTGTTATGAATTGTTTGGATGGATGATTAAGTATATTTATGCATGAAAATTACAGTATTGATTATAACTGTAAAACGGTAAGGTATGAAACCAATCTAATAATAAGATGGTTAAAATGACTAAGTGACCATTAGGGTCCAGGCCCGGGATACTCAGCGTTTATCGCTGATACTACACTCATTGCAGGTTGATGATCATTGTCGAAGCCGAAGTGCGGGAACAGGGTAGTTAGGGATTACTTTAATTACCGCACATAGAGTTTGTTTGTATAACAACGTTGTACTGTGGATTGTATTATGGTACGGTTATGTATATTCGGGATTGGGTAGACGCTCACTTGTCGACGTTTATGGTTATGGACTTAGTATGATGTATAGGAATGTTCTCGTTATCACAGCGGTTAGCAGTTTGTTTTTGTTGGTTGTTGGATATAGTTTGGCTTCGTTACTCGCATGGGCGAGTAATGGCCGGTGACACCCGAGTGAGTATTATTGTTGTTATTATTTCTTCCGCTGCAAGACGTTTTATTTATTTCTACGTGAGAGATTATTACGTGTTTAAGGAGAGGGGTGTTACACTTACAGTAACTCTTCTTCTCTTTCGCGCTATCTTCCTCACTGAAATCGCCTCCTCTCTCCCATCACCTTAGCAACGGCCGCCGTCGCTCCCACCACCTTTGTCACTCCCATCGCCGCCGGTCACCACCCATCTACGTACACTGGTCGTCACCGTCGACGTCTAGCTCTATCGCGTACTAGGTATGCATGTGGTCGATCGATTGTCGTTTTTTCTAACTTTGTTCATATACATATCGATTGCTAGTTCTAACCTCGTTTCTGTAATGGCAAATGTTCCAACCTTGTTCATATATTTGTGCCCAGATTCACAGTTAACTGCAACCTAGTTCGTGGGCTGATTTCTGCACTACTTGCCCACTTCGGTGCTTAGTAACGGTAATTTTGCAAACCAAACTGTAAACTGCTCTATTTAGTTATTCTTAGCATTTAGTATTACAATTAATACATAGTAGTGTAGTTTTAAAATATAAAATTAGTTGAGAGAGCCTTTGGTCTGGTAGATATATCTCTTAGCAGATTAGTGTATATGTAATTTTGATGGTGCGTGCGAATTTGACTTTGATAAAACTGATTTGGAGACGTTAGAAATATAGGGGAGATGCTGTCGAATTTTTTCCGCGGTTTAGCTAGCATTTAACCTTGATTTTTTGATGAATTCTAATGTTGTCGTTTTTCCTTTATGCATCAGGACTACGACTTTATTTTGGCTTCCGACCTCAACCGTCTTTGCATCGGCTAATCGTCTACCAGAGGTAAGATTTACATATATATACATACAGTATTTGACAAACTACCAAACATAGTTATCCGCCCAAGATATACCTAATAGAGGTATATCTTCGGCAGTCCCTGTCGGGACTGTCCATGATTGTTAAATCTCACACCTAGGGTGTGAATATGTTTTTAATATGTACTTTGTTGATTATTTCAGCAGTATCTCTTTATTGTTCTTCGAATGCATATATTACTGATTAATATCATAATATCGTGCATTTGAAGAACTGTAGGGAGATGCTGCCGAAATTTTCAATAAATTACATATTAAAAACACGTTCACCGGTGGGATTTAATACTCATGGATGGATTTAGGTTGATAAGATACAAAAGTGTAAAGACTATGCCACGGCTGACGGTATGAAATGGCTGCCTTCATATAAATAGCTAGAAGGAGATGGAACGTTCGTGGATTTACAGCGGAAATTTGGACGACAAGTTTTTAGAAGGAGTTGATAAGTTATGCACGGTGTTGGCGAACAATCTGAAACCTATAGACAAGGGATACATATTTTGTCCGTGTGTCGACTGCCAAAACAATCTGAGATATCGCGGCGTTGACACAATTAAGGAACATCTTATCCGCCGTGGTTTTACAAAAGATTTCCAAGACATAATCCGATGGCATGGCCAGAGTGTGTTCGATGTTATTAAGCCTGACGATGGGGATAATGTTCAGGCAAACACAGAAACAGAACTCGGAGATGATACAGTTGCGGATGATCCAGAAGACGTTACAGATGACTGAGATGGATGAAACTCGCACTCGAAACTAAGATTGCCAAGAGAGCTCCAAGTATTGTATATATGAAAGCGTGATCAATTACATGACTTATGACCCTTATTTATAGGCTCCCTACAGTATATAACCGCTTCTATGGGCCTACATTATTCTAGAATATTCCCAAACATACAAGGTTTTCATACAACTTTACCCCCCTTTTACCAATAATTACTCTCAGTCTCTCGGAGAGGGTCTTGCCCTGCCTCGGAGGCGATTGCTCCTCCGCAGTCTGCCCGTGGAATGGCTTTCTGGTCGCAAGGGCCCGTTTGTTGGAGTCGGAAGAGGATTTGGTCAGAGGGATCCCATCTTGTTGTCTCCGCAGGTAGCACGTATTCTCCGCTAGCCCTTTGGTTACTCTGTGTGGTGGAACCCCACTTCATCAGTCCCACAAGATCTTTTCTTGTTCTATAAGGAAAGATCTTTTCGTTGTTTCTCTTTCTTCGTTTTTTTAAATTTTGGTGTTCCGCTCCGTTCCTCCTAGTCCCACAAGACCTCTTCTCTTTTTTAAGAGAAAAAGGAAAGAGGTCTTCGGAGTTGCTCTTTTGTGCTTAGATTTCCTACCGTTGGAGTCCTAGCGGAGGCTTAGCAACGTGCCTTGCTTAACCGCCGCCTCCTCATCTTCTGAAACTACTTTTCTGACACGTTTGCAGGCGTAGGCTATGATTACTTTTTGGTAGAGCGTGCCCAACTCCCGCCTATTTAAACCCATTCTCTTCCCCCTACTCTCCTCTTTATTCTTTCAAACTTTCGAACTTCTCTGACCTTTCACGCATTTGTCTCCCATTTTCCTTCTTGCTTTGTGACCCCAATCCTTTGCTTTTTGCCTACACAGCAGTCGTTCCTCTTCTTCTTCTTCCTGCTCCCTAATCTCCCGATTCTCGCTCTTGCGTATTTTCTCCTTTGTACTCTTCCTTCTACTTGTTCGCCTGTATTCGACGTCCTCTTCTGCTTGCAATGGCTCTGTCAAATCCAGGCTCCTCTGTTCCAACGCCGGCGGGATCGACACTTTTCACTGACGGGGAAAAGTGTGTTGTTGAAGATCCTGCTATCCCTTCTGAAGATATCGGCGGGGACTACCCTCGCCAGGGCACCGGTTCTAGTCTTACCGTGAGAGATTTAAAAAAGCTTATGAGGGGTGTGCAAGTCCCACTGGGGTCGAAGATTCGCGTGCCGGAGCCGACGGCGCACCCTTTTAACTACTTCGGGGACGGCTTCGTGGTGTATCGGGAGCATCTTCACCGCGGCCTGCGCTTCCCCCCGCATCCTTTTGTTCTTGGCTTCCTCTCCCGCCGGCGATGCACTCTTGCTCACCTGAACCCCAACGCCCTGGGCTGTCTGCACGCCTTTCTGTCTGTCTGCGCGGAGAACGACATTACTCCCGATGCGCGGGAGTTTGTAAATTTCTTCACCACCAGGGTGAACACCACTACGGAGGAGGAGGACATCTCCGTCCTGGCCGTGTCCGGGTACTCCTTCTTCAAACGTGTGAGCCTGGAGAGCGGCTGGTCCTCCAATTGGTTCGTCTTTTATCCGCCGAGGGGGACTTTTATCGGAGTCTCCCATGTCGGAGACATTGCTAAGGGGCAACTTGCCGCTCCGCTACCCCCTTCCGCCAATTCGTCTCCAATTGGGGATATACTCAAGAAGTTGACTTCTTCTGCGCTCCATCCCATCACCTTCTTTCTCTCCGAAGAGAAGTTGAACAAAACTCGGGCGAAGATTGATCGTACGCACTTTCCTTGTATGCCTTCTTCTTTATTAGTTTTCGGATGTTTTTCTTATTTTTGTTTGTACCGCAACCTTTATTCAATCGGGCGGAAAATTTTCCCTCCGATACAACTGGGAGCTCGTCGACTATAGGGCCACCGAAGAGAAAAAAGGAGCTCCCCCTGCTCCTTCTGATGGAAAAACTCGGAGTCCTTCCGGTAGCAAAACCACTGGTACTAAGAGGAAAGCCCCCGAAGGGCCCAAAAAAGTTGATCAGTCAAAAATAAAGTTAGTACGAAGGGAAAAGCTTGTTACCGAAACTGGTTCCACCGGTCCCCTTGCTGCTATCCCTCCAGAAACAGGTACTCCCGTATCTACTCCTGCCTGTAGTCCGGGCAGAGTTAAGAAAGATGTGGATTTAACCCCCATATCGTCCCTCTTCCTGATCTGCATGGCTTTTTTTGCGTAGACGAAGCTTTAACTCAAAATACCGATTCCATTTTTTCCACCGGTATACCTTTCCGCAGCCCCTTTGTGCCCTTCTTTCGCTTTTACTTCGTTTTTGTCAGATTACTTATAGTTTTGCCTTTTGCAGCCACTGTTCCGCCCTCCGCAGATCCTGAGCCTGAACGGGCGCGTCATCCTGTGCAGGGTGTTGCGATCAAGGAAGGTGGTGCTCGGAGAGAAAAAAGGTCCGCGTGAACCCACCTGGAAAAGGCAAGGGCATTGCTGAGGCTAGTGCGGAGGAAAGTTCTTCCTCCGATTCGTCCGACGCTCCTTCGCAGGAGGCTCCTCCGTCCGGAGCTAGGAGCAAGCATGCGGACGATAGATCTTCTCCTCCACCGCGGGCTGATCCTTCGGTCTGCGGTCCTTCTTCAAAATTGGATTGGGGCTATCACCGAGGAAATCCGGTTCCTCGCATTCCATTTGTGCGTGGAATGACGTACAAGGCCTTCTGGTCTACCGCTGCGAAGGCGGCCAATAACGACAACGGCATTTTTGCCCCAGGCTCTCATCCGACCCCTTTAAAACAAAAACTTCGGATTGGGGAGGGTAGTTCCGACGCCATTGTTCGCCACTCTCTTCCGGAGAGGGTGGCTTTTGAGCGCCTCTGGGCTGCTTTAATCCAGGTTTGTCTTTTTTGTATATTTATCGTGTAAAACCTTCTGTTTTTTATTCTGATATCCTTGCCTTTTAGGCCATGGCGATGGCCCAATGTGTTGAGACCCAGTCTCAATACTCCTCCGAAGCCCTCCGCTACCATGAGGCCCGCGCGGAGAGATACAAGAAGGCCGCAGATGAAGAGAAGGCCAAGGCTCAAGAAACTTTTGTGCGTGCGGAGGCTCAATTTGAAGCCGAAAAGGCCGCTCTCCGGGAGGAACTTCAAGAAGCTGCATCCATCGACCAAGAGGATACTATCAACAAGCTGCAGGCTTCTTTTGATGATCAGAAGCGGGTGCTGGAAGAGGAAGCCGAAGATGTTCGGAAGGTTGTTGAAGAGATTCGGAAATCTACCGAGGATCTTCGGAATCGGAGTTGGAGAAAAGGGACCAACTCTTGCAAGCGGCCGAGGCCAAGCAAAATGATCTTCAAGCTGGCCTTGAATCGGAGAGGCAAAAACTTGCGGAGGCTGCTCTTCGAATCGAAGAACTTGAGGCAGAGTTGGAGGCCAGAAGAAAAAGGCTTCCGGTAACCTTCATATCATCGAAAACTTCCCCTTTTTCCTCTCTTTTTCTTTCATGCTATTCTTACTTATCCTTTGTATTTTATGCAGAAAATCCAAGTCCTTCGTCGGAGGTCGCCAGAAGTTCTGACTTTTGGCTTAAAAAGGTGTCCGGACTTAAAGCCTCATTGATCACTTCGGAGTCAGAAAGGGAACGATACCGGAGCCTCTCCCTGTCCTACGAGAGCTGGGTTGCGAAGCTAAAGGGGGCTCTTAAAGAGACGCAGTCGGAACTTCAAACGAAGGACCGCACTGTCTCAGGTCTTAAAGAGACACTTTCTTCCCAATGCCGCAAACTTGCTGGAGAGAGCCAACGAATTGTGTCGGAGTTTTTCTCCGAGAAGCAACAATCGGTGGACGAAACTCTTTATGAAAGCCTAGAGTTTGAAGCCCTTGCTCGCGCCACCGGATATCACGAGGAGCTAATGAAGTTTTCACGTCCCGCGGGGAATACATGTTTTGCCCCATCCTTTATGGGGTCAGTTGCTGCGCGGGCCCGGAGTGATGCTGTTCTTACACCGGTAGGCGAGAAGGAAGACTCCGAAGGAAGTACCTCAACCCTCCAGAAGCGGACACAAGAATCTGAGAAGCTTGCGGAAGATCCTACAGAGCCTGCATCATAAACTTTTTTTTTCCTTTTGCTTACGGTTTTGTTATAGCTATCACATATTTTGTTCCGGAGTACTTTCGTGCTGTAAATATCATCTTTTCTTTTTTTTATAATAGACCAACCAGACCTTTCGGCTATGACCGGAGCGACCGGTCCCCCGAAAGTTGGAGATTTTTACTAATGCAGAATTTTTAAGCTGCCTTTCATTTTTTGTGGAGATTGCTTTTCGGTAACCTCTTAGTTACACTTTTTGCTTTCACACTCTACCACTGTACACATGGTGAGATCGTCAGTTTAACACTCTACCGACTTCGAGTCGGTGAGATCGTGGTTTAACACTCTACTATCAGTAAGACAGCGAGATCGTCGGATGCATTACACTACCATCGTTGATGGTAGATCGTCGGATACAAAACACTCTACCATGGCCAATGGTGAGATCGTCGGATACATTCTTTGTCTGTCTTTTTTTTAAAAAAAAAACTCTTTGTTTCTTGTTTTTGAGGAAGAGAAATTGCGATGTTTTTTTTGTCTGAAAACTTTATATATTATTACCGGAGGGTAAACCGTTTTGAAAACAAGATAACTGAGATCATTAAGCAAAATGCTTTATTGCCACCATCTGCGAGATCGTCGGACATCTGTATGAGATTATTCCTGTGCTTTTTACCAAACAACTCATTATCCTGCAGCTGAAAGAAGGTATTAAACATAGAATTTCTTGAGGCATTCTGCGTGCCAGGAATGTGGTAAATCGCCTCCGTCCATATCTCGGAGCCTATAAGATGCCCGGTCAGTCTTAGCTTGAACGATGTATGGGCCTTCCCACTGAGGTTGTAATTTTGCTGGCTGTTTTACTTCCCGAAGTACCAAGTCACCTGCGGAAAAGGACCGTTCCCTTACCTTTTTATTGAAATGACGTTCGATTCTCAACTTGTCATTTTGATTTCTTAAGTCGGCGATCATTCGCTTTTCATCCAAGACGTCCAACTCATCTCGGATGCCTTCATCGTTCTCTTCTTCTTCGTACCCTTCAATCCTTTTCGACGGTACCATGATTTCTGCGGGTACCACCGCTTCCAGACCGTACGTCAATCTGTAAGGGGTTTCTCCGGTTGGTCCCTTGACAGTCGTCCTGTTAGCCCATAGGACCTGCGGTAGACCTCCGCCCACCTTCCTCTTTTTCCTTCCAACTTTTTCTCAGAGCTTTTACGATTTGTCCATTTGTATTTTCTACCTGGCCATTCGCTTGTGGATGAGCTACAGAGGCAAATCTCAGATCAATCTTCCATTCTTCGCAAAAATCCCTAAAGCTCTTGCAATTGAACTGCGCACCGTTATGATTACCCTCGGTATACCAAACCGACATACGACGTTCTTCCAAACAAACTCTTCTGTCTTTCGCGCAGTTATGTTTACTACCGGAAGAGCTTCTACCCACTTGGTGAAGTAGTCTACT
>CM041776.1:401676047-401725447 GCA_023374045.1 Limonium bicolor | reverse complement strand
CGGATCCGACTCTACCCAAGCCGTCCCAAACACACTGGAATCGACCGACCTTGGGACCGACCTTGTCCAAGGTCGGTCAAGCTTTAAAACCTGTCACGTGCTTCTATCTAAGAGAGTCCGACCGACCTTGGGACCGACTGTGCAAGGTCGGTCGGACAGAATTTTTGCCCACAATCTTCTTTTAAAAGGCTACATTTTAGGGCTTCCTTCCCCATTATCCAATACACACGACTTCAACCTAAAAGAGAGGATAGAGAGGCGAAAGAAGAGGAGAAAAGAAGAGAAGAAAAGAGGAAGAATGAAGATTTCTACCTCCATTGAAGCTTGGAAGCTCCTCTAATGGCTAATTCTCCCTTCTCCTTGCTCTTTCCTTTAGCTATGGCTGAGTAGTTCCATTTGTATCCTTGGATGAGGGTTTGAACCCATTTTGCTCATTGAATGCTAGAAACCTAACTCATTTATTACTCTTGCTTTAATCCCTTCAATATCAATTAACGCTCTAAATTGATCTCTTATTGCATTTATGGTGGTTTCATTCAATATTTGAGCTTGAGTTTGGAACTAGACCAACATGGGGGTAAACCCTAACTTTTGCTTTCTTGATTTTGGGAGTGAATGCTTAGGGATATTGATTAAGAGTGCTTGTTTAATGCTATTTGATGACTTGAACCTCCTTTAATTAAGGGGTTTGATTATTTAGGTAAGAATTGGATTTCCCATGATTTGTGGATTCATGAGCTAAACTCTAATAGGCATTGAGATGATGAGTTATGGTTTTGAAGTTCTTTGAGTGGATTAGGTGATTCCCACTATCCTAGGGTACTCTCCCCATCCATTCCATACATAAACATTTTACTGTTTTTATTGCATTTCAATTGACAAACAACCAAGCTTGCCTCCGGCTAAACCCTCATTTTTACTGTTTATTCGCACTTAACTATTATACCGAAGCTTGGGATTTAGAAACCAATTTCCTTGTGGATACGTCACTTGTTTTATTGCAACAAATTGGGTGAACTTGTCCATTTTAGCTAGGTTTAATTACTATGTTTGTAATTTTCCCAACAAGTACAAACAAAATTACAATCCAAACTCCAATTCCAAATAAGTGTACATAGTTCTCCATTCAACAATAATCTAGTTTACAATCTGAGATACCGAGTTTCTAAGGTACATATCCAAATACAATACTCCTCGCGTGCTTATACAAACTTATCAAGAGTTTAACCTCCTACCCATGTTCTCACAATACTACTTGCTTACCAAATACATAAGGGTGTACCACTCGGTACACCGGCAATTCAAATGGGCTACAAGCCTTTATACAATAACACAATATCCAAGGTAATCCCTAGCTAACTAAGCACTACAGCCCGGTCTCACTCTCGACCTCTTAGCTTTGTCGGGTACCTGAAATAAAAACGGTGCCCCTAGGGGCTCAGCAAAGCTGCATATGACTTCTGCATACCCCATGTACTAGCGAGGGTAGGCCAACTAATTGGTCGCCAACATGCGGTTCGTTTTATATAAAACAACATGCTAAGACAATTAAATTCACAAGCATGCATGGCAACAATCATACAAGGCATATCAATCCAACAAGCATAAAAATTCACAATCACCAACCAAGGTTCAGCCTCATTCAAACTTCACAATGGGTTAGCCCAATTGCCATCCGGGTTAATCGGATGTCATTATATCAATACTCAAGATCATCAACACAAACAAGTCTAAGTCATCCTCAACCAATTTTCCTTCTCTTACCAATTCTCAATGTTAAGTCGGTATGACCTCCGAGCAGGGATAAGGCTATCCCACCACTGGGCTTAAGGTGGCCCACTTAACCAGGTTGCTACCCATTTAAGGGGTTTGGACCGTGGAAAAGATTATAGCCAGGAATCGGTTAACAATCTCTCTTGTTACCTCATCCTCACGCGTGGCTGAAACTATATCGGGCTTCTCAAATACTCCAAATTACTTAATTCCCAATTCTCAATGTTAGAGGGTTAGATCGTTAGGGAGTTAGTAAGAAGCTAACAACAAACAATCAAGCTTCCAAATCAATCAACCAAACACTTCAACAAGGTCATCATAACCAATCAACAATACTTCACTTTAAATCACAATTCAACCAAGGCATCACACTCTCAACTAGTGAGAAGTGCACATTCACATCCAAGACTTCATCCACAATCACATATATTCATGAATTATACATCGTTACATCCCAATACAATCCAACAAGTTACTTTGCATTACAAACATAAGGAAATACAATAAATCTGATTCGTGCGTTTTATCTTGTTTAGGTGATAATACAAGCACACAAACAAACAAGCCGAGGTAACCTTGTTAGGATACAAGGCATGAGGAAATCATACAGTTCACCGTAGTTGTTCGATCCCCAATTCTCCTTCGGAGTCCAATCATTCGAATCCTATAACATTCGTAGAATCAGACGGTTAGTTCTCTATAATTAACCTAACTCTTTAATCTTTAGAGTTTCCCGACTTACAATTACTTACTCCTTACATTTCAAAACTTGTTTACATTTGTTACTTACTTCTCACTCACTTCTAGCACTTGTTTATACATCTTATGACATTTATATGTCACCAAACAAGTCCTAAACATCATCTAAGACCAATACCCATCAATGCCCCATGATTTAAAGCCTTAAAAAACACATACAGGTGAATTTTGTGCCTGGTCCGGAACATGGTCCGGGTCCCTAGTCTCGGACCACTACATAACTTAACTTTCGGCGGTTTTTCTACATTGGTCCGGGACATGGTCCGGGTCCCTAGTCCCGGACCACTATATTTCTGAACTTTCGGGACTTTTTTTGTGTTGGTCTGGGACTTGGTCCGGCCCCTAAGTCCTGGACCCTGCTAAAAAGCTGTCAAAACTTCATTTTTCAACCCCTAATCTAACCTTAATCCCTACCTAATCATTCCATAATCTTTCCACATGTTTCATACATATTTAAACTTCTTAAAACACTCCAAATCATGCTCTAATCTTTGGTCCAATTCATTACCCAACTCTTGCTCAATTCATGTTTGAATTACATAGATTCCACACTTACATTCTCCAAGAACTTGCACTTGTTGTCTAGTCTTCTATGCTACAGATTTTACTCCTCATTCTTACTCACTCCTTGTTCCACACTAATGCACTCCAATACACGACTTACATCATTTCTCATCTCCACATTCACCCAAGTACATCATTCTCTTCTAATCCAAAACCAAGGCAATTTAGCCACCTAAATTCACCTCTACAACACCTAGTCAATCCTAGGCTCTTTCCTCCTTAACTTAAATACTTAAGTCACCTAGTTCCCAAGGAAATTTTGACAGAGTTTCCCGTAAAATCCTTTCATTCTCACAACATCAGTTTTCTCACTCAATCAGTTTGGGCATCCCTGTTTATTCAAGACCAACAACAACACAATTTGTTCAATAACTCACATATTTTTTTCCTGCACCAACACATCTATTTCCCATGGTTTTCCAAGTTTGTAATCATCACACAAGAGGCTCTAAACAGCTTGATTCTCTTCCTCATTACACCACAACATAAGCCATTCTCAAAACAATATAAATTCCACATTTTAAACACTAAAATCTGTTACAAAAAAACATACAAAACTAGCTCAAGGTAAGAGCATTTACCTTGTATTTCTAGTTTTTCCTTTCCTTCTTTCTTTCTCCTTCTTCTTCCATCTTCGTTTCTTGGTTTCTTATTCTTGTTCTTTTCTCCCCAATTCGGTGATGCTACAGCCATCCACACATAATACTAACTTAGAAAACCAACCTTTAAACTAACCTAGAATCTAACACACATTAAGGGCTTAAAGGTGTTCTTACCTTGTGCTTCTAGGTGAGGTTTTTGGAACAGCAAAATAGCAAGGTCCCAGCTCCAAAATGGGAGTAAAAAACGGCTGGAATGAGGGAGAAAACAAGAGCTCAACATTGGATTTTCGTTTTGCAAAAAGAGCTAGAAAAAGATGGATTTTTAAGACTCTTTTTACCTTAGAACAACAAGGAGATGGAGGAGACCAAAGTGCTCTTCTTCAAGCTTCAAAATGGCCTACAACCATGGTGATGAAGGTGGAGCTTTTGGGTTTTTAAGGGTTGGAAAATGAAGCCCAAGAGGAGAGGAGTTCCATGGTACCATTTTTGCAGAGTTTGGCGGTGATTTGAGCCTTCAAAAATGGGAGGAAAGTGTTGAGCTGGTGGGGGAAAACACAAATCGCCATTGGAGGGGAGGAAGAAGAAGAAGGTCTGAAGAGGGGAAAACGTGAGGCCATTCAGAGATGGGAGAGAGAGAGTGTCACAAAAGGTGAGTTTTACTTTTTGCTTTTCATATTTTATTCTTTTATTGTTTTGTCCCTTTTGTGTCTAAAATCAAATTAAGAGAGGGGGAGGGGTTGGAAATCGTCCCACACACATCACATATGGGTTTCTGATTTTTATTTGCAAAATGGACATGTTAGTTTAGCTTATTTATGCTTTCACCCCACAACTTTCATTTTTTTGCACTATTCGCTTCCGGAACCCGTTTTCCGGAATTTTCTCGTCTAATTAATTTTATTGCTTCTAGACCTTCATTAATGTTTATTAATGACTATTTGGTTGACCAAAATTTTTACGAGTCTATTTAACCCGCTTAAAGTCGTGTTTTCCCGGTTTCCTCAAAAAACACGCTTTAAGGTTCGTTTGTGTTTTTAATCCGTTTTAAGGATCCATTTTCTACGGGAATTGTTCCCTCATATTTATTTATGCATAATTAAGCCTTAGGAATCAATTTAAGATTCTACCAAGGTTATATACCTTGTATAATTGCCTAGTGCACGTTTTTACGTTTTATTACTTTTACGTGTTTTCTTACTTTCTTTTCGTTTTCCTTCTTTCACTAATGTACTTAAGGCATAATTAAGCCTCTAAATTTTACATTAGAATAATTAATCTCCCTAATTAAGTCCGGGGTATTTCAACCTACCCCCCTTAAGGAACTTTGCCCTCAAAGTTGTTCAAAGTTCAATGTTGGTGAATCATTATCTTTGTTCAGTTGACAATTCAATTGCCAACAATCACACATCACCAAACCTTACAGAATTTTAATTCTTTCAAACAAGGTATTTGCATAAACCACAAGCACAATACAAGGCAAGAGCACTCTCAATACAATTCAAGCAATACCTTTCAACTTCAACACAATGCAGTTCAACAATTACCACCAATACTCTACAACCAACCCTCTGGTTGTTTACATTGAGCCAACAAATTTATATCAACATACATACAGTGCAATGCTATTCCGAAGCAAAGCAATACACACTACGATCCCGCAGGCACTCAGGTCATCTAGACACAGGACTTCTCTACGTCCCGCTGCCCTTGGAATAATACAACACAATACACTACCACCGTTTCCGGTCATCAGACAAAGGACCGCAGCCCTCGGTTAGGTGGTATAGGTTTCAAACAAGTTCTCATTCTCAAGTCTGAAGGAAAATCCTTTTGCAACCACAATCAACTCCCAAATCCAATTTATACTCATTACACCTATTCTACGCATGATTAATAGTGACCACTTGAAGGGAGCTTGAAGAATCATTCAACCCTGATGTGATCAGCATCAGTGTTGAACTATCTTTCCACCCCATTTTGTGTTCAGTTTCCCTTGATCTAATCAGGATCAAGTTCGACTTCCCACGTCAGTTTCAAACAATCAAATACTTCAATTATTTCCATTTTCTATCTTTTTATTTTTCCTAGTCACAATCATAAACCATTCATCTCCAAAGGATGGAATTCATTCCATCAATCATCCTCAATTTTACTCTCCACTCCTAGAACTTAGGTTATCAATGCTCTTAATTTGCTTTCAAATAACTTACTCAAGTAATACAATACTTGTAGAGCTCCGTCCACCAATCATTCTCAATTGTCTCAAAACAATCACCTAGGGAACTCAATTCCCTCTAGGTTCAACATCGGTTTCATACCGACTTATGCATCGCAATGCCATGTCTATCATCAATTAGACATATACTATAGGGATTCTCATTCCCCCGGGAGTTTCTCTACTCCTTTCTACCGGTGATCTCACACTGGAGTTACCAAGGTAATCAAGTTTATATCAATGGTATTCGCATCTCTTGTGCACAATAACCATAACTAGGCTATGAACATGTGCATATGTTTATGTAACATACATACCAATCATCAAACAATTCTCATTTGTGCTATGCACACTGTAGTTTACATGTTTAATACGTGAAACATGCACTAAGCGGTTTTTCGCTCTACCCCCCCTTAAAAGGGATTACGCCCGCGTAATCTACCATATGTTATCATCAACATTGGTTCACTAAATTCGGGCATCTTGAAGCATTTTAGCTTTCATGCTGTCTGTTATAAAATGTATTTCTGGTCAAAGGGTCCTAACCATATTGTCGGTTTAGTCCCTGCACCAAGAACTCTCATTGGAGTTTATTTAACTCATAACCGGTTCGGTTCTAGCCTATCAGGCTTCAAGGCATTGATAATTAGCTAATCTCTATATTAAACCTCTAAGATAGGGCCCACTAGCTTCTACTGCATGACCCTGATAACTTTAGAGCTTAGTTCGCCCCTTTTCGTTATTCTAAATGTATTACACATCTACTTTTTATCCCTTTTGTCCTGGGATATCGGTTTCTCAACCGGCGCGTGGTTTCTCTTACTGTGCGTGAACACATTGTGTTATAGATTCTCTATCCCGTTTTCTGGAAATCCATTTTGTATACTGATGTATACCTCTGTGATTACTCACTTAATTCTTCCGACTCGTTGTCGGTCTGTGATCATTGATTCCTGGTTATTCACTTATGAAGTGTTATACCAGTATTCTTCTATTGTACGATCTTGCATCTCTTATGCATTGATCCTTATAATGTTTATCATCTCATTCCTACTTTTATTCCTACGGAATTCACTTGTTGTGATAGTTGGCATGTCCAACGTTCTTCATGCATCATTGGCCGAAGGCCGCACGGTTTGTTACTAGGTTTACACTTACACTGGCTTGCGCCATGTTCACTGTTGCGTTTACAAATCCTCCGTATTTAGTACGGTCAGTTGTTCAGCAATCGGGTACTCTTGCCCCAAGTTATTACTCCTCTTATTGAGTTAATCCACTAGGTATACGCTTTCAGTTCCTTATGTAGGATGAACAATGTGTTCCTTGTGAGATTTTTGTTTTATGGTTCAGACTATAGGCCTTAACACCTAGTCTAACTACCAATTCATGCTTCTCGACTCCGCTGAGTCCAGCTAATGGCTTTGTTTACCATATTATTGTCTAACTACATTCTCATAGTGGTTGCTTGTTGCGCACCATATTCTTACTCATTATACAACATTGTTTTCACGGCCTCTGCTACTGTGGTAGTTTGCCTTTAGTTTTGTCCATTGTTGGCGCAACTCTTCAACTGTTTACTACAAAACCTTGCTTTATTTTCAATCCCTTCGTGGTGTGAGCACATCAGGAGTTTTCTATGTTCGTGTGTATGTTGGTTGCCGTAGCATACCACAATGTTATTATCTTTTACATGTGGATATGTCCTACTCCAGGTTCGGGTTCATGTGTGGGCTAGTCCGCCTCACGCTCTTTCATCACTTATGATATCATTATCAGGTAGCTTGGCTGACCAAGGATGAAGTAGTCTATTGAATCACCAGCTCCTTTGAGCGTCGGTCGTTTAACGTGTCAAAATATGCGCTCACATTGCTTGTTTTTGACGTTCACTTCCTTCTAAATCCTGGCATCGGATATAAGGTTTGGTTGTGCATTCTTGTTTCTCCACGCACTTCATTGGGACATCCCAAGGAAACTCCAAAGGATTACCGGTCCCATCTTCTGATAGAAGAGTATACCATCGCTGACAAGTGAAAGTTTTTGTTAGGGGGTCATTTCCATTCATAAGTCTCATGACATGGTTTACTATGTTAGTCTCTGTTTGTGTACTTCCACCATTCATACAATGGTTCACCTTTGCTTAGTTGACTACAGAGTATACTACCCTTAAATTCTCCATGCTCTTTGAGCGTTATCGCGCCACAATTCACATTGTACACCTTCGGTGTTTTGCTTCTATCCAACTACTCTTTCGTTTTCAACACTGCTATCAAGCTTCCTTATTCATACTATTCTTAGAATTTCCTTTTACTCTTTTAAATTGTTCCTTGGCAATGATCATATGCTCAAGCCTCAATATAATTATATTAGTAGGTGTGAAACACCACTTCGGCGGTTTCACAATGGCAGGGTTTTTATGTCCCGATATTACTATTACTATAGAGGGCAAGTAGACAACTAAAGCCTTGTCAACTGTATACTAGGCTGACGCTCTAGTGACAACAATACTAAGGTAGTCTTCATTCGAAGCTACTCATTATATTGCACTTAAATCAAGTGGTTCGATTGTTGTTCTCTTCGTGTATGCAATAATATATTTCCCTTACTGGTGCCATTCTTGGCGATCCTTCTTATTATTCAATGTGGTTTTGCAACCGTTTAAATCTACACCACGTAGTTGGTTCATGGCTCTTAAGCCACATTGCTTCGAGCTATGCTCTTTGCAAGCTGTTTATACAAGTCTCTACTTCTCCCGATACCATCATATGACTGGAGTATTACGGGCTCCATGGGAGGCCCTACGCTTCCGTTCATGGGAGGCCCTTTAGGCTATCTGGTGTTAGTCAGCGCCTCTTAGTGATTTAGGGTATTTCCTGCTAGGTGGAATCCCTTCGATGTTCTAACCGAGTGTATTCGCTTTAACACTTGTGTTCTTATCATGATATTCTGTTCAACTACTGTTGACTTATACACCCTTCCAGGACTGCTCCTAGTGTTATTAGATTACGCCATTACAACTGGATAATGTTTATGATATGTTGTGTTAATTACACCACCTTGCGGTATCGTATTTGAGCTATCCATTTGAGTTATAGTGTCTCCCGTTCTCGGGTAGACTGTTGATACTTTCTCCATGTGTTCTAGACCGGGTTCTAACACCTTCTCCAATGGTGAATTATACTTCCTGGTAATCTTTGTGATTGCTCTCAGGAACTCCGTCCCGTTTGTCGAACATCGCTGTATTAGCGTTAGACATTTGCCTTACTGTGTTTAGGGTCGGGTTTTCCTCCAGCTATCATACTTTTGTTTTGATTTCTTTGAGACATATGCAATGTATATACTTACTATTATATGCTCTTTGCACTCCCTAATCCTCATTCCTTATCTTCAGATGAATTCTCTGAGTTCCTTTATACTCATTAACTTAACCGAGTTCCTTTTCTTTGATCATCTAAAGTGTCCAACTGTTTGGTTTGAACTTACTTACGGTCCGTAGAACGGAGTCAACTACTTTCTGTGTTCTGTACGCCACTCGTATACATATGTGGGGTACCTTACTGATACATTACTACTTACCCGACTAACCTTTAAGTAGGTCTGTCAAGCCCGCAAGCTCCTATCGGAGTGCGGTCGTCCCACATCTCGTTTTTGTACACTCGTAGTGTTCGTCGCACGCCTAGGTGAAGTATTCTATTGTCGACTCCTCTTATATCGTCATATGATATCTTATTGTATATCTGCTGGTTTGGTTTAAAAATCTGGGGTTTAAAAGAAATATTTTGGGTTTTAAAAAGAGATTTTGGTTTTGAAAGAAAGGTTTGAGTTTAAAATAGAAATCTTCATGGCATTAAATGTCGAATGGTTCTTACCAAGTCTAGCTTCCTGCTGACTGGTGTATCCTTTTACGCGATGGTCAGGCCGTTAGGCCCTTCCAAGGTTACATTTTAAGGTTGCTAGGATTTGTGATCCAATAATTGCTTCCTTTGCCATCTTGGTACTACACTCAGTGCTCGTTGCTTGTTAATAGTTTCTCAGAAAAGTCTCGTTATTACTGCACTTGCCGTGGCAAGTGCGTGGGACTGGTGGTTTTTGGGTAAACCTATACCAGTTATGGTGTGGTTTCCATGTGAATTCGGTAGTCTCACTGTCTCTACCTTTGGTTCCTTGATCTTAATTAGTGACTTACTGAGTCACTACGCAATGGTATTGACACAACTGTCGTGGGTTAGGGTGCTTCTCCAATCCTTGGAGACCCCTATTTGTTTAGGTTTGCATCAATCCTTGCTGCTCGGTTCCACACATTTACCGTGGTTACCGAGGCTTAATTGTTTAGGCACTCCTTTGTAGTCCTTTCGGTATGTATTTTGTTAATACTCCTTGTAGTTGTCCGAGCTATGTCAGCCAGGTAGTGTAACCTTTTTGGCGTTGTAGTTTGAAGTTAGCTACTCCGGACTATTTCTCTTAGCCGGTATGTATACCGTTGATGGTGTTATCTAACAATTGTGGTTCCGTAGACTCATGTCTCGGGTTTTATACTACTACTCCTTTATCCGCTTCGTTTCACGCTTAGTGCTTCCCTTCCTGATGTTGCTTGACCAGCTATGTTCTCGCGACTGCTAAGCATGTCGCCCCATGCTGTTGTAAATTCCGGTCTCCTTGTGGTTAGGATCCACATTTTACCGCTATTAAGTGCGGGTATTGTTGTTCATCCGGGAACCTACTCCGGGTTTCCAGTTCTTGGAATCTACTGTTTAACGGGTTCTCGTTTCCCGTAGGATTATTTCACAACTGCCAGATCGGACTTTCCCGAGTAAGAGAGGTCCTTCCCTCTCTCTGGCGTTCCTTCCCTAGTTATATTATGGGGGATGTGGAGGCCGGGTCTGATATTGTATGTACACCCTACCGTTAATCATATGCTTACCGTCTAATCGTCCTGTTAATCCTATCAGTTCGCAACGGAAATTATACTATTACTACGGCGGGTGATACAACACCGCTAACCGCCCATACGGCTAGCAAGGCTATTACTACTTACAGTGACGGTCTGATGCCTAAGTGTACCGAGCTACTAAACATTGCTTACCATTACCGAAAATATGACATGCTTACAATTCTTGGATCACCGAGTATTTAAAATATTTTCAATTACATTCCCCTTCCAATCTACCAAAAGTAATGAGTTTCTACCAGCTACTCATCTTACCAATTCACCATCCTTTCTATACCCAAAAAGGTGTACCCCATGGTACACCGGCTAATCAAAAAGCTACAGCCGTGTACTACTTAGTACACCATTCATCATTCATTGTTTACAATCCAAAAAGAAATCAAAAGAACTAGCTACATCTCTTCACGACCTTCATCCTTCTCTTGTACCTGCGTGTAGTAAAAACATCGCCCCAAGGGCTCAGCAAAAGCTGCGCATGAACTCCGCATATACCGCGTGCTAGCTAGGGCACGCCGACTATTTGACGTCCACTAAACATGCGGTTCATTAATTTTATACATACATGCTTCGCATACAACATACATGCATATACAATACTTCATACAATGCAAGATAGCAATACAATAGCACACACACTTACTTACCTTCACCGTGTTAGCCAATTTACGCATCAGGGTTAATCGGAATGCTTATTACTCTTTTACTCATTACATGTTACTTATTCTTACTTTACTTACTTACTTCCATTTACTTTACTTACTCATTCTTACTTACTTACTTATACTCAAGTTAAGTCGGTATGACCTCCGGCCCGGGGACTACACCGTCCCACCACCGGGATTTACTTGACTCACCAATCCGGGATGCTACCCACTTAAGGGATTTGGGCCGCGGACCAGTTTAAGAGCCAGGAATCGGATCCAACCTCTTGTGTCTCCTCATCCTCACGCGTGGCCAAAACTATATCGGACTTCTACTCATTCCAATTTAATTACCAATTTAAGTTAGATTGGTTAGCTTGTTAGGAATCAGTTAGAAGTCCAATCACAAACATGTTCGGTCACAGTACATTATATCATTCATACACACATTCATATTCATCCATACATTTCATGAATTATACAAACTGAGATTTAAAGAAAATATACACAACATACCATACTACATATTCACAAGTAAGCATGATAACTCCGATTCGTGCATTTATCTTATTTGGTGATCAATTAGCACACAACACACAAATCAGAGTAACCAAGATAGCATACGTGGCATGAGGAATTCATACCGTTCACCGTTGTACGTGTTTCCGAACGTTCCTCCGGTGTCACAAATCGAATCCTATGACATACATACAACTGAGTGATTAATCTATCTATCATTAACTTAACTCGATTACTCTTACGTTTCCTAACTCATACTTACTAAGTCTTTACATTCCTATACTTACATTTTATTTTCTTACTTCTAGTTACTTAACAATGGTTTACTTACATATATATACATGTACATAGGTATAGGTGGGTATACATGTATACATATACATATATATATACTAGTTAAAAGCTTACAGGTTTTTTTTTTGTAAGTTATGGGTCGTCCGACCCAGCGTCCGACCCAAGCCCTGGGTCAGACCATTCCAGTAGATTTCCGTCTCTGAAATTCTTCCCGTCTGACCCAGCACTATTCCGTCCGACCCATACTCCTCTGGGTCGGACCGTTCCAGAAAGTTATCGGTCCCGTGTCCAAGCTCCGTCCGACCCACTGTCCGACCCAGACTCTGTCGGACGAAGTCAGTAACTTCGACACAGGAAAAATTTTACCCGTCCGACCCACGTCCAACTCACGGCCCTGGGTCGGACCATTCCAGAAAGATTTATCGTCGTTTCTCAAGGCCTGTCCGACCCACGGTCCGACCCAGACTCTGGGTCGGACGGTAGCAGAAAGCTGCTACAGACCTTGTTTTTCTTTCCCAATTTCACCCATTGTTTCCCCAATCTTCCTACATACATCCTAACACGTTTTGGCATTACTTAAACACTCTAAATCATGCTAATTCATTTCTTAATTCATTACACAAATCATATACTAACTTATACACATAATTCTCCTAGTTTCAATTCAACACTTACACAGTTTCTTCCTTAATGCATTTCGCTACAGTTTTTGACCCTTACACTCTCCTTCTATAACTCCCTCTTCTAATGTCACTTCTAACACTTCTAATACATTACCATACATTAACTATCTCTCCTAATATACCCTCTATCTATCTCCACCAAAATCTGTTACAACCTACATTATTCACCTAGTTTTCAATTCATTAAGTGTTCTAATCCTAGGTAAATTTTGCCATAGTCTCCCCTATATTTTTATATTCTCCCCATATTGTTTCACTCACATCTCATTACTCAATTCACTTGTTTTCATTAGCATCAATATACATAGCTCTCATAACCACATACCAACACCAAAACACTCATAAAAATTCCTGCACTCAACATCACAATCCCAATATAGTTTGTGACAGTTTTTAATTGCTTTCAAAGCTTCAATACAATTTAATTCTTCCTCTATACTACACTATTGTTCATTACCATTCTACAATACAATTTTCACTCCTTTAAAGTCTGTTACACATACATATATGAGGTTGCACAAAGGTGAGCTTAATTACCTTGTTTTCCCTTCTAGTTTTCTTCTCCTCCTTCTTCCTTCTTCTCTTCTTCCTTCTATCTCTCTCTCCACCGGTTTGTAAATCAAACTCTATAAGGCTACAGCCCAACAACATACGTATTTCAATACTAAAACTAACTCTTAACCATTCTTTGAAGCTTAAGGCATATTTTAGGGTTTAGAGATCTCATTACCTTGCAAGGATGTAGGTAATGCTTGGAATGGCTCAAGAACAATCTTTCCACTCCTTCAAGAATGCCAAAATCGGCTGGGTATAAAGGAGCAAGGAGTTCAAAACTTGAAATCTTTATTTTGCAAATGAGAGCAAGAAAAGGATGGTGGATTCTTTTTACCTTAAACCAAAGAGGAGAAGGAGGGCCTCCTAATGGGTGCTTGAAGCTCCAAATGGGGCATACCCATAAAAACGAAAGTTCTCCTTTTTGATTTTTGAAAAGAGAGAAATGTTCCTCTAATGAGAAGAATCCAGATGTAGTTTTTGTAATTTTGGAGAAGGTTTGATAGAGTAACAAGAGGAGAGAATATGGAGTTTTGTGGTTTGCTTCAAATCACCATGGAAATCGCATGGGGAAGAAAGAAAGAAAAGAGAGAGTGAGGGAGTGGGTTCACGTGAGAGAAGAGAGAATAGGGATAGGAGAGAGAGTGTGGGTACAAGGGGGTTACTTTATGTGTTTTTTAATTGTTTTTGTCTTTTGTAAATAGAGAGAGTTAAGAGAGTGTGTGAGGGGGAATAAAATCGGACCACACACAGCCCACATGGGTTTGTAAAATTTTATTTACAAAATTGGACACACTAGTTTGAGTTATTCATGTTTCTACCCCACAACTTCCCGTTTTTGACAGTTTTTACTAATTTCTCGTTTTATTGATTTTATTGGTTCTAAAGCTTCACTAATATTATTAATGATTATTTAGCTGACCAAAATTGTTACGAGTCTATTTGACCCGCTTAAAGTCACGTTTTCCCGGTTTCCTCGAAAAACGCGCTTTAAGGTTCGTTAGTGATTTTAATCCGTTTTCTATGGGATTTGTTCCCTCATGATTATTTACACTTAATTAAGCTTCTAAAATATTTATTAGCCTAATTAATCACTATTTTTAATTACGGGGTATTTCATTGTAGGTATCCGGTACTCACCGGGAGTTCCTAACTAGCGTATCTCTAATGCTATCACTCAGCCCTTAGCCCTAAGTCTCTACTTCCTAACTCGGTATTTTCTAAGCTCGGTATTTCCAGTCATCAGAGCGATACTTCGCTCTGATACCACTTTTTGTAACACCCCAACTGCTAAACCCGTCATTATCGTCTAATCATCCCGAACTTCTATACAAACGCAGCGGTTAATTCATACTCAACAGCAGGTGATACAATGCCGTTAGTCACCCACGTGAGTAACAAGGCCTACTTCCAACACAACATCGGTCTGATGGACCGGAATAACCGAGTACAAACAAAATTACAATCCAAACTCCAATTCCAAATAAGTGTACACAGTGCTCCATTCAACAGTAATCTAGTTTACAATCTGAGATACCGAGTTTCTAAGGTACATATCCAAATACAATACTCCTCACGTGCTTATACAAACTTATCAAGAGTTTAACCTCCTACCCATGTTCTCATAATACTACTTGCTTACCAAATACATAAGGGTGTACCACTCGGTACACCGGCAATTCAAATGGGCTACAAGCCTTTATACAATAACACACTATCCAAGGTAATCCCTAGCTAACTAAGCACTACAGCCCGGTCTCACTCTCGACCTCTTAGCTTTGTCGGGTACCTGAAATAAAAACGGTGCCCCTAGGGGCTCAGCAAAGCTGCATATGACTTCCGCATACCCCGCGTACTAGCGAGGGTACGCCAACTAATTGGTCGCCAACATGCGGTTCGTTTTATATAAAACAACATGCTAAGACAATTAAATTCACAACCACGCATGGCAACAATCATACAAGGCATATCAATCCAACAAACACAAAAATTCACAATCACCAACCAAGGTTCAGCCTCATTCAAACTTCACAATGGGTTAGCTCAATTGCCATCCGAGTTAATCGGATGTCATTATATCAATACTCAAGATCATCAACACAAACAAGTCCAAGTCATCCTCAACCAATTTTCCTTCTCTTACCAATTCTCAATGTTAAGTCGGTATGACCTCCGGGCAGGGATAAGGCTATCCCACCACCGGGCTTAAGGTGGCCCACTTAACCAGGTTGCTACCCATTTAAGGGGTTTGGACCGTGGAAAAGATTATAGCCAGGAATCGGTTAACAATCTCTCTTGTTACCTCATCCTCACACGTGGCCGAAACTATATCGGGCTTCTCAAATACTCCAAATTACTCAATTCCCAATTCTCAATGTTAGAGGGTTAGATCGTTAGGGAGTTAGTGAGAAGCCAACAACAAACAATCAAGCTTCCAAATTAATCAACCAAACACTTCAACAAGGTCATCATAACCAATCAACAATACTTCACTTTCAATCACAATTCAACCAAGGCATCACACTCTCAACTAGTGAGAAGTGCACATTCAAATCCAAGACTTCATCCACAATCACATATATTCATGAATTATACATCGTCACATCCCAATACAATCCAACAAGTTACTTTGCATTACAAACATAAGGAAATACAATAAATCTGATTCGTGTGTTTTATCTTGTTTAGGTGATAATACAAGCACACAAACAAACAAGTCGAGGTAACCTTGTTAGGATACAGGGCATGAGGAAATCATACCGTTCACCGTGATTGTTCGATCCCCGATTCTCCTTCGGAGTCCAATCATTCGAATCCTATAACATTCGTAGAATCGGACGGTTAAATTCTCTATAATTAACCTAACTCTTTAATCTTTTGAGTTTCCCGACTTACAATTACTTACTCCTTACATTTCAAAACGTGTTTACATTTGTTACTTACTTCTCACTCACTTCTAGCACTTGTTTATACATCTTAGGATATTTATATGTCACCAAACAAGTCCTAAACATCATCTAAGACCAATACCCATCAATGCCCCATGATTTAAAGCCTTAAAAACACATACGGGTGAATTTTGTGCCTGGTCTGGGACATGGTCCGGGTCCCTAGTCCCGGACCACTACATAACTTAACTTTCGGCGGTTTTTCTACATTGGTCCGGGACATGGTCCGGGTCCCTAGTCCCGGACCAATATATATCTAAACTTTCGGGGCTTTTTTCGTGTTGGTTCGGGACTTGGTCCGGCCCCTAAGTCCCGGACCCTGCTAAAAAGCTGTCAAAGCTTCATTTTTCAACCCCTAATCCAACCTTAATCGCTACCTAATCATTCCATAATCTTTCCACATGTTTCATACATATTTAAACATCTTAAAACACTCCAAATCATGCTCTAATCTTTGGTCCAATTCATTACCCAACTCTTGCTCAATTCATGTTTGAATTACATAGATTCCACACTTACATTCTCCAAGAACTTGCACTTATTCTCTAGTCTTCTATGCTACAGATTTTACTCCTCATTCTTACTCACTCCTTGTTCCACACTAATGCACTCCAATACACGACTTACTCAAGAGGCTCTAAACAGCTTGATTCTCTTCCTCATTACACCACAACATAAGCCATTCTCAAAACATTATAAATTCCACATTTCAAACACTAAAATCTGTTACAACAAAACATACGAAACTAGCTCAAGGTAAGAGCATTTACCTTGTATTTCTAGTTTTTCCTTTCCTTCTTTCTTTCTCCTTCTTATTCCTTCTTCCTTCTTTGTTTCTTGGTTTCTTATTCTTGTTCTTTTCTCCCCAATTCGGTGATGCTACAGCCATCCACACATAATACTAACTTAGAAAATCAACTTTTAAACTAACCTAGAATCTAACACACATTAAGGGCTTAAAGGAGTTCTTACCTTGTGCTTCTAGGTGAGGTTTTTGGAACAGCAAAATAGCAAGGTCCCAGCTCCAAAATGGGAGTAAAAATGGCTGAAATGAGGGAGAAAACAAGAGCTCAGCATTGGATTTTCATTTTGCAAAAAGAGCTAGAAAAAGATGGATTTTTAAGACTCTTTTTACCTTAGAACAACAAGGAGGTGGAGGAGACCAAAGTGCTCTTATTCAAGCTTCAAAATGGCCTAATGGTGATGAAGGTGGAGCTATTGGGTTTTTAAGGGGTGGAAAATGAAGCCCAAGAGGAGAGGAGTTCAATGGTACCATTTCGTAGAGTTTGGAGGTGATTTGAGCCTTCAAAAATGGGAGGAAAGTGTTGAGCTGGTGGGGGAAAACACAAATCGCCATTGGAGGGGAGGAAGAAGAAGAAGGTCTGAAGAGGGGGAAAACGTGAGGCCATTCAGAGATGGGAGAGAGAGAGTGTCACAAAAGGTGAGTTTTACTTTTTGCTTTTCATATTTTATTCTTTTATTGTTTTGTCCCTTTTGTGTCTAAAAGCAAATAAAGAGGGGGGGGGGGGTTGGAAATCGTCCCACACACAGCACATATGGGTTTCTGATTTTTATTTGCAAAATGGACATGTTAGTTTAGCTTATTTATGCTTTCACCCCACAACTTTCATTTGTTTGCACTATTCACTTCCGGAACCTGTTTTCCAAATTTTCTCGTCTAATTAATTTTATTGGTTCTAGACCTTCATTAATGTTTATTAATGACTATTTGGTTGACCAAAATTTTTACGAGTCTATTTAACCCGCTTAAAGTCGCGTTTTCCCGGTTTCCTCGAAAAATGCGCTTTAAGGTTCGTTTGTGTTTTAAATCCGTTTTAAGGATCTGTTTTCTACGGGAATTGTTCCCTCATGTTTATTTAGGCATAATTAAGCCTTTGGAATCAATTTAAGATCCTACCAAGGTTATATCCCTTGTATAATTGCTTAGTGCACATTTTTACGTTTTATTACTTTTACGTGTTTTCTTACTTTCTTTTCGTTTTACTTCTTTCACTAATGTACTTAAGGCATAATTAAGCCTCTAAATTTTACATTAGCATAATTAATCACTCTAATTAAGTTCAGGGTATTTCACTGCTTTTGTGGATTGTTGTGTGGGTAAGTCATAAGAAAGATTAAGAGTAATTAGTGAAGTGGTAGAAAGACAAGATGAGGGTGCATTTACCACTAGGAGGATTTTTGCTTGAGTTGGTGAGTGTGGTGGTAAATAGTAAACTATCTTTACCAAACTTAGCACCTCTTTTTTTATCAGGGGAAACCTAAGTAGCAAGTTTAACCGTACAGGTTTACCAAGCTTAAAAGGATTCCAACCAAATGAATAGAAAACATGACAATAACCAAACAAAATATAGGCTACCAACAATTACGCCAGAACAACATTTGGGTTTCGTCCATATTAGCACCAGGTTGTCCTAACCAATCACAGCGGATTTGAACCACTCCTTAATGTTAGACCGTTGTAGGTCTTATCTTTCTAATACTCCTTCCGCACCTAAAATTTGGTAGAAGTTGCAACTGTATCCTAATTCAAAGCTACATTGTCGAAGACTATCTTGTTTCTCTGCTCTTCTTGACCCATGTATGCTTCGGAATGTGATCATCGTGTCCATTCTACTTGTCTTTACCACTGTTTCTTAACAACCGATCGATATTGGCTAGTGATTTGTTTGAGAATTGAGTGGTGATTCTCAGCCACTGACCATACTTGAAGCAACGTCTTGCCTCAACCAATAAAGTATGATAGGGATGCCTTTCGTCTACCGTTTAGACTTTTTGGTGCTATGTGCTTCTGGAGCATCGGGGACAAGACTACATCCAACTCGATGCCTTTCAGAAAGCACGCCATCACTGGCGTAGGCTTTCCGTTATTTGGACTTAACGGTGTCCCTACTACAAAGGAGTGCGCTTCTTCAGAATCATGTTGAGTCAAAGTTGGGTTACTTACGTTTGGGCTGCTCAATGATGGACTTCGATTAGCGCCACAACTCGTGATTTCTCTACCCCGGCCCCGTCGGGCGGATGGCTCTTTAGATGTGTAGGGATGAGATTACATAAAGCCTTCATCATCATTAGTGTAGTTTTTGAAATATTACCATGCATGTATGGTATTTTATTTTCCAGTATTCACGTTGGAGTTTCATTAATTAGATATATTGCAACTTACAGGCTTTATCACACATGAGAAGATCCTCCTTGGTATTCAGATCCGTGTCCAAAAAAATGTCAATGAAAACAATGAAATTAAAGATGCACTTGAATATCATAGTTGTCTACACACCGTGAGCAAATTGTATGTGCCCGGCAACTTGAAGAAAGTACTTTGTTAATAAGAACAACTAGGAAGAAGAGGAACTATACAAGTAACCATGCAATTGGTGATGATCCTTTGTATTGATAATCCTAAGTTGAGATTTGCCGAACTTCTAGCAAAATGAGGCTAGTCGTTGAACTGAACTCTTTACTAATTATATAAAGCGAACAATCAGAATGTAGTGGACGCTCAACCTAAAAAAACAAAAAGGAGGGAGAAATAACCAAGTTCTCTTATTAGTAAAATAAACTGCAGATAGAAGATACGTCAAGAGCGTCATTTGTAAGGTTCTTCTCCGTGATAAAAAAAAAAAAAGTTGTAGTCTCTTGGAGTAGTAGATAGTCACAATTTAAATTATTTTCAGAGCTCATGCTTCTATAAATCTATAAAGGATAGATTAGCTTACCTAAATGATAAAATGACGTGTATTAAAAAAGTATACTTAAAAAGAAAAAGGATAAAATATCCTTTTCAAAAAACGTATGTACAAAGCCATTAGTCGGTCAATTAATGCTTCTTAGACACGTATGAAAAGTCAGCAACCTAACCCCTCCAACCTCGAAGCTAACTAGTTTCCTCCTTCTTTCCTCATCGTTTGTCGTCCTTTTCCTTCTTCTGTTCACATCTAGCAGCGATCAGCGGCCGGAATTCTAATCCCGACCGTACGTCCATACACCATCCAATCCAATAACAGTAAAAACAAAAAGAGAAAAAACCATTCAAAACATGAATCGACGTACACTACTATTGTTCTCCGTGTCGCCGCCGCCATCACCCCGGGACGACGAGTAATCAGACCCGCCTCCGCCAGCTGTTCCCACTTGTCGAACGTTCCTCATCAGCAAGGGATTGATCTCCTCCGCTTCTCCCTCGACCGAAACTCCTCGATCAAAATCCCTTAATGATGCGCCACCTCGGCTGATCTCAGCCGTTGATGAATTGGGGAACGTGTACAATTGATGTGCCGTAGGTAACAGTTGATTGTGATGTTGAAGAGAAGAAAATTGATCAACGCCACCACCAACACCAACTGATGGATTAGCAGTTGAGTAATGCATGCCTAAACCCATCATTGATGAGCCACCACCAGCACCTTGCTGCAACTGATTGAAATTTCCCATTTGTCCCTGCAACCCTCCTCCTTGAGCTAAACCAAACCCGGCAGCGGAATAAAGGGCAGCTGGGATGTTATAACCAGCACCACCACCGTTTCCAGTGGTACTAGCACTAGTTCCAACACCAACCCCACCTCCAGTGAACCTCTGAACCATGGCACGAAAATTCTTGGTATCGGTGTTAAGAAGTGTTGTGGGGTTCTTTCTCGAAGCCCTTGTCCTTTTCCTTGCCGGTTTCGATACTCTTCCGGTAGTAGCAGCACTTCCAGTCGGGGTGGACATAGAACTCGACTGAGAATCGTGAGAGATCGAGTTACCACCTGCAGAGCCACTTCCACCGCCTAAATTCCCCAAATGAACGAATGAGTAGTTGATATTACTAGGTGAAGAATCATTGCTGGCACCACCGGTGTGTATGGTGGTGGAGACCACCGTGGAGTCCGACACTCTTCCTACACCTATTGGTGGTGGTGGTGTGCCGGCCTGAGATTGAGCTGTAACATCAGATGATTGGTAGAGTTGCTGTAGCCAATCACTAGGGCTAGTAGTGGTCATGACCGGCCGTCTTACGAATTGATGGCTGAGGGTGGTCTATCTCGCGTGGAGTGCGTTTGGGGCTGTATTTGTTAGCAGTAATATTAGACTGGCGAAGAGGAAATGAAAGGCTAGTGGATGTGATATATTTATATAAAGAGGGGAAAGGGAAGCTTCATGTCTTCCTGCGTTTGTCTTCATCCTTTTTTTGGTGTATAGGTGTATAATTTTAGTGAGGGGTGAAGGCCTGAAAGGGAACAGATGGCTGGTGGTGTCTAGTGTGAGGTGGTGGTGGTGGGTCAGAAAGTCAAAAATATTAGGTAATACAATGTTATTGATCCATGAAAAGTTTTAGGCCTCGTTTGGAGGGTGGAGCTAACATGTGCAAAATGTGTGTGCGTGGGTTATTTTGGAAGCGCGAAAATCAATTGTTCATGTGCAAATTTCTATATCGACTCACTCCGTTATTAATATTTTCTAATTTGTAATAAATAGATATATTTTATGGTGGAATGTAATTAGGGTTTTATGGTCTAATCTTCTATAAATAGGGGTTTTGTATATCTATATGATAATAAGAATATTTGTTGCATTTTCTTCATATAATCTATTTTCTTGTCATTTACAACACGTTATCAAGTCTTTACCCTGAAAAAAAAGAAATACTTACATCCGCCTCTCTTCTGCATGCACATATATGCGCCTCTCTTCGTTCTATACTTGTGCTTGCGCCGCCGCTGGAACTTTGCATTGCATGAGATTGAAGGGTCGCGCAATTTCATATCCTGAGTTCTCTCATTTCCATCAAAGAAGTGAAAAAAAAAAGAAAGAAAGATTGAGATGACGGAGGAAGGACAAGTAATTACTATTCACACCATCGATGAGTGGAACCACCGGCTTCAGAAAACCAGCGAGACCAAAGAACTACCGTAGGTATTGGCGGGACAACTGATAATTGCAGGTTTTATTATTTTGTGATACTTTATGCTCTTCTGTTTATGAAACTATATTGTCTTATGATTTTTCAAGTTGAAAAAGAAAAAAAAACGATCGACAACACATTTACATAATTGTTCTCAATAATGATTGATTTTATTATTATGATGATTGGAATTAACATCACATGAGGCATCATGCCAGGAATCAATATCATGTAAGACATCGTGCTAGATTTATTGACTGTTAATTATTCTATTTATTGTGTTGTTTGATTTATGAGGCATTGTGCCCGATATTCATATCACGTGAGGCATCATGCCAGAATTCAATATCACGTAAGGCATCATGCCAGAATTCAATATCACATGAGGCATGGTGCAGATCTTGTTTATTGTTAATTATTTCATTTATTTCGCGTTATTTTATTAATCCAGTTTTGCTTTTATTTATTTATTAAGTATCACGTGAGGCATCATGCCCGATACTCGTATCACGTGAGGCATCATGCCCGATATTTGTATCACGTGTGGCATCGTGCCCGGTATAAATATCACTTTATTGTGCCGGATTTTATTTATTGCATCACTTTTATTATGTGTTATATTATTTATTTTGTTGTTATTTTATGATTGTTATTTATAATGTTTACGCCAGTGCATAGGGCATTTGCGCCTGTTGAATTTAATTTTAATGTTATTTAAGTATATATATATATAAAAGCATTGCGTCTGAAAGTCCTTGATTTTTATTGTAAGTGATGTCATTAAAACGATACATGTGAGATTGTTTCTAATATTTGTTTATTTTTATGATATACCATAAACAATGTCCAATATTATCGAACTTTATTTTACTGCCTTGGACATCACTAAAAGGGCATATTGGCTGAAACTTTAATTTCAATATTCTATAAAGGGCATTGTGCTTGAAAGTTTTATTTGCATATGTTATAAAAAGCCATCACATTTGAAAGTGTTAATATGATCAATATAAAGGGTGGTGCCAGATTTTTTTAATGTTTTATACAATATGAACAAAGAAATTGGCTTTGTTCCAGAAACCTTTGAACTTAAAATGATATGGTATTAGCATTGATCTAGAAAATTTTGGTAATATTTTGAAAAATAAATACATTGATCATATCATTGACCTAAAAGATGATATAACACCTGGCGAATTCATCTGAAGTACCTATTTTTAGGTATAAGATGAACGTTATTCAACGATAAGTGAAATATTAATGATGGTATTTGCACTAGGAGAAATTTGTGGAAATCGTTTGAAGTATAGTTATTGGAAAACTACATAGGTGATATACCATGATGAATATTTATATGTCAAGTTTGACATCTATGATGATGACGACGATGATGATAATATATATGACGTCATACAAATAATTCAATTCAAATGTGATTTTATAAATGATTCTCAATGAATCATAAGTTCGTCTTCTTTGAGATAGTACTAAAATGAGCGACTCTAGCCAATCACCCAAATATTGTTCATCTATTAAAGAAAACAGTTGGCATGCATGACAACTATATAAAGGTTCTTGTCGGATCATTTTTATTCCATGTCATGAATAGTCAAAAGTCATGACCAGATTGTGAGAGATGATGAGCAGTTATTGACATCACATAAAGTATAATAATTATCATGGTTAGATGTTTTTATGATTGAAAGACTTTCAAGGTCTCTGTGGACATAACTCGACTTATTTCAAAGCTAGCTCAAAATTGAAGGCTATACAGATTTTTTTAATGAGAAGTTATGTTAAGGATGAGAAATTTAAATTTCTAAATACCATTCTATGTTTTTTATATATTCTATATTATTATTGTTCCTTGTTTATAATATATATATTGATAATTGTTTATAATATATATATTGGTTTACATTTATAAGATTTATCCATTTAGGAAGAATTTGTACACCCTAAAAAGGGTCATGTAAGACATATATATGTCTGGGAAGGCATATGTTCTGAATGAGATTTATCCATTTATAAATAATTTGTACACCCTAAAAGGGGTCATGAAAGATATATGTCCTGGAAGGCGTATGTCTTAAGAAACATGTTTAAAAACAGTACAACTATAAAAAAATATTTATTGATAAAGTCAAGAATTAACACTTGCTTGGGATGTAGTGTAGTTGTAGTTCGCTACCCTTTCCAAAGGATTATAGTTGACCCATAAGCATGTGTTGTGACTCGTGATGACAAGGCATTGGTCTCATGTATGATAATGATTTTCCAAGATTGAAAAATCATAAAATAAGGGTCAATAAGCTCTAGAAGAGCATGTACAATACCGCATAGAGAGTGAAATTTTTACTAAGAAAGCTTTATAAATAAAAAGTTTCCTCAAAAAGTGGTACTGATATACTTGAAGCGGGTATCACGTTAAGGCTACAAATAAGAGATTATCTATGTATATTCTGGAAAAATATAAGTCGTGATTGTAGCTACTTGTTTTCTTCTTTGATTTGTATCACATGTGTGTTGGTACAATAGATAACTTGAGATATAAGATTAAGAAAACAATAAGTTTTCCAAGGTTTTTTTGGCATGACCGGTTAAATTATCCCAGTTCAATAATTATGCAAATTGATATCCACTATACGTGTGGACACTTGTTGAAAAGAATTATATTCTTCTACCAAATGATTTGTTGCTTGTTTTTGAAAAACCTTTTTGAGACTATCACCAGTTGACATTATGTGTAAATCTGGATCTTTATGCGCGTGAATTCAAGTGAGATATGGGGGCCATTTTGGGGACCATATCCTGACCATTTTTGGACTATTAAGATTTGGTTTAAATTGATGCATCAACCAAATGGTCATTAAAGCTAAAGGTTGTAAGATTGAATAATAAAGTCCATAAGATTAGACAATGCTGGTGAAATGTTAACGCCTTAATATGAACTTTTACATGTTAATTGGGATAAATTGATGGTTAAGAAGAACCATCGATCAAAGATCTGTAATGAATTGTAAGATCTTTTGGTTTGAGAATCTCAATATGCATTTGGAGACATGTAATTTACATGAAGCAACATTGAATTGCATCAAGCCAAATAGTGTTGATGAACTCTCACTCTTGTAAATGACTTTAAGTCAAAAACTAAATATTCTCTCATACAAGGTTTTATTTGAATGATTTATATATTATGCTTCAGTGGAGCAATCAATTCTTTGAAGATGTTGGGATGGTATGTTTATTTCAAATTTTAATACCTTGAACTAACAGCTGGGATACCTTTATGACTCGATAGTCATTTAGGCGAGTAATTTTTCCCAACAATTAGGGGGGAAAATATGCTGTTAGAAGGTGAGATGATATGATATGAAATATAGAATTGTGTCATCCTCGTCATGTATAGTACCAACTTTTATGTTCAAAATACTATTCATGTCCAAAAAAGTTGGTAACCCAAATGCTTGAGTGTCGAGTGAAAAAATATGTACCAACGTCTAATGCTCCTGTATTATAATGTCCTATAAGGACAAGTGCAAATAAGTCTACCCTGAAGCATGGTAGACTATATGGTTCCAATGACAAAGCCCATAAAGGAGCATATAATTAAGATGGTCATACTAAAAAGTGTATAGCTCTAGATGAGCCATCATACATAACAAATTACCGGTATATAAGGTAATCAAGTACCTGATGATGAAAGAGATCTCGAGATATTATGTCACGTCAATAATATAATGGAACCGATATGAAATCAAAGTTGATTATATTTATGTATATGCATGCAAATGTATGTAGCGCTACATGTCACAATGATGATGAGGACATTGAATTGATTTGTCAAAAGTACATGATAGACACAAATGAGAAGCAATATACAACCTGTATTGGTGTATATAGATTTTTCAAAATCCCTGCTATTGATTATAAAAGGCTTTATCCCCAGCAGTTAATTATTTTGAAGATATAAGTGTCGTTGAAATTAAGATTAATTCATATGGTTATACATCATATATGTAGATCACTTTGATATTGTATTTATATAAGATTCAAAAGGGATTAACTCCTGGAGGAGTTTGGTGAATTCTGAAAGGAAATGCCCCTGTGACCATGTTAATAAATCTTATCATGAACCTCAACGATAAAGGTGATTGTGGAATTACTACCTTAGTGAGAACTATTGGAAAGGTATCTCTGATATGAGTCCAATTTTGTTGGATAATTCGAGTTGCTATAGTAGCAGTGTAAGGGTATAACTGGAACTCCTTACGAGTATCCTAATGGTCGTTGAATCAATGATCATGAAGTATCAATCTTAATGCTAATGCAGCAAAATGATTACTGGATTATGGTATCTATAGATAAACAAGTATGAATAACCTCCACTATCCAAGAGATTAATTGAGGGTGTGTTTAATTGAATACGTGGCTTAATACCCAGATAAGGAACTAAGAGGCTTCATTTGGTGGTCTTAGGCACCTGGGCCATAATTCCTTGCGTCCAAATCAGTAATTTTTTATTAGGCCAGACAGTTGTTTTTTTGGATTGGAAGAGATAGAGTTTCAATAGTAGGAGAGGAAGTTGTGAGTCGGTGTTTTGGCAACATGGTACGCACTATCGGTTACTTAGTCTGATCTTGGGTCCCTAGGAGTGGGGTGTTGATTGGAGGCGTTTTGCTCATGTTGGTATTTTTTTGGTGGCTCGTTCGTTTATGATTTTGGTTTGTATCTAGTTGTTTCATTCGATGCTTGGGCTGAAACTAGCTTGTTTAGCTTGGACCCAATTTTCTCCTAGTTTGCAGGTGTTAGGCTTGTATTTGGATGAGACGTGTACTGTTTTTCCTCCCTAAGTTTTTCCCAATGGGTTTTACTTATGGAGGTTTTAATGAGGCCCATTAGTCCATCCCCTAGTTCTCCAAGCATTTTTTCTTTAATAATATGGCTTTAAGCCCAAATTATAAAAAAAAACCAGATGATTACATCTATACTGATTAGAAAATACATACCACCAAAAGTTCTACTTATAAAAGAGACACCAATATTAATATTGAGCAAATATGCTAAAGTTCAAAAGTGATGGATGTATTCAACCAAGTGCTTCCCAAGTAACTAGATGTAGGAACAATTAAAGATTGGGGACGCATACAATCAAAGTAATAAAGTGATGTTATCATCAGGGGGAGCAATGATGATTGTACTTTTTCCTTTCACCATGGTGTTTTTCCCATTGGGTTTTTTCCACATAAGGTTTTAACGAGACAATCAATGAAAATCATCCAATGGATTCATTGTATGTGAATGCCAAGTGAAAATATCTATTATTGATTTTTATCCCACATAGTTTTTCCAGGCAAGGTTTTTAACGAGGCAACATATAACAAGATGTTTCGTCCAAGGGGGGGGGTGTTATGAATAGATATATTTAGACTTCACATTTTATGTAATTAGGGTTTCCCTCATGTACCTAACCCTCTATAAATAGAGGCATTGTATACTCATATGGTAATAAGAATATTTGTTGCCTCTCTATCTCGTCTCTCTCCATAATCTCGCTTCTTGTAATTTACAACATAATTTTATTTTTTCTGATATATCTTCACATTAATAGCTCTTTTTATGTTTTTCGTATGAAATTACTTCGTTTACTCTAATTAGGATGAAGGAGAGGTTAGTAATACTTTTCTATAATTTGATATTTTGTCTACTCACCTTATGTAAAATACATTATTGTGCACTTAATTGATCTTATTACCTATAATAATATGCACAATATAAACAATTACATATATTTATGTCAGCTTAAGTATTTTATAAGATATTCTCATTCAAGCATCACTAGTTAGTACTAAAAATAATAACTATGAAGTATTATAATAAAAGTCTAATTTTTTATCAGGGGACTACATAGTGTCGCAATGCAGTTTACGCTGGTAAAAAGACTATCTAGAAACGGTACAGCCCTAAACACACAATCTAACTGAAGTACAAAGTTGGCTAGTACAGACAAGAAAAAATAGATCAGATTTTTTCTATTCATAATTAACACTAGCGGGTTCACAAAGTACTACATACATGCCTACTGATTACACCACTCCATCACCTGGAGCTTGGTGTTAAGTGCTACTGCTTCCCAGCTTGGTTATGAATTTTAAAAAATGGCATGATTCTACTACTTCCCAGTGTGGTTCTTTTTTTGTCACACTTCTCTTCATTTCACTTCCACGTAGGATTTCATTATAATCTCCCATGAGAAGACATGGTATTCCACTTCTCATTTTAAAGGCCAGTAGCGAATAAACCCGCCTTTTGTCTGTTGGATCCGTCGGACCATTAACAAAGACTACCATCTAATCAAACTACCTTGGGTTTATTTCCACCTCTACTGCTAACCACCTGTTGCTTCTATCTGCTTCCTTTACTTTGATATCTGATGGGGACCAAGCAACAATTATGCCACCAGACTAACCTTCTAAGCACACTTCAAGCTATTCAGTGCTCCTGCCTGGTCCCCATATATTTCTCCTCTTGTTACACAGCTTGGACTGGTGCATTTCCGTCGGCCCGTTTAGATGAACTTGAGTTTTCCTGACTTATTTCTTTATCATTGCCCACTTCTCCACCCTTCCTAACCCTCGAATGGTTTGAAACCTAATCCCCCGTTCCCATCTTTAGTCCTTTTGTTCACCTTTGGGCTCCTTCGAATGAGCCATTCAATATTAGCCAACGATTAGTTTGGGAAGGGAGTGTAAATTCTCAGTCTCTGCCCATATCTCAGGCAACACCATGCTTCCTCTGATGAAGTAGGAGTGAACTTTATTCTTTATTTCACACATGGTTTTACACCGTGAGTCTTCTTAGTATTTGGGTTGCCAGGAGATAGGTCTATCTCTAGGTTATTTCCTTCAAGTGAATCCGCATTAACAGGGGAAGGTGAGCCATTATTCTACAGATTTATAAATCCCACCTCCACGTGTGTCGGAGAACAATGCTCATATTGGCCACCAGGCTTACTTCTAGGGGAACCGTTATTTCTATGAGTTCCTAACGATTCCATGTGTTTAGAGGTTCAATATTGGTATTCTTGAGTACTGGTCACGTCGCCCGTCCCGTCGACTTCCCCCTCCCAGAAATACTTTTCCCAAGGCTAAGTATCGGCTCATGCTCCATCATTTGGTTCCTTTTGTATATTCTACAATCGCGCCTCCAAAGGTACTTAACAGTCTGCCGCTAAGATTAATTTTCTTGCTCCAACTTTCATTAATTGCAACTATTACGCTTCTCATTAGCTCATCACTTAGATAATAGGTAGAGATTTGTGAATGTTTATCTACACATATGCTCGACTCCCTGGTTATGTTAAGTGCAATGTCAACATCCCCCTTTAGCCTGCCTTGCTCATATGTCATTTTCCATGTCAGTGGGTCTGCCACCTCATCATGATTTTCTCCTTTTGGGATTTCGTCGGTGTCATCTCATCATCCCCTGTTTCCGGCTTGTGCGCCGCCGCCATTCTTTCATTTAATTCCTTTGTCCAGACCTCTACTACACCCACCGTTGTTCTAGTGTTATCGAACGATTACATCCACCTCTTCATTGATGATTTTGTGAATGCTAGTCTGAATTGTTGCGAAGACCTCTTGATTGACAGGGCATTCCAGCATCTCGCTCTGGATTTCAACACCATCCCCAAATTTCACTAGAATAATATCAGCTGATTCTTCCGACCATCGTGCGGGGTAAGCCTCAATGACAACATTTACTAACAAGGCTAGGGCGCGATCTGCTTCCGACCATTCCTTAATTTTCCATGCCTCCTCACACCACTTTCATTGTCAAGGAATACTGTCTACCCAATTTGTCTTGAATATCACTAGGTATTCACAGTTCGATTGAAAATCACTTACCTACCACCGCCTCTTTGTGGTTCTACTACCTCCCACACTTGTTCCATCAACATTCTTAATTTGGATTTCATCACAATACTCATTTCTAGTCTAGGGATCATGACTCCTGATGGTGCGCGCAGAATAGGGCCTCCTTGATTTCTTTCTGAAGCTCTACCTTCCTCACTTAGGTTGGATGTGACTCTGTTAGTTGGCAATGCAAAAGGTGGTGGGGGAGGCTAGGATGACACTTCACGGTGGTAACTCAGGTAGCTATTTCTCATTATTTTCTTTTTAGTGGTCTCGCGAACTATGTACTTTATTCTTACTCCGTCAATCATTTGACCTTTTGTACCTTCTATGGCCAATCTTGCTTGTTGGCTGTCTGAAAATGTCACAAATGCGTATCGGGTGTTTGTGGAAACTCTTCTCTTCATAGGTTGGTGCACACCTGTAATCCTTCCAAACGGTTGAAAAGTCCGGCATAGGGTGCCAGGCTGGTGCTTTCACTTAGATTGTCCACAAACTCAGTATTTGTCTCCTCCATATTAGGAAAGGGAGTCATTAAGTGTAAGAGAATCAGGGTTGGTTTGGCCTTCTGTGAAGGTTTTGGTGAGCTTGGATTTGTGTGGGTAAGTCGAGATGTGGTATTTTGTGGAGCTATGCTACAGTGGTTGAGGCTCTTTTGTGGTAGTGGTCACGGTGGTTGGTTGAGACTCTTTTGTGGTGGTGGTGACGGTGGTTTACAGGTTCAGGCATGATTTTGCCACCATGCAATCTTTGAAAACCATATTATATGAAGTCATCATGAACCTATACTACTCCTTGTCAATAGTCAACGGTCGGTCATAGTTTGAATGCAAGATTACCGATAGTGAAGAGGATGAAGATTGGTGCGGTACATGTATGTTCCTTGTGCTTGGGTTGTAAAAACTACAGTATACTAAAAGTGTAATTATCACGTGTTATACATCAAATGTATAGTTTTCAAATATATAATATATAGTTTTTTTATACCTGTATGTACAGTTAATACATGCGGTGTATTTAAGAGTTATTGATAACCTTTACATTAGAGGTTTTTTTTTCATTATTGGTTTCTCTTGGTGGATAGCCAACAACACATACACGTTACAATCATTAGAGTATGAAGTTACCAACCTAACCAAAGGAATAAATCGAACTGTTAACTTTCATTCATGGATTTAAATTATCCCTTTCGTTGAAATATTATTTGAGACGAATGATAGAGTAAGTGATGAAGGGAAGTTTTTAGACCACCCAGATGCTCGACATTAATCAAAGTAGACTCCCGTGAGATAGGACGAGTCACCAAAGAAACGGAGAGTTAAATGTTTCCTGCGTATCCTCACAAAGACCTAAGGAAATAAGGAGCCTGATGGAAAGGGAAGAATGACATCAATTATAAACACGATAGATGCACCCTAATTAGTCATCTAATGGAAAACAACTCTTGAATTCTCCTCATTGGGCAATAACGGACGAGTTCAAGAGAGGGTACATACAACGGGGATATCTTGTTGATGGACAAGCCCAAAATGAATATGAGGAACTGTATTTGTTATAGTATAATTTTAGTATGATATATAAGAGCTTGACCTTAGATTTAAAGGATGATGTTTAGGTAAATGACAAGAAAGTAATGAGTATGAAACCAGGACAGGACAACTCGCTCAATGCTTCTATCCCTTACCACTACACCACCAACAATATATATGGGGTCATTATACTATATACATATAAACTTATTCTACATATAGGAATCTTTGAATTCTTCAAAAAAACATGGGTCACCCCACGTGATCCCCTAAATCCACCCCTGTATGAGACAAATATTTAAAAGGTTTAGTTTTGAATTTAGTGCATAGAGGCTGATGAACGTTTTCATTATAGAAATAAGTTTTACCAAAAGAGAGTACAAGAGTTTGATGTGTAAGAAAATTGATAAAGTTGTAGAGCTTTCATTTGGGGCCACAATGTGAAGGAAAAGAAGGTCCATTTGGTCAAGCGGGGGGGAGCAGTGTAAGCCTAAAAAGTGTGGTGGTTTGGGGCTAAAAGAATCTCATGCTATGAACATGGCTTGCTTATCAAAATTAGCTTGGAGGTTTGCTTCTGAGAAAGGGGCTTTCTGGGTCCAAGTTTTGGAGGGGAAATATATGCCTTCCGCTTGGGCTGGCTCTTCTAGTGTGATGCAATATTAAGCTTTGTGATGAGGTCATTGTGAGGGGAACTCGATGGCGCTTGGGTGATGGTAAGCAAATTCTCTTCTGGAAGGATTTGTGGCTTACTAAGGTTCCCTAATCGGAGCTTGTTGTGGGTCTAATTGAGGAGGCATATTTAGCTAGTAAGGTGTCTTGTTACTGGCTTAAAGGTAGGGATTGGGCCTGGGCTTCCCTGGATCAGCTCCTCCCTACAAATGTGAGGATGAAATTAGCAGGTAAGGGTATTTTTTATGAGAGTTGTGCTAATCTAGCTATATGGGGTTTTAATAAGAATGGTTGTTCTTCTGTGGCCTCTGTTTACCCCTTATGATTTTTGACTGGAAGTTCTCATTTTTATGCGGCTATGGAGGCTAAAAGTTCCTGAGCGGGTTAGATATTTTTTGTGGTTGGTTATAAAGTGCAGTTTGCTTAGAAATACAACTAGAGTTTTAAAGGGTTTCCCGGATGATAAAGGGGTGTGTCTTTTGTGGTGCGCCTGAGTCGATTTTACATGTGTTAAGGGACTGTGTTGCTGCTACTGGTTGGTGGAGAAACATTATTCCAGCCCCTGAGCATGAGTTTTTCTTCTCTCCCCCGCTTGAAGAATGGGAAGATTAATAGAAAACTAATCCTATTGGCCCAGGTTGTTCCCATTGTGATTTATTTGCTATTACCTGTCATAGACTGTGGTTATGGCGCAACTCTAGCATTTTTGAGGATCAATCGTTGGGTGCTATCCCTAATTCTCTAATCCTTTGTCATGCTTATTGGGTCCTAAATGCATATAAGAAAGAGACGGTCAATATGGGTTGTGATATCGAGGGGCTTGTCTTTGTTGGCGGGGCGATCAGGGACCATATGGGTTGATGGTGTGGTGGTTTTTGTTCTAATCTAGGTGATGTGGATGTCTTGGATGCTGACTTGTGGAGTATTTACTTAGCTCTATGTTTAGTTTGGCAGGCGAGCTTCAGGAAGGTGGTTATTGAATCTGATTCTCAGGTGGTTGTCAAGCTTATATTAAAGGACTGGGAGAAATTCCAACCCTCGACTAGTTTGATTGGTGCTTGTATGAGCTGGTTACATAAAGAGTGGTCTGTATCTGTGTAAGCGTATGTATAGGGAAGCTAACTGGCTTGCTGATATAGTTGATAATTGTGTTGTGAATAGTGCTATAGGTATACATTTTTTTAGTCTCCCCTAAGATTGTTGATATTCTATGCAAGGACAGGTTGAGTACGCTTACCCTAGAGTCTATAAACGTTGATTTTGTTCGTATGAATAAGGTCTATATGACCTCTTTCTAAAAAAAAGAGTTTTTTATGTAAGAAATAGCATGTCCATTCTTTAATTCTCACTTCCAGTCTAATAGATGGTTTGTAGTAGTTCTATTTTGGCTTTTACTATTAGAAATATTGTGGGGGTGAAATAAGCCCAACGGAGGGAATTATATAACCATGAGGTAAAGTAGCCCATAAGTTTACTAGCTTTATAATTGTTCATTGTGGGACTCACACTTGTTCTCTAACACCCCCCATTGGTACTGGCCCGGTCTCTGCTCCGTGACACAGTCCAATTCTACGGTACCGGTCCGGTCCCTTCTCTTGGTTTATCGTGACACAGTCTGTTTTTACTCGGGTATCCATTAGGCAGTGGTGCATTACCCAAGGTTGAACCTGGGCTCTGATACCATATTAGAAATATTGTGCGGGAGAAATAAGCCCAAGGGAGCGAATTATATAAAATACCCATATAAACTAGTAAGGTCCAATAACCTATGAGGTTCCATCCTAAAACCAATTGATAATAGGTAGAGTAGCCCATAAGTTATATGAACTACTTACTAGCTTTATAATTTTTCAATGTGGGACTCACACTTGTTCTCCAACATTTACGGGCTCAATAATGGTTGGTTATTTTTATTCTGCCACTTAGCCCGCTTATGCAATAGATGTATAGTCATATTTTTAATTTTGACAATTGCTGATAATTTGATATCTTCTAGTTAAGAACCGCTCCTAATTCTTTTGTTGTTGTACTTAACCCGATGACCCAATTGAATATCACAATCATCAGCCCTTATATATTGTCAAGGTAAAATGGACAAATGATGCTTAGCCGAAATGTATCAACAATATTAGTATAAAACGATGAGGGCTTTCTATATTAACGAATGAGACGAACACAATTATCAAAAAAGAACACAACAATTATTGAATGTCCCAAAATGTTAGTAATAAGGAGTAAGAAAATCAATTTCTAGCTATCAGTGTGTATTGATCGAAGTGGAATGCTTAGATATAGATTATATCGAAAGAATTAGAAAGTAAATATTTAGACAAAATATACACACTAAAATTGTTTCTATAGACTATACATGTCACATCTTATAGAAAGTAAATAATTAAATAAGATTGAGATTAGCTTTTTAGAAGAACAATTCCGTAATAGATTCTCTTATTTTTTTTAAAAAAAGTCATTAATAGACTCTCATTTCATGAAAGACACGACATTTTGATGTTAAGTAAGAGAATTAATTCCGGTCAGTGAATGGATCGATAATGTCCGAACCAGACGTTTGAAAGAAAAATACTCCTTGAATATTCAATTCAACGGAAGAACCAAAAGTGATCTTACACTCTATCCTATCCTTGGACTTTAGGTCTGAATTGGAGAAACCATTAAAGAACAAATGGAGGAGAGAAATAGAGACTGGTCACTGCTGCAGCCGAATGTAGAGACAAAGGCGTGATAGCACGTGACGTGTAACGAGGACTGGACCAGGTCCTCTCCACGAGGAATGTGGGTGGGCTAGTGGAAAAGTCGCTGGTGGGCCGGGCTGTATGAGTTCCTTCCTCTGATACCTTTCTGCAACATTCTGGAAGGTCATCAAATCTACCGGTGGGCCCAGGAATTGGATGGTGGTTTCTTCCACGAAGCCGCATTAGCGGCCGTCACCCCGCGTACTCCCTCGTCCCCTCTCTTCCGTCCGCTCCACAATTAATTGACACCATCGCACTCGCGCTTCTCCGCACGGTCAAGGTAATAAGCAAGAAATTACTCAGTCACGGTCAAAGTAAAAAACAAGGAATTAGTTTTCGACTTCAATAAGAACCCGATAAGACGGTTAATAATATGTAGAGATTGGTTTTTAGTGAAAGTCATCGGCCTACATCATTGATTTGTTGACTTGTATGTTATTCTTCAAAAAAAAAAAAATTGTTGACTTGTATTAATTGTATGGTAGTCTATTTGAGACTTCACGGGAAAGAAAGAAAGCAGTTTTGAAAGAAAAAAAAAATACTAGCATGTATTTAGAAAGTCATAAATGGAATATTGGTGCGTCTTACTTCAGGGAAAACATTATTATGTCGAATTTCTCGCGTCGACTTCTCAAAGAATGGTAGTTAACCAGTCTTGACCAAATGGCTGCAGGTCAGGTCCCAATGGTAGATGTCCATGCTATATTTCAATAGGAACATACTATTTAGTTTCACTCCCACGTGATTGACCAGGAGTTTAAAACAAGTTTTATGAAATTTCCTTTCTGGCTATATACATGTACGTGTAACGATTTAATCACGTCCTATTCCGTTGTTGTCGATCGTTTGATCATGTTGAAGGAAAAAAAAAAAAAAAGCATATCTGACTGTGTGAAGACAAACTTTGCCCATGTGTTCTATCCCAAGTCTGGTGATAAGGAAGGCTGTGTGGAAGTTAGGTGACGACCAGTGTAAACACAGTCACACATTCTTATACATGCGAATGAGTAGGAGACTGGGGCGCCGGGCACCGATTAAACGTATTGACATGTGAAAAGAGGAGAGCGGAATGAAAGGGAGAGCAAGACCCAGACACACTTGGGATAAAGTACGTGGTTAAGAAGGACATGTTGCTACAGGAAGACGAATAAGAAAATGTTTTAGAGAGGGTTGAAATGAAGAAGTAATCAAGCGGTTGATCTTGTATGTTGCTTTCATTTTATTCCCTTTAAGACTTTCAATATATCTTTTTCTACTTTCTCTATTTTCTCAGTATATTCACCACTACCACTCAACTTTAGAATCTTTTTCTCACCTGGTGTGGACACTTCATTCCTTGGTTTTCAACATTCTTCAGAGTTTAGATTTCAACATTCAAGATTTAGGGTGTTGGGACATCGGAGTGTTTGCAGAGATAGCCTTTCACCGCGACAGAGTCATCATCACTTGACAGACACAAAGAGTGAGCCTCTGCAAGAGAGTCCGCGCAACAAAGAAGACTCCATAGACTCTCTCGTGCTGTTGCGGAAAATCAGAGTCAACTCGGAACACCTTAAGTGCCCAACGGTCATGAAGTTCTTCCTCAACATCCGAAGATCGCGGCCCAAGTAAGAAGACCACGTAGAGCCGTTGGAAGTTGCCCACTAAGTTAGTTCCGGTATTTTGGAACTAACTCCTTCGACCTGCTGTGTACTTAGAGTATAAATAAGATATGTAATAGTCAGTTTTAGGTGTGCTTTCATTGAGTATTATTTCAGAGCTTAGAGAGAGAAAGAGAATCGCATCGTAAGCTAGAAAGAGAGAATACGTACCAAGTTAGTTGGCACCTCTAGAAAGACCCTAGGAAGATCCTAGTTTCACTACGCTTACCATTGTTCTGATTAGAAAGTGTGTTGGGTGAGTGAGTGAAAAACCGCTAAGTAGATCCTTTCTACTTAGTGGGCATTTGTAAGTTGTTTTATTTGACCAGGAAATGAAATAACTTATTTGTGTATCTTGCTGAGTTCCACAGAGTCCTTCTCTCTTTTCATCGTTTCGCTACAATTACCGCAAAAGTCTTCCGCACCCTTAGTTTAGTTAATTCGATTGAGTACCTCTACATCACAGAGTGTTTCTCATTTACGAAGGCTGATTGAGTCAAACCAATCCTTAGACTCACACCTTTGATTGGTTTGAGTTAGCCACCCGATCCTACACGTGGTATCAGAGCCTCGCTTAGGCTAACGATCAATCAACGAAGCAATGGCAGATCTCTTTGCCAACCAAAACAACAAAATGCACTTCGAGCACCCCAGACTCACCTCCACCAACTACGACCATTGGAAAAACGAGATCGAGCAACATTGAGTCCGTCAACTCTGAGCTTTGGGAGATAGTCACTGGAGGAGATCTTGCAGTTAATCCAGACCAATCAACATGGACTGCGGCAGATCGCAAAAGGTACGAGCTGAATCGACAAGCATCACGTGCGATATACACTTGCATGTCCATCCCAGAACAAAGGAGAGTCAATCACTGTAAGTCCGCAAATGAGATATGGACACTCCTTCAAGCTACCCACGAAGGAGTCACTGAACTCAAGAAATGCAAAGCTCAAGAACTCCGAATGGACTATGAAAATTTTCTACAAAAACCCGGTGAGTCACTGGAAGAAGTACTTGATCGTTTCTACTTACTAACTACTACTATGCAGGAAGTTAGTATCTTACCAGATAGAGAGAGTGTCTTGCATAAACTGCTGGACAGTCTCAGAGAAGAATGGGCAGAGACAGTAATCTCCACCAAAGCATGCAAGGACTTATCCAAATGGAGCTGTCAAGACCTAGGTTCCTATCTACAATCCGTAGATAAATATAAGAAGAATGTTCGAAAAAGTGTGGTAATACTTCTTCTCCCTCTTCTAGTAAGACTACTACTTTGAATGACCAAGCCTTGCAGGTTAATTCGACTCAGTTAACTCAAGAAGGAGCCTATGTTGCTGATACTCAAATCAGACAAGCTAAGGCTGAGCTGTGGACATTATTGTTGAGGAAAGTGAGGCTGAGACTATGGAGGACTTTGTCTTCATAGTCAAGAACTTCCGAAAATTCATGCGTAACCAACCTAATCGACAGAGTCGGTCGTTCTCGAACACCTCTAAACAAGTCTTCAATTCTGTCACCTGTTTCAACTGCAATAAACCCGGTCACTTCAAGAAGGACTGTCCTTTACTCAAGAGCCAGTATGGAAAATCTCAAGGGAGATCGCTGATGGCAGCTGTTGGATGGGGCGATTCAGACTCCGACGATCCAGACACAGAGTCCAGCGGATTGGTATGTCTAATGGCACATGACACGACGGAGTCCATGATCCCTGATAATGAGGTAACTCGTTCTCACCTTGAAACAGACCTTTACCGTATTTCTCCTATGGGATTTATGACTTTAATTGCTAAAATTGTCTCCGAGAACAACTCCCTCAAAGCAAGTCTTACCAGCAAGATAACCGAGCTATCTGAGGAACTCGAAATCTCAAAAGGTCTTATGTATGCCCTAAGAGATGAAGCTGAGGAACACAAAACCATCTCTTGTTCTCTCAGGTTAGATCTACAAGATTCAAGGCGTCATGTTGATTCCCTTCAAAAGGAACTTCATGATACCTTAGAACAAACTCAATTTAGACAGGGTGACCAGAAAGAGTCTCTCACCCTGATCGACTCTCTCAAACAAGACCTCACCATCTTTACTGATAAGTGTTGTTCTCTTCAAAATGATCTTAATGCTTCTGAATCCAAAAACATATCCCTGAACACCACTATCAAAAACCTCACTCAAAAACTGAAAGAAAAGGAACACGCTCTTTCTCTTAAGCCAGTCAAGTTTATCAAACAAGTCACCTCCTCCGAACTACCTGAGTGGGCCAACTCCAAAATCAAAGAAATTAGCCAAGATCGAGATGCTCTTCGCTCTAAAGTAGAACAACTCTCTCAACAGATTGTGAATCTACAATCCGGAGTTCGATCCACTCAATCCACACCCAAGTGGCACAAAGGTAAGTTCGACATTCCAAAGAATATGTCCAAATCCGACAACAGAGCCAAACGATATCAAGAAAAAGAAAAATTCGACTCCTGGTGGAAAGGACAACAGAAATACGTCAATCTTCCACCAACCAAAATTTGTGGCTATTGCGGGAGTCTTGGACATCGAGACAGTGCATGTGATAAATTGAATAGAGATCTCTCATTTTGTTAAACGTGTTAAATTGATACTTGAAGCACGAGAAAAATTGAAAGAGTCTGGCTCGAAAAGGGAACCCAAGTACATCTGGGTTCCCAAATCTAACAAATGATCTGTTCTTTTGTAGGTGAAGGCGAATGGAGACAGCTGGTACTTGGATAGTGGATGCTCTCGTCACATGACTGGAGATCCAAATCAATTCAATTCGCTTTCATCCTACCAAGGAGGTAAGGTTACTTTTGGAAACAACAACCAGGGTGAAATCGTGGGAGTTGGATCCGTAGGTAACCCCTCAAAATTTAAAATTGATGGAGTCCATCTGGTCACTGGACTCCAACACAGTTTACTAAGTATTTCTCAAATTTGTGATAGATTCAATTTGGTACTTTTCTCCTCTTCGGATTGTAAGGTTTATGATGAGCGTACAGGTTCATTAAAAGCTGTGGGACGTAGAGAAGGAATCTCTACAAAATGTGCTTAAACTCCATTAATCCAGACGATCAAGTCTGTCTCAACGTGCATTCCAAAAACTCACTGCTGTGGCACTCCAGACTTGGTCACGCAAATCATAGGCTGTTGAACAAACTCAAAAGCAAGGACTTGGTGATTGGTTTACCCGACACCCTTTGACACAGACTCCGTCTGTGAAGCATGTGTAAAAGGTAAACACACCCGGTCCTCCTTCAAAAGTAAGCCTACTCTCTCTACTAGCTCTCCGCTAGAACTGCTACACATGGATCTTGTTGGCCCCATGCGCACACAAAGTAGAAGTGGTAAGAGGTACATCCTGGTCATAGTCGATGACTATTCCAGGTGGACCTGGGTCATTTTTTTATCTACTAAGGATGAAACTTTTACGGAGTTCGTCAAACTCCATAAAATGCTTGTCAACAAATTTTCCTTTACTCTAAAAACCCTGAGAACGGACCAGGGTACTGAATTTTGCAACAAGTCGTTTGATGAGTTTTGCAGGGACAACGGAGTTGATCACCAAATATCATCCGCACGTACTCCAGAACAAAACGGAGTAGTTGAACGCAAAAATAGAACTTTGGTAGAAATGGCTCGCACCATGCTCATTGACAGTCAACTCACTCCATCTTACTGGGCAGAAGCTGTTAACACAGCATGCTATGTGTTAAACCGTGCGTTGATTCATCCATTCCTTCACAAGACACCCTATGAACTACTCCGTCAACGAAAACCAAGTCTTATACATCTCAGGCGTTTCGGATGTAAGTGCTTTATCCACAATAATGGTAAGGACAACTTGGGTAAGTTCTCTCCTAAAAGTGATGAAGGTATCTTTCTTGGCTATTCTTCTAAAAGCAAAGCTTATCGTGTTATCAATCTGAGAACTCAATGTTTAGAAGAAAGCCCACATGTCAAGTTCGATGAGTCCCACAACGTTGGCTCATCTTCTGATCAACTTGACTTTGCCCCTGATGATTTTCTCACCGATCCACACTTCATCACTGTACCAATAGGAAGACTCCCTGAGTCCCACTCCATCACTCCTCATGATTCCCAGCAAACAAAAACAATTCATCAGAATCTACTGACTCTGACCATAACCCGGAGACACCCTTACCACAAAACTTGAATTTTGACTCCTCTGACAAAGACACACCCCCTCCTGCTTCACGTCGACAGTTCCAGCAAAAATCTGCTCACCCTCCTGAAAACATCATTACAGACCCAAACTCCGGTGTTCAAACACGCCTACAAGCTATGCAAAACCTCTGTGCCTTTGGTGCTTTTCTGTCTAGCACTGAACCAAGAAACGTCAAAGAAGCACTCCTTGATAGTGATTGGGTTACTGCTATGCAGGAGGAACTCAATTCTCTCCAGCGACATGCTGTCTGGGAGTTAGTTCCTCGCCCCACGCATCAACAAACAATTGGTACACGTTGGGTCTTTCGTAATAAACTTGATGATGCAGGACAAGTTTTCAGGAATAAAGCTCGATTGTCGTCCAGGGCTACAATCAAGAAGAAGGGATTGATTATGATGAAACCTTCGCTCCCGTAGCTCGTCTTGAAGCAATTCGCATGCTAATTGCGTTTGCTGCTTTCAAAGGTTTCCAATTATATCAAATGGATGTTAAGACAGCCTTCCTCCACGGCTACATTGATAGAGAAGTCTACGTCGAGCAACCACCAGGGTTCACAGACTCCGTCCATCCCGACTACGTCTACAAACTGTGTAAGGCCCTTTACGGACTGAAACAGGCTCCACGTGCCTGGTATGAAAGACTGTCTACATATCTATTGCAAAATGGTTTCTCTCGAGGTAACGTAGATAAAACGCTCTTCATTCTACACTCATCACATGACTTACTTCTAGTACAGATCTATGTTGATGATATCATTTATGGTTCTACAAGTAACACCCTCTGTGACCATTTTGCTAACCTTATGAAGCAAGAGTTTTCCATGAATGAGTTAGGTGAGCTCAAGTTCTTCTTAGGATTACAAATTCAACAGGAAAGGAAGGGATCAAGATCCATCAACAAAAGTACATCAAGGAACTCCTTGATAAGTACAACCTAAAAATGCAAGAGTATGTCCACACCAAGCTGTACATCTGCCAAACTGCATCCTGATGATGACGGAGTCGGCGTCAATGCCACCGAATATAGAGGATGATAGGGTCCCTCTTGTACCTGACTGCCAGTCGCCCAGACATTCTTCACGCAGTCTGTCTTTGTGCTCGCTTCCAAGCAGCACCAAAACAGTCTCACCTCAAAGCAGTCAAGCGTATCTTCCGCTATCTCAAAGGTACAAGTACACTCTATCTATGGTATCCACGATCTCCTACTTTTACTTTATCTGGATATAGTGACTCTGATTGGGCTGGTTCTCTCCAAGATCGAAAGAGTACTTCAGGTAATGCACAGTTCTTGGGTCTTTGCCTTGTTTCATGGTCCTCCAAAAAACAGAATCTGTAGCACTCTCTACAGCAGAGGCAGAGTATGTTTCTGCTGCAGCCTGTTGCTCCCAACTCCTTTGGATGAAACAACAACTTCAAGACTATCATGTCACCCAAGAACAGATCCCAATCTTTTGTGACAACAAAAGCACAATCAAAATATCAGAAAACCCAGTCCAACACTCAAGAACCAAACACATCGAAATTCGCTTTCACTTCTTGAAAGACTGTGTCGAGAAAAAGCTTATCCAACTTGACTTTGTGCCCACAGAAGATCAACTTGCAGATATTTTTACTAAACCCTTGTCTACAGCAAGATTCGAAGCACTGCGATCGCAATCGGATTGACTCCGTCTACCTAGACGGTCGCATCTCCTTGCCCCTACCGCAATCTTCAGCAGGTACTCCCTCATGTCTCATAGAGTCTGTCTTTGTTTGCACTTGAATCAGTGAAATGTGTTTTATTACTTCGCACGCCTATTACTCTAGCGCTACTATCCACGTCATCTCCGCACCAACCCGCCTAAATCGTCGCCCTTATCTCGCCCTACCCTGACGTCGCCGCATTATCTCACCTGACACACGCCATCTCTGCAAATTCCAGCCTTTATATCTATCACCCGTCCACTCCATCTCTCTCACTTCACTCCCTTTACACCCAGCATCCTTCAATTCCAAATGGCCGGCATCAACTTCTCTGGAATCAACATCCCAGCCGATATTTTCGCCGATCCCATTCGCCTTCAGGCGTATCTCAAGCGATGGCAAACCCTAATCCACCTACACTCACCACCACCACCACTACATCTCCCACTAAAACCACCGCTACTTCGTCTCCCACACACTCCTCCACACCACCACCTGAAACCCGCGACCCATCCACCCATCAAACACCGCCATCCGCTGCAAGAACAGAGATTCTTGAAACCGACATTGAGGAGTTACCCCAATCCAAACCCTACCACCATCCCCAACCCCACAAGCTGACAACCCTCCTGCCGAAAATCTTCCAACTGATCAGCCACAAACCCATGACAGCAAATCACCCACCAAATCCCCTACACCAACCCCACCAGCATCACCCGCTAAATCCGCAACACCACCACAACAACCTCCACCCAAAACCCGCAAGAAAAGGCCAAACCTCAACCCGACCCACAGCAAAAAGAATCCTCCGTTCCTCTGTCAAGGCCCAACATGTCTCCTCCGGTTCCGGTGAATCGTCTCCCGTCCAGGAACTGCCCACAGCCAGTCACGATGCCTCTACTGGTGCTACATCCGCCAAAGATCAAAAACCACCAAAACCGCACCGACGGAGTGTGAAGGTCGACCCATTCACTCAACGGTACATGCTCGGGGACCCTGCCTCGGAACGTAATATCGTCAGGGGTAAGTTCCTCGACTTTTCTTGGGCTCTGTCTTCCAACTTAGGGGAGTTAGTCACTATGCTAGAAATTCAGGGGTGGAAACACCTCTTCTGTGAGATTACGAGTGGTATCCCACAGAGTCTGTCGACTTCTTCCAAAACCTTGTCATCCGAAACGGTGCTGCACAGTCTGTTGTTAATTCCACCCCAATCTTTTTGATCTTGCAAAATTGTCCGAAATTCTTGGCGTCCCTGCTACTGGCCTGTCATTCTATGAAAAAGGAATCCTTCCTGAGATCCCCGGGGTACCACAAAACAAAATCTATCGCTTTTTCTCCTCCAAGAAAAAGATTGGCTCCCCCATACCCCGTGGCGATCTCTCCATCTTACACCAACTCCTCCACATTTTGGTCATCAAAAATATTGTCCCAAAAGGAAGGAAACCTTATGGTCAACTGCTTGGACCTACCATTATGTACTGCATCATCAATCGTCACTCTATCAATCTGGCACACATAATTCTCCATCACCTAGCCCAGTCGGTCGACACCCCGAAACACTCCTTGGGGTACGTGTTCTGGTTGCCTCGCATATTCCAATTCTTTCAGGTACCCTTGGCGACTTCGACGCCAGAGTCCATCGAGGAGGCAGACACCATCAACCTGCGGTATCTGAATCGGCTGACTTCTATCACAAATCAAAGCTGCTGCCCCCACCATCTACTCCAACGACGGCGGGGACATCCACTTCTCAAGAGGCAGTCCCTCAAGCTTCACTCCAACCCCTCCTGGAGAAAGTGGAGCGCCTCATTGCGCATGCAGCCGAGCTGATTCAGGGCCAGAAGCGGATGATGGACCGACTCACCGGGATAGAGACGACAGTGGCGGCCTTGCAAGACCAACTCCTTGACATCCAATCCACCTTAACCCCAAACCCTTAGAATGACGTGTGTATGTAGTGTTAGAACTTAGGTTGCTTTTAAGTTCTAAACACTTTTTAATGGTTTTTTGTGAATACTTTGACTGACTTTGTGATACTGTGGGCTTCCCCTCTGATGAAAGCAAAAGGGGGAAGCGGTGAATCCCGTCTGGTGTACGGGTTATTCTGTTGCTTGTTTAAACTGCTTTTTGGATTGCGCTGCTACCATGTTTTTTACTGCCTTATATACTATCCTGCCTATTACACTGCTTATTTATCGTTTGCTTGCCTGGAGTCCCTCTCCGATCAAGGGGGAACCTAAATAGAGTCCTTGAATTTAGTTGCTACTGCTGCTGCTATTAAGGGGGAACTTTGACAGGGTCGGTTCCCCTAGTCCTTGTGTTTTTATTTCAGGATTGACTCCATCGGGATTCACGAAGGTTTGCTATCATCAGCAACAAGGGGGAAATTGTGGGACATCGGAGTGTTGCAGAGATAGCCTTTCACCGCGACAGAGTCAATCATCACTTGACAGACACAAAGAGTGAGCCTCTGCAAGAGTCCGCGCAACAAAGAAGACTCCATAGACTCTCTCGTGCTGTTGCGGAAAATCAGGAGTCAACTCGGAACACCTTAAGTGCCACAACGGTCATGAAGTTCTTCCTCAACATCCGAAGATCGCGGCCCAAGTAAGAAGACCACTTAGAGCCGTTGGAAGTTGCCCACTAAGTTAGTTCCGGTATTTTCGGAACTAACTCCTTCGACCTGCTGTTGTACTTAGAGTATAAATAAGATATGTAATAGTCAGTTTTAGTGTGCTTTCATTGAGGATTATTTCAGAGCTTAGAGAGAGAAAGAGAATCGCATTGTAAGCCAGAAAGAGAGAGAATACGTACCAAGTTAGTTAGCACCTCTAGAAGACTCTACCTAGGAAGATCCTAGTTTCACTACGCTTACCATTGTTCTGATTAGAAAGTGTGTTGGGTGAGTGAGTGAAAAACCGCTAAGTAGATCCTTTCTACTTAGTGGGCATTTGTAAGTTGTTTTATTTGACCAGGAAATGAAATAGCTTATTTGTGTATCTTGCTGAGTTCCACAGAGTCCTTCTCTCTTTTCATCGTTTCGCTACAATTACCGCAAAAGTCTTCCGCACCCTCAGTTTAGTTAATTCGATTGAGTGCCTCTACATCACAGAGTGTTTCTCATTTACGAAGGCTGATTGAGTCAAACCAATCCTTAGACTCACACCTTTGATTGGTTTGAGTTAGCACCCGATCCTACATAGGGTTTATAATTTAAGATATAGGGTATATATTCAAGTGTTTTGAACTTAAATTTTAATTAAGATTCAAAATTTAATTTTATAACAATAGAAATACCATATTCGTAATTTAGAAATTCAAGAATGTAAGGGTTAAAGTTTAGGTCTTAAAATGTATACTTATGGAGTTTAATTTTTTGTTAATGATAGAAAGTGGGACTACACAGTTACATATTGTGAAATATTGAAAACCTCATCGGCATAATGTGAAATTTCCCTACCTTTTATGAGATGATGAATTTTTGTCATCGTTAAGAACCTATTCCTGATCTTTTCTACCCATATTTTACCTTACTTGATCTTAGTATCCTTGTTATGTGAAATTATTCCTTTATGACCGTGAATGAAAAATAAATTAAAGGAATTTACGATTCTATTAAAAAGTAAGAGCTGCTTCAGCTTAGTGTGAACCCTCCTTAACTCTGGGAGTGATTCCATTGAAGCTACAATCATGGTTTTTATGCACAGTGAATCTAGGGGTGACAATTTCAACACGACCCGTTTGACCAACACGAACGACGACACGAAGTTAGCGGGTTCGGGTTTTAAAATTTGACACGATTAAATAAACGAGTCAACCCGAACACTCTCGTTTAATAACTGTGTCGGGTTTGGGTTTAAGATATGTAACCCGCTAACCCGTTTATGTAGTTAATATTAAATAAATATATTATAAATTATAGATTATTCATTTTTTTATTATCAAATTTAATATAAATAAGATATAAAATATTAAAATTAAGTATTAATTAAATTAAAGTTAATAATATCATTGAATGACAAATCTAATGTTAATTAATCAAATTATTTTCTTTTATATAACTAAACATGTTAGGTTTGAGTTAAATATATGAGGATTTGAGTTTTAAATTTGGACATAATTAGTTAATTGGGTCAGACGGGTTAACCCGTTTGATGACCCGGTCAACCCGTTTAATAAACGGGTTGGATTTGGGTTTCATATTTTGACACGATTAATTAAACGGGTTGGGTCGGGTCAACCCGCTTAATAAACGGGTCGGGTTTGGGTTTGGCCTAACATGACCCGTGAACCCATTTGGCCACCCCTAAGTGAATCACTTCATGGAACAAGAAAATGCTATGTTTCCTAGAAGAAGATGGATGGGTGGATATCCTCTAGATCAAGCTCTCTATATAGCTTCTGAATTCTGGATAATTCAAAACCATTTATCAGTGGTGTTACTTTTCCATCATTAAATTCCACCATAATCAATTGTGAATGTCATTATTCTCTAGGAAATAATAAAAAAACCTTTGAAACCAAGGAACAGTCTTTTATGAATCTAACTCAAGCATCAAATGATGAAGAAAATGATAATGATATGATGAAGGAAATATCTGATTCTAATTCATAACAGGGCCGACATAGACGGTGAAGAATGAAAACTAAACACCAATGACAAAATAAGCTGAAAATGGATCTCAGATAGTTTCATAAAAGGGTAAGGTCTAGATTGGAATTTCGCACCCTATATTGTGTCGACGGCCCTTGAGTGTAGTTACAAGATGTAATTTTAGTGTATACTTGGTATTGGATAGGGGTGGCAATTTCAACACGACCCGTTTGACCAACACGAACCCGACACGAAGTTAGCGGGTTTGGGTTTTAAAATTTGACACGATTAAATAAACGGGTCAACCCGAACACACTACTCGTTTAATAACCGTGTCGGGTTTGGGTTTAAAGTATATAACCCGCTAACCCGTTTAAGTAATTTATATTAAATAAATATTATTAAATTATAGATTATTCATTTTTTATTATCAAATTTTTAATATAATAAGATATATAAATTAAATTATATTTAACTAAATTAAAGTTAATAATATCATAGAATGACAAATCTTATGTTAATTAATCAAATTATTTTCTTTATATAACTAAACATGTAAGGTTTGAGTTAATAATGATGCGGATTTGAGTTTTAAATTTGGACATAATTAGTTAATTGGGTCAGACGGGTCAACCCGTTTGATAACCCGTCAACCCGTTTAATAAACGGGTTGGGTGGGTTTGGGTTTTCATTTTTGACACGATTAATTAAACGGGTTGGGTCAGGTCAACGCGTTTAATAAACGAGTCGGGTTCGGGTTTAGCCTAAACACGACCCGAACCCGTTTTGCCACCCCTACTATGGATCTTAATTTGATATACTGTTTTTTTAAATATAAACTGTCTGCAATCAGTCTCCCTGCCTTATAATCCTATGAACCGCATGGTGTCGATAATTTTTTGACATTTTTAAACTTTGTTAGTACTACACCAGGTGAGAAAGACGTACTATCTCCACTTGTTGAGATGAGGCATATCTCTAGATAGAAATTCCATTGACCTTGATACTGGCGCTAGTCCTTGTCACTAGTATCACTTTCTATTTTCCTATGCAACTCGGAAGTTAATGCTCTCACATAGGCGCGCCTCTATACTTGAGAATCTTGTCCGCTTGGTTTGAACATTTTTTTTATAAACCCCTCATAGTCATCTTTTTTACCAAAGAGTGTGTTGTGGATAAATCCACCAGTCAGACAGAGGCGGGCTCAAGGGATGTACACGGGTCATGGGTCACGTAACCCCATGATTTTTATGAAAAAAAATTAATTATAATAATTTCTAGTGTAATTTTTTTATAATGGTAGATATTTTATGTGTCGGTGACCTTATAAATTTCAGAATAAATTATTATAAAAATAACCTTATAACTTTCAATCTCTAGGTCCATCTCTGTAACCAGATAAGTATCTAGTGTGACAAGGACAACCGAATCCTCAGATTGAAGTAAATAGCCTACAAACCAATCAACAGGTAAGTCAGACACGGTAAACCCTGTGTGACAAACTAAAAGAAAAATGGTTTACAGGATTCAAACTCATGACCAATTACTCTTCTACTCCACCATTATTCGATTCGGTTACCTCAAATGGGGTATTGCTTTGAAAAAAAGAAAGAGTGGAAATCAAGCTGAAAATAAAAGGGGAACGTTGAAAGTCTATAACAAAATCTTCAAATGAAATTGGGATATTTTAGAATTATGCAACTCTCTACTCCGTCCAATATTGCCGCAAAGATGGTAAACTCCCAACAAACAAAGTATGCAGTTAAGACTTGGCTGATCTATGGTCTTGGTGGTTCGCGCGCTGCCAGGTACTCACGGTGAAGCAAAGAACCGCATGGGGTCTAGACCAAGCCTGGAGTATTTTGTCAACGGTGGATGTTGCGCCGGATCTTTGTAGGGGAAGGACTTCTCCAATTTGTCGCCTAGAGATCAATCAATTAATGGAAGTGTGGACGAATATTGGATAGATGGAAGCAGTAAGAAGAGATTGGGTTGGAGCGGGTGCAATTTGTGTGGGAAGATGAAAAAATA